>JANBXA010000044.1:33607500-33900000 GCA_030556225.1 Cricetiscus sungorus | reverse complement strand
TCATAGAAAAAAATCTTTTTTTAAAAAACAGCTGTTCTATTTTTTTTTTAAGATTTGTTTTGTGTATGATGCTCTACCTGCATGTACACCTTTATCCCAGAAGAGGGCACCAGATCCCACTGTAGATGGCTGTGAGCCACCATGCTGAGAATTGAAATCAGGACCTCTAGGAGGAGAAGCCAGTGCTCTTAACCGCTGAGACGTTCCAGCTCAGAAAAAAGCAAAAAACAAAAAACTTAGATTATATGTCCTAATCCCCCAACTTTCAAAAAGTATCATCCTTAATTGTAAAAATGGAAACAAATTTTCTGTATAAGCAAAGTGTAAATGACATGGGATCAAAAGCTGCCATTTTCAGGGGTGAACTTCAACTTCCGGGACAACTTCCCACCCTCAGGGCCATTGATTACATTGACTAAAGTAGCAGAGAACTTTTATCAAAATACCTTCTCTCCTCTGGGGTCTGCAGTTGATTTTTGTCCTAGTGATTAGAAAAGTTGGCAGCAATGGTTTGAGTGTATCCGACACAGACGTCTCCCAGCCACAGTGTGAAACAGCAAATCCAGAATCTGAAAGCACCCCACACATTTTCAAAGGGAACCTGAGAGTGCCTCTCTTACTTATGATGGGGTCATTTGTCAGGGGTTAGATCCCAAACATGAGCACTTGGAACAGTTTGACTTGGGAGTCCACAGCTGAAGTCTGGAGAAGCTCATGCGAGGCTTGTGTGCGGCTGCAGAGCTCAGGCCAGCAAGCTCTCCTTGCGCGCTCAGCCAGCGCTCAGGGAAGTGTCCGTGAAGCACTAATTGGGTCCAGGCGCCCACTCAGGGACATCCAGGTATGAGAGAGTAGTGGGCTGGTCTTCATTTCACCCGGGATAGTGTGTCTCCCCAACCCATTGTATTTAGAACAGGGTGCCAGTTCCTGTAGTGCTCGGCCTCGCTCTGACAGCCTCATCCCCTTCTCCCCACACCCACGGGCTTTAGCTGCACTGGTCTAGTCCTGTCAGCCCTCCCGTCTGGACCATTTGCCCCGAGGCACACTTCCTGACCATGGCTAGCTCTCTGTCCTTCAATCTTCCTTACAGACGTCTGCTCCTCGGTGGAATCCTCCTTCCTGCTTGTTGCCTTCTTTCTGCACACCTCTGGGCACTCGCTGATGCTGCCTTTAGCCTGGCTGCTGGAGTGCCCTCACTTCTCCACACACAAGCTCCGTGGCAGCAAAGCACACACCTGCTGGTTTACATGCCCAACGTGGTGTCAGCGCCTGGGGGTCTGAGCGTGGGACACTATTTACACGCAGAACCCCTCACCCGTGCCGCGCTCCCTTCCTTCCTTCAGACATACATCGGAACGCTGCTCGTGTCTGTGAACCCGTACCAGGAGCTGGGGATCTACACTGCCAGCCAGATGGAACTTTATCAAGGAGTTAATTTCTTTGAACTACCACCACATGTGTAAGTAGCTCCCCCCCAGGGTCACATGCGCCTGTCTGTCCGTCCGTCAGTCCATCCATCCGTCTACCCATCCATCCTCCCACCTCCGTGGTGGATATCCCTTTAGGTCCTGCACTCTTGCATGTCAAAGCAGTAGAAAGTGTTAGCGGGCCACTTTAGTATCTCAGCTTAAATGGACAAGAGGAAGGATCTTTGCGGAGCCTCAGAATCGCGAGTGGCTAGAGTCATTTTCTCTGAGATGTTGCTGCTGTGGCGCCACCTGCTGGTGCCAGAGCGGCACTGCAGTCACTGCAGCTACGGATGCCTCTGGTCCTGGGCAATGCCTTGCCTTGCCTGAACACCTTGCTTGCTTTTCAGCCCCCTACTTCCCTCTGCCGTTGGCTCCTAGGCTAGTTCTGCCCTCGTGAGTCCTGGAGGCTAAGCCGTTCCTCTCGAAACATCTGCAGAGTTTCCCTCATCAGCACCATGCATGGGGATAAAACGTTTGTGGTAGTTTCACCTCATGGGCTGATGGTGCTGAGAAAAGAGAAAATGGCCTTTTATCGTATTTATGAAACTATTTATTACTTAGACCAGATGATGTTTCTACCTACGGTTAGTAGAATGTCTTACAAGGATTGGATTTAGCATCTAGGTTTATTCTCAAAAGAAATGGGTAAAAAATATGGAGCTCGAGGTATAGCGTGGTGTGGGTGGGCAGTGTGTTTGGCTAAATCTCTAGAATCAAGTCAGTTGAGCTGACTACTTTTCTGTTGCTGTGATGAAACTGTCATGGCAGAGGAAACCCAGGGGAGAAGAGAAGAGCAGAGTCTGTCATGGTGTGGAAGGAGGCAGGGGCGGGAAGCAGAGGGCACTGACCACTCAGCACTGCTCAGTTCTCTGTCCCGCCTTCCACAGTCCAAGATCCCAGGCATCCTGCCCGTGGCCGGCAGGTCTTCTCCCCTGGGCCCCCACAGACCTTCCCTCCTCCCAGACGATTCTAGCTGCTGCCACCTTGGCAGTTACCACCAGCTATCGCCTGGGTACATTTTGAAAGGGCATGCCTTGCCTTAAGCTCCGTGTTCCTGGTTTGTCACCATGTGCTCTTCCTACCAGGCCACTGACTGAGGTGGCACAGTCTGGCTGTGGCTCCCACAGGCAGGGATTTTGGCGTCTCTGCCCTGTAGTGTGAGAACCAGAGCAGACTGGCCGAGTTAAGAACCAGCGTGCCCCCCGTCCCCCTCCAGCTACGCCATTGCCGACAACGCCTACCGCACGATGTGCTCGGAGCTGAGCAGTCACTTCATCCTCATCTCTGGAGAGAGTGGGGCCGGGAAGACCGAGGCCTCCAAGAAGATCCTCCAGTATTTCGCAGTTACCTGCCCGATGACTGAGTCACTGCAGATCGCCCGGGACAGAATGCTGCTTTCCATTCCCATCCTGGAGGTGAGTGGCCTGAAGCTCCCCTTGAGGGGACTTCCAGGGGCCCCCAGGGAAACTAGGCATGTGACTGCTGAGAGAGGGGCTCGACAGGTGGTGTCAGAGTGAGGGGCCTGACCTGCACGTGAGGCGGCGGGCTTGGATGCCATCCAGCAGGAGCAAAGCCATCTTCCCTGCTGTGGAGTGTGTCTGCTCTCTCAGGGTCCGGGCGTCTGCAGAAGCCTCGATGTGTGTGTGTGTGTGTGTGTGTGTGTGTGTGTGTGTGTGTGTTCCTGTGTGTGCGTGTGTGTGCCTTGTGTGTGCGTGTGTGCGCGCGCGTGTGAATGACAAGCACATGGGATTGGTAAAGTATAAGGCATGTGTGACTCGTATTCCCTCTAATTGAAACGACCTGGGCTGTCATTTCTACTCTGACACCTCAAACCTGCTGGCTGATACAACAGAACAAGTCACTGTCCCGTGTGGCTGCCCCGGCTGTAAGATGCTCTGCAAAGGGGTTTGCCACTGGCCCAGCCGCGCCTGCGAAGCCTCACATACTGTCCTGGCCGATTGTAATAGATCTCCTCCGGGATTCTAGCGGGACTCCCCCGCTTTCCCTGTGCTCAAATACAGCGTTAGAACTGGATCCGCTGTGGCTGAGGACTGTTTTTAGAAGATGAAGTATGGTTTCCCTCTTTAGCCCCTCCCACCGCCCTCCATTTTCATAAGGAGCATGTCGTCTGAGGGCGGGTACTTCCCGAGCACAGTGAGCCTAAGTGACACTGTGTGACATTTGTATTCAAAGGCTTTCGGAAACGCCAAGACACTGCGGAACGACAACTCGAGCAGATTTGGAAAGTACATGGACATACAGTTTGACTTCCAGGTACGTCACATTCCCGTGCCAGCTCTGGGAGGAAGGGGCATCGTTGACCCAAATGGTGGGAAAATACAGGGTCAGGATAATGTTTAAAAAAATCTCTGTGTGTGTATGTGTGTGTGTGTGTGTGTGTGCATGTATGTATAACACATATACATATATATACACATATTCACACATACATATACACACATACATACATATACATACACATATATACACACTTACATATACACACATACATATACACACATGCATATACACATATATACATACACACATATACACATATAATACATACACACATACACACACACACCACACACACACACACACACACACACACACACACACACACACGCACACACACACACGCACGCGGGCACACACAATAATTAAAGTGGACAGTTTTACCTACAGCAAACAGATTTCTCAAATGTACCGTGTTGACTGAGGAAACGTAGGCATGAAATATGTAATTCAGTGTAATGCCCCACCCTGTAGCCCAGCCAGGCCTAGAACTTACTACAAAGCCCAGGCTGGCCTCAAACCCATGGCTATCCTCCTGCCTCGGCCTCCCGAGTCCTGGGATTGTATGCCACAGCACGTGGCTGTACCCTGGATTATGTGACAACAGCCTCACTGCACACAGGCCTACCATTGGTGCAGGCTGTCATTTTTTAATGGGTTCACCTGTGATCCCAGCCACTGTGTGGGTCCCTCACCACCCGTGTCTCTGCCCACACTCAGCACTGTCAGATAGGATTCTTGTCCGCGGAGATGTAGAATACAGTAACTCACTGGGACCTCAGAATTAGTACAGTGGTGAGGTGAGGCTGGGGGAAGGCTCAGAGGGCAAAGTCACTTGTCACCAAGCCTGACAGCCTGAGCTCAATCCCAGGACCCACATGGTAGGAGGCGAGAAGTGACCCCTGGAAATGAGTGGCCCTGTGACCTCCGCACCCACACAGGAGCATGCGTCCTTGTCCTCCACCCCTCCACACACAAATACGGAAAAGTGATAAAATGTGTAATTTTTAAAAAAAATCTATGTTAATGTATGTGAGCGTGTGCTATGTGTGGGGGTGCCCACAGATGCCGGAAGGAGGTGTCAGGTCCCCTGGAGCTGGGGTCACGGGAGGTTGTACGCTGCCCCACAGCAGTACTGGGATGAGAGCTCTCTTCTGGAAGAGAAAGAAGTGTGCTGTCTTCCCAGCTATGGTTTTTAAAATATCCTACTAAAATCACCACTGAGAGTCAGTAGGGATGATGTCGGCTACTCTTCCAGAGGTCCTGGGTTCAATTCCCTGTGACTGCATGATGGCTCACAAACACACACAAATAAAAAATAAAATTAAAATCTCACCAAATCCAGTGAATGGTACTTTTATTGACACTAAGTGTTAATAATAATTTTTAGAAGACCTTTGACCCTTACTTCCCACCATGTACTGAAGTTAAGCAGTGTGGGCTGGCAAGGTGATCTGGTGTGTACCAGCACTGGCTACATGAGCCTGATGGCCAAGGCTGGACCCCCAGCCCCCACATGGTGGAAGGAGGGTACAATGAAGCCCTTGAAGCTTGTTCTCTGACCTCCACATACGTGCCGTGCACATGTGCGTGCATGCTGGCACATACAAATTTTAAGTTACTTTAAAATTATCATGACAGGCCATAGTCCAAAACACTAAAAGGTAAGACCTCTGAGTGAGCAAAAGCAGAGCCCAGGAAACACCACTCATTGGTCCTGGGAGACCGTTATTCATTCAGATCTTAAAGCGCTCGAGAGATGATGTAATTCAGGACTAGCCTGGACCACACAGCAAAGCTGAAGCCAGTCTGCTGCTGAGTCCCCTCCCCTCAAAAAAACCCACCCTAACTAGACCACGGCTATCGGTCAGGTCTTCAGTGGGAGGGGCTGTCTCAGCCATCACCCTGCATCTTTTGTTTTGAAGGGCATCCCAGTAGGTGGACATATCATCAGTTACTTGATCGAAAAATCCCGTGTCGTCTATCAAAACCACGGGGAACGGAATTTCCACATCTTCTACCAGCTGCTGGCAGGCGGTGAAGTGGGGTGCCTCAGCTCCCTGGGGCTTGAGCAAGACCCCCAGCTGTACAAGTACCTGTCACAGGTTAGAAGGGCCAGTGCCTGGCCTTGGTGGCCCTTGGGAGGAGGGGCTGGGATGCTTGCTCTTCTGGTTGTACCCTCCCTCGTGACATACGTTCTCTCCTGCCTGACGGTCACCTCACCTTGGTAGAGCAAGTCGATGTCTGATTCCTGGTTGAACAATCTTAGAATCGGAGGGACACTCCATTGGGCCTCCTATGTGCAAGGCCCTGGGATCAAAACCCAGTGCCAACTAAATGAGCAAACAGGCGTTGGAGCCAGCCCTCGGATATTTAGATTTGGTCCTTCCAGCGTGGGATGGGCTGCCAGAGCTGTTAAGATGTAAGCGCCCACGTTTTGAGGGTACAGGTCAGTGGTCCCGCACCTGCCGAGGATCGGGAGTCCTGGAGGTCAGTGCCAGCGTCAAACACGCTCCCCTTAGATTTGGAGAGCAGTCAAGGTGGGAGTCGCTGGTGCAGGTGTGACGGGCATTGCTGTCCCCCTCAGTCCCCATCCACCAATCTGAAAAGAACTCTCCCCAGCTCCGGCCTTCCACTTTGAGAGCTGGGCTACTGAGTGAAAGTGTTCAGGCTGTCCCTGTAATGGGCCTGGGAGCTAGCGCTGTCAGAGGAAAGATGTTCTGAGTTTAACTCTGAGAATACACTTTTCTGCACCCAGAGTTACCCAGGCTGTGTGAGCATTTGACCCACCCACCAGCATCTGTCTTTGCCCAAAGCCTCTTTCCCCTTCTCACTGGGCCTGGCTGTGCACTGAGGCGGCCAGGAAGAATGCAGGTGAGCCAGGGCAAAGGTTTATAGAGTGTGAATGTTGTGAACTGAGGACAGCGTTGCGTAGAGTGCTTAGGAGAAAGGCGGGAAAAACCTTAAAAATGAAGGGAAATCGAAAGAGCAAAGCATCCCTACGCCGCCGTCCTGTGTCTGATAAGCCTGCAGCTGGCTTGTTCGAATTTCTTCTTAAGGACCTGGTTTTCCCAGCGTAGGCAAATGTCTGCGTCATCTCCGGTGCATGACCAGGAGGGACTGATTGGAACAGGAGAGAAGTGACACAAACCTCAGTCACTTCCCCAAACGTTTTGTCTTCCCTTTGAGAATCACACCTCTCTCTTGAAGACACAGACAGACAGACAGGCAACACCTTTAATTTTACAGGATCCCCCCCAGCCCTCCTGCTTTAATCAGGCCCATATGTGCCACAGGCTTTGCCAGCATGCGTGTGTATTGTCTTGTTTTTGATTCCTTTCCTGATGCCTCGCAAAGTCGGGAAAATGCCTCTGAGGGACAGATCTGCACACTCTCGCCTGCAGGGGGCAGGAGAAGTCCTCGAGTGGGAAGGGACAGCAGTTCAGGTTCCATGGAGATTCTAGGACCCTCATGAATGACAGCATCCAAGACACTCAAGTCTCATATAAAATGCCAAAGTGTTTGCAGATGACTGTGCATCCTCCCACATATGCTAAGTTGTCTCCACGTCCTTTGGGTGACCAAATGCAACACAAATGCTGCTATAGGAAGTTAGGGGGCTGTGGAGGTGGCTTGGTCAGCAAAACACTTGCCACACAAGCACAGGGACCTGAGTTTGAATCTCTGGCATCCATGTCAAAACTGAGGAGGCGGAGACAAGAGAGAGGACCCTTGAGGCTCACTTCCAGACACTCTAACTGAAGGGGACGTCTGCACAGTGGGGGATTCCTCCCAGACCCCAGATCGGGCACAGAACACACCCAAACACCTGTTCTGCACAGAGAGACCTTTATTAATCGGAGAAGAAAAGTGTAAGTGGCTGTTTCCTGACTCAGGCCTTGCGGGCGTCGTCTTTTAAGGAGAGAGGGAGGAGAGAAAGTAGAAACTGTCAGCATGTCTCCTCTGCTAGGTGGTTTAAAACCTTCTCTACAGCCTGAGAAATTCCAGAAGTGAGTTTTGCATGACAGCTGTGTACATGCTCGACTCTCCTTAAAATGCCACTAACGGACCCATCTGCGTCACAGGGCCACTGTGCCACAGAGTCGCCCATCAGTGACAGAAAGGACTGGAAAACCGTGTCCAATGCCTTTTCTGTCCTTGATTTCACGGAAGCTGACCTTGAGGTAAATGCCCTGGGGTTCTGTCTGGACGGGAACTACCCTTAGTGGTTTGAGTCACTGTGGGATCACTGGACTCAGCAAATGAAGGCACGTGTCGGGGCTGGCGGATTGTCCCAGATACGGCTGTGGGATGGGGCCGTCGGTAGAGACCTGGCACACGTGCACACGCATATGGACATGCACACGTGTGATCATGCATAGGGTAAAGTGTAATACATGTAATGCAAACACTTTGAGATATGCAGTGAAGAATATGTAATATAAATTTTCTTCATGTACTTTGCGTAAACAATTCTAAAAGACTAGTCAGAGCCTATTCAAATAGGAAATGGGCATTTGGCCTCCTTACTGTCTGTCGGCTTACATTTCTCCAGTGTTGAGTAGAGGGAGGTGACACGGCCCCTCCCCCCCGGGGTTAAGTTCACTCTCAACTTAGATCTACTGGGCATGCACATTTATTCTCTATTTGCTCTTCAGTTCTGAAACAAATTGCATCATGGATAATAGAATAGAATTTTGTCTTTTTGATTTTTCCATTCTGATTATAAATCTGTTTATGTTTCAAGGGCCAAAGTGTAGTTTTATAAAATGGTAACATTTGAGACACGCTATTTGAAAACTGAATAGCATACCTGTGGGTTTGGTTTGTTTGTTTTAGAAACAGGGTCTCACACAGGGCTAGCCTGGAACTCTAATAATTCCCTCCCTCAGCCTCCCAAGTGTCAGAGTTACAGGCATACACTACCCCTGCTAGCTGGGAGTTTGTTTTATAAGCTGCTTTTTAATAGGGGTGTTCTGTCTTGGTTTGGTTTTTGGAGACAGTATTTCTTCGTTTAACAGTCCTGGCTGTCCTAGAACCCGCTGTGTAGACCAGGCTGGCCTCGAACTCACAGAAACCCACCTGCCTCTGCCTCCCCAGTGCTGGGATTAAAGTGTGTGCCATCACGCTCAGTTTATAAACTGCGTTTATAGAAAGAATGTTTATGTATTTTATGTTTTGTGTTGGAGGCCGAGAGTGGCTCCCCTCCAGCCCCCACTCCTCATTAAGATAATTAGTACCATAATGACCAGAGCCCATTTCCAGGGAGGCCAGCTGGCTCTGTGAACTGGGCTGGGCTTTGGGGGAGGAGACATCTCACTGCCGTTTGTCAAGGAGGTGCTGCTGACCCCACTGTCACTGTCCCCTACCTGCCCTCAAATCTAGAGCCTCTTTGGGATCATCGCCAGCATCCTACACCTGGGCAATATTTGTTTCAAGGAGGACAAACAAGGCTGTGCCAGCGTTCCAGACACACACGAAATCAAGTGGATTGCCAAGGTGACAATCCTTCCTTTCTGAAGAGCAGTAGAGCGAGGAGCCTAGTCCCCAGGTGTTCACAGCAGCCCGAGTGCTGAGATTACGGAGTGAACCCCCATAGCTGGTTCAGTGAGGCCCCTTTCTCCCGGAGGCCCAGTGATGAGGTCGAGGGATCTGGTGGGGACACAGACTCTTTAAGGTCACCAAATGATGACGGAATTCTTTCTCCCAGCTCCTGGGGGTCTGCCCGGTGGTTCTCCTGGAAGCTCTCACCCACAGAAAGATTGAAGCCAAGACGGAGGAGGTGAAATTGCACTGGGGAGATTTGTGCCCCCACCCATGACTGCCTGACTCATTGGTAGCTCTTTGGCGGTCTCTGTGGGTGACAAACCCCCAAACCCAGCCCGCCAGGCCCGGAATAGTTCAGCTCTTCCCAGAGTCTCAACCTTGTCTACCCAAACCTACACCCCCATTCCTCTGTGTCCTGTTCCTCTGTCCCACATTGATTGTCCCTCCCTCCCACCCCCTCCCCCTTACCTTTCCCTTACCCTCCCCCTGCACATACCCCTCCCCCTCCCTCCCACCCCTCCTCGTGCATCCCCACCCCTCCCCCTGCACCTCCCCCCTCCCCCTTTACCCTTCTTTCCCACCCCTCCCCCTACACCTGCCACACCAGCTCAGGCCTCATCTCATACTTGCTGCCTCCTTCCGGGGTCTTGCACATTCTGTCCCCTCTGCTGTAATCCTGCTGTTTCCCTGTTTTCATCCTTTAGTCCCCAAGGCCCCTTCCCTGGTCACCTGACTTGATTTCACCTTTCTCCTTACGGCATCCGTCACTCTGTCTGCACCACGACTGTCCTTTGTGTGTGTGGTTTTTTTTTTTATGTGTTTTGTCATCGTTCCCATCCCTGCACCGAGCTGAGTCCCACACACCAGGACACTAGGACTGTGCCTGGGATCTGGCCTACTAACTTGTATTCTTTGCTCGGTCACCGTCAAAGCCTAGTGTGAAAACGGAGGGGCAGGCTCATCCTGTCCATAATGACGCACCCTGCCCTTCCTTCCAGGTGATATGCCCACTGACTGTAGAACTCTCCGTTTACGCCAGAGATGCCGTGGCCAAGGCCGTTTATGGACGGACATTTACTTGGCTGGTCAATAAAATCAATTCCTCCCTAGTCAACAAGGTGGGTCAATGCGTGGTCCAGGCAAGGAACCGGCAGGCAGGTGGGCAGGCTGACGGGTCCCAGGGGTCCCCATGAGCTGCTGCTAAAGAAAAAGGAGGGGCAGTGAGCTTTATAGCCGAGTCCCAACCTTGGGGACAACAACAGGGCTTCAAGTATCACAGGATGACAAGCCTAGCTGAATCAGTCCGTCTTCCGTTGCTCCAATGATGATGAGGATGAGTATCACATGGCGAGAGGAGATGCTGTCTATCTGCTCTGGCCTCTCTGTCTTTGTAGGAGGTCAGCAGCAGCGGGTCACGGGGGCCCTGCTCTGACGTTCCTGTCTAACCGATGACCTCCCCACCACGGTCAAGTTTAGTCTCCTTTTAAAGCCTCACTGTGGGGATAAAGTTTCAACACAGAGCCTTTGGGTGAGGGCTGCAGGGACGGCTCAGTGCTTAAAAGCTCTGGCTGCTCCTGCAGAAGACACAGGTTTGGCTCCCAGCTCCCATGTCAGGCAGCTCCAGGGGATCCAGCGCCCCCTTCTGGCCTCTGTGGGTACCTGCAAACAGGTGGCAGATGCACAGCAACACGCACACTAAAGATGAATGCTTAACAATGAAGATGTTTCGGAAGCCACAGAGACGTCCCCAGTGGCAGCTCTAGTAGCCGATGGCAGGCATTTCCCCCTCCCCCCACCAGGACGTCACCCCCAAGACTGTGATCGGGCTGCTGGACATCTATGGCTTCGAAGTCTTCGACAAGAATGGGTGAGTTTTCCCTGCCTGCCTGCTGTGCTCGCCCCTTTGTGGTTTTGGTCAGGGTCCACGCCATGGTTAAGGCGCTAGGGTTGGTTTTCCTGTCCTGGGAACTGCAGCTGGCGGCAGCCATCAGTGCACACTGTCCTAGGCAAGAGCTCTACCCATAGCGATGCATCCCAGCCGCTCCAACAGACGGGAAAGCAGAACCACAAACCACCGAACCCCACTTCCACTAGATCCTTCCAGTTCATTAGCGGGACTCTGTAGATAAGAACCGTGTACTCACCAAAACGTGGTCTGGCTGTGCCTGGCCTGTCGTAGCTTTGGCTTGACCAGAGTGCTCTGCACCTCTAGTTTCGAACAGTTCTGTATCAATTACTGCAACGAGAAGCTGCAACAGCTGCTGGTGGAGAGGACGCTGAAGGCTGAGCAGGCCGAGTACCAGGCCGAAGGCATCGAGGTGAGCGCTGGACGGTCTCCACATCTGAGTGAGGGGGGAGGAGGGAGGGTACAGGGCTGGCAGTGGGCGCAGGGCTTTGAACACACTGGTGACGTGCTCCAGCCCCCAGCGGCACCCCGACGCAGCCTCATTCACTTGGGAAACGTTATTTCACTGGGTGCTTCCCAGATTGATGATTTTAGTGCTCCCCTGGGGAAACACTGGGGGTATTTAGGAGATATCGTTGAAGGGTTTTATACTTGCATTGTTGTTGGTGTGTGTGTGTGTGTGTGTGTGTGTGTGTGTGTGTGTGTGTGTGTCTGTCTGTCTGTCTGTCTGTCTGTCTTTGTCTGTGTGGGTACAGGTACCTCAGCACATGTGCCATGGAGGCCAGAAGAGGGGGCAGGTCCCCTGGAGCCAGAGTTACAGGCAGTTATAAGCCACACAGTGTGTGTGCTGGGAACTGAATTTGAGTCTCCCATGAGAGCGGCCAATGTTCTTAACTGCAAAGCCACCTCTCCAACCCCCAAAAGTGAATCAGATTTTGAGAAAATATTTGGAGACTCCCTGTCAGACCAAGGTGCATGCTGCCCCTGTGCATGCAGGGAGAACTCTTTCCTCTGGTCCTTCTAGTGGGAGCCTGTCCAGTACTTCAACAACAAGGTCATCTGCGATTTGGTGGAAGAGAGACACAGAGGGATCATGTCTATTCTGGTGAGAAAACAACCCTCTCCCTTCACTGGGTGTCTGCCACCGGTGGATAAATGTTCCCAGGGCTTGAAAGGGGTAGAGGAAGCCATGTAACCCCCAAACTCAGGCGGATTGCCATGGTTTTGAGGGCAGCCTAGGCTGCAGAACAGTATGTCTCAAAGTGCGTGTGCACGCACATGTGCGTGCATGCAAGCATGTATGCATCATGCTTGCATGTGGTGTTTACGATGGCCAATGAAGTAGTGTCATTGTTGAGGGAAAAGCACGGGCTGCCATGGCAACCGTGAGTGTCTTTGAGAAGTCCAAAAATACAGCCCCAGCAAGGCATGGTGGGGCTTGCCTGTCATCCCCAGCATTCAGGAATCATGAGATTGAGGGCAGCCTGAGCTACGTATCATCGAGACACTAAGGGGGGAGGGAGGAAGGGAGGAAAGAAACCTGGGTGAGAAATGGGTGTGGTGGTACATGCTTGTCATTCCAACACTCAGGAGGCTGAGGCAGGGGGATTGTGTGTTTGAGACCCACTCCAAGCCACAGAGCAAGACGCTAACTAGAGGCAAGGGCGAAGAGAGAGGGGTGGGAAGGGAGAGGAAGGGTGGGCGTTTGCGCTGGTGGGCTCAGCGATGTCGGCCATGCCAGTGCTGGGAAGGCTAACGCAGAGCTGGGGAAAACCTGGACACACATCAAAGCCCATCCTGGAAAGGATGGGAGGGAGCCGGGAAAGGAAACGGTGCAGGCCAGAGGCAAGGAGACTCATGGTGTGGCATCTCCAGTCTCTGGGCTGGAAGCTCCCGCAGCCAGCCCCACGGTCCAAGCACCTGTGATGGGTGACCCTTCCTTCCGGAGGCACCCCTATCTCATGCCAGGTGCCAGGACGTTAATCTAGAACGTTAGAGTCTGAGTCAGCTAGCGTGTGCCATGGTGTGGGGCTGAGGTGTCTTTTCGTTTGAAAGGATGAAGAGTGCGTCCGGCCAGGTCCTGCTACAGACCTGACTTTCCTGGAGAAGCTGGAGGAGAAAGTGGGCAGGCACGCGCACTTCCAAACGTGCGTCCTTCATCTGGAGGGCTGTGTGGGAGCATGTCAGGTCTCCTCTCTTGGATCTGTGTCCAAGTACAAGTACTTTGGGGCGTAGAGATGGCACAGTGGTTAAGAGCATTTGCTGCGTGAGCATGGGGCCCTGAGTTCGGATCACAGCACCCACTTAAAAAGCTGGGCGTGACCGCACACATCCAGGGTGTGGAGAGTGTGGAGCTTGCTGGCTGCCGGCCTACCTAAAAGAGTAAGGCAGGGAGTGACAGAGAAGGGACACCAGTGCCCATCCTCCTCAGGTCTCTGTGTGCCAACCACATACATATATTCACATATACCACACATGTGCACCCTCACAGTACGGAGACCTCATATGCAAAGATAGCACCCTGGGAACTGGCTCCTAGGCCAGCACGCCCTTGTTAGTAAAAACCAGACGACAGGAATCCAAGTAGAATGTCTTGCTTTGTTCAGCAGTGGTTACACTTCATGTGTGGTGCAGGCTTGAGATGGTCCTTCTGAACAATTTAGGCACAGTAGGGACAGCCAGATCCCATGACACAAGTCAGCCGTCCCAGTGCTCGGGAGGCTGAGAGAAGGAATTGGGAGTTCCGGCCAGCCTGGGTCACACCGAGAGACAAAGACCTTAAAACGAAGGAACAAATGAGAAAGCTCTGGGATGGGCAGTGGCTCAGCCTAGAATGTGCAAAATCCTAGGCTTTGTTCCAGCACTGGCAAAATAAAAGTGAAAAATGAGTTGTGTGTGCATGCATCTGTGTATGTGTGTACACATGTCTGTGTGTATGCATGCATCTGTGTGTGTATGCATGCATCTGTGTGTGTGAGCATGTGTGTGCATGCATCTGTGTGTGTGTGTATGTGTGTACACATGTCTGTGTGTGTGCATGCATCTGTGTGTGTGTACACATGTGTGCATGCATCTCTGTGTGTGTACACATGTCTGTGTGTGTGCATGCATCTGTGTATGTGCGTGTGTGTGTATGCATGCATCTGTGTGTGTGAGCATGTGTATGCATGCATCTGTGTGTGTGAGCATGTGTATGCATGCATCTGTGTGTGTGAGCATGTGTATGCATGCATCTGTGTGTGTGTGTGCATGCATCTGTGTGTGTGCATATGTGTGTGTGTGTGTGTGTGTGTGTGTTACACGCATGTGAGTGCACATGCTCATGGAGGCCAGAAGTGGGCATGATATCCTCTGGAGCTGTAGTAACAGGTAGCTGGTGGTAAGCCATCCTGTGTGGGTGCTGGGAACCGAGCTTGGGTCATCCCTACAGACTCTGAATGTTTACATTTATATGTAAACCCCACACCAATCAAAAGCATTCACAGTGGTCTAGAAAGGAAATCCAGTTTTCAACTTAGTCTTTGAGACAAGTAAGGGAAAAGTCTAAACATGGCCTAGAGCCAGGGGTAGGCATCCCCTTAAGCCTGAACTGAGGCAGAAGTAAGTGGATCTCTAAGTTAGAGGCTAGCTCGGTCTGTGTGACAAATTCCTGGCCATCCAGAGACCTGGATTTTATCTCCAGCACCAACAAACAAAACAGAATAACAAAAGCCTGGTCCCAGCCCATGAACACATGTGCCACATTATGTGGAGGTCAGAGGGCAACTAGGGGAAGTCCGTTCTCTCCTTCCACTGGGTGGGTCCCGGGGATCGAACTCGGGTCACCACACTTGGTGGCAAGCACCTTAACACGCTGAGCCATTTCACTGGGTCTTCCTTCCTCTTTTTTTTTAGACAGGGTCTCCTCATGTAGCCTTGGCTAGTTTGCAGCTTACTTACTACATGGATCAGGTTGGCCTCAAACTCTCAAAGACCCTCCTGCCTCCTGAGTACTGGGATTAAAATCCTGTGCTAACACACCCAACCCTTTTGTTTGTTTGGGTGTTTGTTTGTTTTGTTTTGTTTTGTTTTGAGGCAGGGTTTTTCTGTAGCTTTGGAGCCTGTCCTGGAACTCGCTCTGTAGATCAGGCTGGCCTTGAACTTACAGAGATCCACCTGTGTCTGCCCCCGGAGTGCTGGAATAAAAGGCGTGTGCCACCAATGCCCAGTCCCAACCCTTTTTCTTTTTTAATAATAATAATAATAATAATAATAATAATAATAATAATAATAATAATAATAAAAAATGGGGCTGAAGAGGTGAAGGCTGAAGAGGTCCCCTGGTTGATCTTCCAGGGGACCCAGATTTGATCCCCAAAGCTCACGTGATGGCCCGTATCTCTCTAACTCCAGTTCCGGGGCATCCAATACTGTCTTTTGGCCTCAACGGGCATCCGGCATAAAGGTGGTGCACAGACATACGTGCAGGCAAAACACGCATGTACACACAATTAAAAGATAGCTAGAGCACCCTTCCTTGTTGTAGAGGGAACCCAAGGGCTCGAGTTTGCCAGCCACGCGCTCTTCCACAGAGCCACACCCCAGCTCGGGGTTAGTTTACCTAAGGAGCAAAGCTTCAGTGTTTCTCTCAGGCAAATGTTCTTCCTCGCTAGCTTAGGTGCAGGGCGGCTCCAAGTGTGAGACCTGATAGCCAGCCGGGCATAGGGAGCAGGGCTCACGGGCAGCCTCCACGGAGTCAGCTTCCAGGCTGATGGCAAGGTCCCCCAGTGGCCATTCCTGCCGTTCCTGCTGCTGTGGAGGAGGAGGAGAAAGGGTCTCTGTCTGTGTCTTGCAGCAGGAAGCTGGCTGGCCCAAAGGGCCGGAAGAGGATTGGCTGGCTGGAGTTCTGCCTCTTGCACTATGCAGGGGAGGTGACCTACAGTACCAAAGGTCAGTGGCAGAGGTTGAGGGGGTCACAGCCATGCGGGGCCCGAGTGTGCACGATGGTCACCGAACCATCCAAGGAAATGCCACCCCAAAGTTCCCGAGTGTTGCATTCAAGCACGTCACCTGAAGGCTCTTCCTTACTTATTATTTTAGATATAACACCAATTTTAAAAGACTAATGAAAGATGCATGCGCCGAGTAGTTCATCCATTAATGTGTGCCACTCAAGGGCTCTGCTGCATGCAGAGTTGTTGCTGTACACTCAGTTTCATTTTAGACACAGTGCCCTTCCTCACACGCTTCCCCTCCCTCAGTGCTAGAGAATTAAGTAATACACACTTATCCTTCCAACTCTGGTGAAAGCGGACACTGAGAACACGCCTGTATACCTCCTCCCCGCACTTCCAGAGACTGAGTCTGGGGCCTATGGACACTAGGTAGGTGGCCTGACACTGAGCTCCTCCCTCAGTCCCTCTCTGGAAAGTTTTAGGATTTTGAGACAGTCTCACTAAGTTGCCCAGGCTGGCTTTGAACTTGCCATCTCCCTGCCTTGGCTCCTGGGGTAGCTGGGATGGACTGGCTTGATTTGTTTTCCTGGGTAGACAGTGAGGAGGCCAGTGGCTGGGTCCCGTGGAAGTCCCTACTTCTTAGTGTTTTTAGGAGCCTCCTGGCCACCGTGGTCCTAGTTTCTCCACCCCCTCCCCAGTACCCACAATGCCCTGCCAGCTGCCCTCTGAGCACATATGCCAGGCAGCATTAGCCACCACAGCCATGGGCTGGAAGCCACAGGAGTAGGCAGACAGCAAAGTAACGTGCTGGATATGCGATGGGGGTTAGCTCAGCCTTAGACAGGAAGGAAACTCTGCCCCGGAACCAGATTCGAAGGGGAAGTAGTCAGCTGCACAGCGACGCATGCTGTGAGTCCTCTCACCTGAGGGGTGTGCAGCAATCACTCCACAGGGACACCACAGGGTTAGGGAGCAGCCAGGCTGGTGCAGGCTTTGGGCTTGGGATGTTTACAGAGCCCCAGGCGGCGATGGCACATGTAGGCGGCTCCAAAGTTGCTGTACTGTGCACTCACAGTGACCATGGGAAACCTTTGCGTGTGCTTTCACATGTGGGCATGCGCATGTGTGCAGCCCGGAGGCGGTCGTCAGGGATCCTCAGCCGCCCTCGCTGTCGGGGCCCATAAAGATTTGCTGTGGTCTACTTTGACTGAAGGTCAGAGTGTTCAAAACCGTCCTTATGCCTTTAAGTCTATAGCTTGGCAGCTGCAGGATGATTTGGCCTTGGTGTAGTGGCTATTTCTAAATAAGAGCGGACCAGGGCTCAGGTGTGCTTACTCCAACCCGAAGGCGGCATGGCAGGCGTGGCTGTCACAGGATGGCAGGCGTGGCTGTCACACACTTGGAGGATTAAGGGAAGTCAGTCTGTTTACCCCTTATAGGTGATAACAGAAGTCTTTTTGCCTTTGTCCCCATTTTCGGTTGGGTACGATTGTTAAACTAAGGGCGCCATTTAGTATGGATGAACGGCCCTCCTGACACCTGTCCTGTGTTTCCGTCCAGTCTCTTAGCTGTTTCAGCTGGCTTTTCTTTGTCCACACCCCCACCCCCTCAGGTTGGCTGGTTCCGACCGCAGCTGTGAAAAGACAGCAGGAGAATTAGCCGTATACGTAGAGAGGGGAATGCCAACCTGGGTGAAAGGCCTGACATTATGACTTACACTCTGATCCCAGCACTGTGGGGGCAGAGGCCGGCAGATCTCTGTGAGTTCAAGGCCGGCCTGGTCTATGTGTCGTGTTCCAGGCCAGTCAGAGCAGCACAGTAGGGACTTTGTCTCAACAAACAAACCAATCCAAAAGCACAAGTAGGGCCTGGAAAAGGACGCCGCTGGAATTTGCCTTTCGTGGTGGGGCTGATTTCCCTGAGTCACGTGGCCTCGGCTGGCCTCTGCGGGCTCAGTGCCCTCCACTGTCTTAGCGGGTCACTAAGTCATTACTACTGGATTACTTAGAGTCAAGGCCATGCATCGTAAATCAACCTGCTGTACATTCCCTCTGAGGACCTGGCTCTCAGCCTGGAAAGCTATCCCCAAGAGTATCCGGTACTCTAGAATTATACAGGGCGGGTGTCTCCCCAGAATGTCTGGCTCTGTCTGGAGGCATGGGGTGTGTGTCCCCCACCCAGGATATCTGGCTCTGGGGGTATGGGGAGGTGGTGTCCCCACGCTACCTGGGCCTGTCTGGGAGTATTAGGAGGGGTCCCCCAGGATGTTTGGCTGTGTCTGATGTGTTTCGTTGCAGCGAGGGAGGGGCAGGTTCCTAGCATGAGCTGGGGCCTGGGTGTTGCCCATGCTTAGCTCACAGCTTACTGCTGGGGTCCAGCCCCTGTCTCAGTACCGTGACAGCCGGGAAACCCCTTGCAACCTCATCCATCATCCGAATGTGTCTTAGCAATCAATGTGGAATCACATTGATTGTGGCTTCTTTTTTCCAAAAACACCCAGGATTCTTGGAGAAAAACAATGACCTGCTTTACCGACACCTGAAGGAGGTAAGTTCGAATCTTCACCCCAGGTTTTTAATGGTGAGGACAGAGCCCATGACAGGAATCAGTGGCGGCTGTGGGGTTTCTGGAACTTTCTCCTGCCTGCGTTACATCCTAAGCTGTCTGCAGCCCTCCCTAGCGCCCAGGAGGTGGGGGCAAGGGGACAAGGACTTTGAAGTCATCCTCAGCTACACTAGGCGTTCTTGGGCAGCCAGAAGGACACCAGACCTTTCTAAGAAAAGCAACAGAGGATTTCCCGTTTTAAGGCTGAACGACATTCTATTAGATAAACACAAGCACAGTTTTGTGTAGTTTTAACTTTATTAAATTAAGGACTTCTCCCAGATGTGGTGGTCCACACTAGCATCCCCAGCCCTGGGGGGTGGAGGGGGTGGGGGGCAGCGGGAGCACGGGAGGATCGTGACTTTAGGGCCAGCCTGGGCTATGTGGTGAAACTGTGTGAAAGAGACAGCAAAGTCAGAGATGGGAAGAGTCGGAAGGGGGGTGACAATGACACAGCACTTAGCATGCACGAGGGCACCACGCACCCCTGGTAAACAAGAATAGGGGGGGGGGAGTGCGTTTTTCTTATAACAGATTATCTGGAAAATTGATGGAGCAAGGCCAGATAAAAATGCACAGGCTGGAGTCCTTGGCATTATGGCACCGTGTCTGTCCCCTGAAAGCCAGCATGGCCGGTGGCTGAGGAGGCCAGGCCCTGCGTCCCTGGTCTCCTTCCCCTGCACAGCAGGGGACCGTACCTTGCAGATCACTCACTCCCACGTCTTATGATTGACCGTTTGTAGGCTGGTGTATCCCACACACAGCGCTAAGCTGGGCTGGGGACAACTCTTGTGTCATCATGGTAGAGGGAACTAGATGTCTGGAAAGTAGTCACAGCAAGGGCTGCGGCTTTGAGCTCCGAGTGTGTGTGCTCACCCCCGGGTCTCACAGGTGCAGGCCAGCAGGCTCCCCGCCCCCTAGCCCCCTCCTCCCACTCTGTTGTGGTGAGGGGTGTCTTTTAGCGTCCACCCAGCAGGGGGCTGTGCTGTCTGCTGACCTCTAGTCAGCCAGCTCAAATCCGGTGTCTCCACACAGGTGCTGTGTGGGTCCAGGAACAGCATCCTGAGGGAGTGTTTCCTGGTGGCGGAGCTTGAAAACCGGAGGCGCCCACCGACGGTGAGCCAAGGGAACAAGTCGCAGGGGACAGTGACTACTCCATCCCTGCCCCTCTGAAGCCACCCTCTCTCCCCTTTCCTCTAATGGAGGGGTACAAGATTTGTGCGCAGGCTTCGCATTGGTGCACTCTGTTGCTGGCATTCACTGAATCTGTGCGGGCAATCATGCTGGGCTGGGCGTTCCCGTCCCTCAAGGGGCTTACAGGCTGGGGGGCAGAGACTATGAAAAATACCATCAAATGAAGAAGGGGCTGGGAGACCTAGGGGAGAAGCCGGGGTAGGGGGGTGGGGGTGTGGAGGGGGAGGGGGGGAGGGCTGGCCCAGTGGTGGCCCCATGAGATGCTCCACATGTATGAGTCAGGTTTCCTGTACTGTGACAAAAACTCTCAAGGAAGACAACTTTAACAGTTGATTTGGTTCCTGACTTTGGGGATCGCACTCCGTGGCCTCCTGTGGATGGCACATATGGCAGGAAGGTGTGGGGAAAATGTATCATTCAAAACAATTCAGTCACTTCCCCTGGCCAGGCCCCGCCTTTTTAAGAACCCACGCCCCTCCTAAAGACCCACCACCACTATACACAAAGACCCCCCACCAACCCCAGCACCCTGGGGCTCTGAATCCATCAGGGATCCCTGCCGGGCAGGTCAGAGGCCTCCAATCACTGTGGAAACAGCTGCACGGGGGGGGGGGGGGGGGGGGGAAGGGGGGGTCATGGCTTCAGTACATAGGCCTGTGAGGGACATCTCAGACCCCAGTAGGAATACTGTGGCTACTTAGCTCCTGGGCAGAGAGCCTGGGTGGATGCTTGCCTGAGCAGGGAACCTGAGCAGGGAACCCAGGCACAGCACTCTCCCTGAGGAGCGGCCCAGCTGCTCTCTGCACATCTCTGTTTCTTCCCACTCTCTCTCTGTTACCTCAGACGCTGGTGGCTCTTGTCTGGCAAGCCCCAGAGTACGGGAACTGACCTTCCCAGAGCAGGGCACCCGCAGCCTCCAGTCAGGGGGCAAAGCAGAGGTCAGGCTCAGGGGCTGGGGCTCTGTCTCCAGAGTTCAGCCAGAAGCAGGCGATGCAGTCTCCGCTCTTCCGATGAAGGGGTGTGTACCCAACGTGTTCTCATGGCACAGGTTGGGACTCAGTTTAAGAACAGCCTGAGTAGCCTCCTGGAACTTCTCGTCTCGAAGGAGCCGTCGTATATCCGCTGCATCAAGCCCAATGAGAGGAAGGAGCCCTGTGAGTCACCCGCCCTGAGCCCCGAGCCTGGAATTCGGGAGCAAAGCAGGGGGCCATGGCTAAAGACCCTCAAAGCCACCACAGCCTTGACCTTGAACATGAACTCTTGTCCTTCTCAAACAACAGAAGGATGCTGGGATGAGGCTCAGTGGGTGAGCGCTTGCCTTGCAAGTGTGAGGATCTGAGTTCAAATCCCCAGCAGCCACATAAAGCCAGGCACGCCAATCCGAGCCTGGTGATGCCAGGCAGGTGGCCAAGGAGACAGGACTCAGAGTGACAGATGACAGGAGGTTCTTGGGGACTTTCTCAGCTCCCCCAGCAGACCAGAACACACACAAGGTGACAGGCCCGGAGTGTGTTCACTTAGAGAGGCAACAACAGTAAGCCCTTCAGCGGGTGTTGCCACGTGAGATTCTGGGCTGCATGAGCAGACCTCAGGCTTATTCTCCATTCGGAGAGTTTCCTACCAAGCCCCCACACCTGAGAAGCACAGCTGAGGCTAATAGCTGGTCTCTGTGGCTAGACCCAGCCTGGATCAGCAGCCTGGAGCCGCTGAGGGAGCTTCTCCAGTCAGTCTCTCTTGTGTTTCTCCAAAGGCAAGTTTGACGACTTCCTCATCAGCCATCAGATCAAGTACTTGGGGCTGATGGAGCATCTGCGGGTGCGGCGGGCAGGGTTCGCCTACAGGCGCAAGTATGAGCACTTCCTGCAGAGGTGAGGTTCGCTTTGAGGCCCGCCCTTAAAGCTGGTCTCCTGGAGACGGTGGGTCCCCTAGGGCGCTGAGATCAGATATGAGACGGAAGACACCAACACATGTTCTTCTGTAAAACCAGGACCCAAATCCTCATGTCCTATTGAGTTCACAAAGCCGGAACTGACTCCCTCAGCCTGGGGGTGTAGGCGGACCCCTAAGGGCTAGTGAAGGGCAGTGGCTATAATGGTGTAGCACCATAAAGAACCAGCTTCAGAACACGCGGACAGGTCGGTGCTCCCCGAGCTTCCTTCCCAGCTGGGCCCTATCCCCTTAGCTAGCAGGAGTTAGAGTGTCAGGTGCTTAGAAAGGTTTTAATGCCACACCCACAGGGGCTTTGGTGACTGGCAGCACAGGACAGCTCTACAACAAGCGATGCAGTCTTGGAGTATGTCAGGGGCTGTCTTTGCGGGGCTGCAGTCAGACCCAGCCGTGCAGCCCCAGGCTGAGTGGGGGAGTGCGGATGAGGGAAAGTCTAGCTGAAAGGGGTTAAGAATCCAAGACTGAGACACAGGACAGTTGTCCGTACTGAATGCGCCCTTAGTTTATTCTTTCATGATCTTATGTATTCAACCAACAGTGGGGACAAAATGGCAGAAGACTTCTATGATCCTACATAAGGGGCAAAGAGACTGACTTCCCTGAATTCTCCAGGCAGCCACACCTACCATCTGGCCTTCAGGGTCCAGGGTTAATGTTGCGGCAGGTTTCCCTGCCGGCTGCTGCTGGTTCTGCCGCCACGGTCCCACAACTACGTGTGCCCCAAATAACACTCAGAGACTCTGTATTTGATACAATCCCGTCGGCCAGTTACCATTACTGTTTATGGGCTAGCTCTGTCTTAATTATTAACCCATTTCTACTTATCTAAGTATTTCCACGTGGTCGTCTTATCGGGGAGCCGCGCGGCAGGCTTCCTGCTTCTTCCCTGCTACATCTTGACTCCTACTACTTCCTCTCTCCTCCTCCTGGTCCCCTAGCCCCGCCTATCTTGTTATCTCATTGGCCACAGTGCTTTATTAACCAGTATGAGAAACATATATACAGAATCACATCTCCCATCAGGTTAACACACCTGGGCCCAAGGGTATTGTTATTTAGATAAGAGACATCCATTGCCAAGGCCAAAGCATCCTATAGCTGCCAAACAAATGTCTTTTTTTGTTTTTTGAGACAGAGTTTCTCTGTGGCTTTGGAGGCTGTTCTGGGACTCGCTCTGTAGACCAAGCTGACCTCAGACTCACAGATATCTGCCTGCCTCTGCCTCCCAAATGCTGGGATCAAAGGTATGTGCCACTACCACCAGACCAAACCAGTATCTTATGGATGATAAGACATAAGGACATTTTTAACCTCTCTGACCTTGAGTCAAAATGAAATGGACTCCTTTTCATGGGTCCTGACGGTGGCAAACATCCCAGAATGCTGTCGTTGCACTGTTGGCAATGTTCCAGACCATTTGACCCATTCCTTATGAGGCTTCTTTTGAGTTTAAGCATCTTAGGGAGGACCAGAGTGACAGGCCACCCATTAAGGAGTTTGCTAACTTTAGAGGGTTCCGAGGCTGTGTGCTGGGATTGAATAAAGCCGACACCAGAGCTAAAGTTACTCTGAAAGAAATCTTTTCCATCTTTGTGCTGTGATTCACTCCTTTAAGCCCAGCACCCAGAACAGAGGCAGGAGGATCTCTGGGAGTTTGAGGTCAGCCTGGTCTACAGAGCAAGCTCCAAGACAGCCAGGGCTACACATGCAGAGCCTGTCTCAAATACACACTGGGGAGGGCAGGCTGAGGAGATGGCCTAGGGGAGAAAGTGCTGGCTGCGTAAGTGTTGAGGGCCAGAGTTCTGGTCCCCAGTGTGCACCCACATAAATGCTAGGCAGGTTGAACAGCCCACTGCGAATCCCAGCACTCAGGAGTCAGAGATGGGAGTCCCACGGCAAGCTGGCTATCCAACTCAGCACTCTGTGAGTTCAATGACAGCCTCTACCTCAGTGAACGTCCATAAGCAACAGAAAGACGGCTAGCATCTAGCCTACATACCACACACACAACACACACCCACACACACACCACACTCTCCACACACACACACACTCCACACACACTATACACCACACAATACATACACACACACACCACGCACACATCACCACACACACACCACACACACACACACACCACACTCTACACACACACACACACACACACACACACACCACGCACACATCACACACACCACACACACACACCATACACACACACACATCACACACACACCACACTCTCCACACACACACACACACCACACACATCACACACACCATACACACACACATCATACACACACACACATCACACACACACACCACACATCACACACACACCATATACACACACACACCATACACACACACACACATCACACACACACCACACTCTCCACACACACACACATCACACACACCATATACACACACACCATACACACACACACACATCACACACACACCGCTCTACACACACACACACACACACACCATACACACACACACATCACACACACACCGCTCTCCAACACACACCGCTCTACACACACACACACACACACACACAACATCACACACACACCGCTCTCCACACACACACACACACACACCACACATCACACACACCACACACTCCACACACACACCACTCCCCCCACACCACACACACACACACCCCCCCCACACACACACACCACACACCGCACACACACATCACACACACACTGCACATACACCACACACTCCACACACACACACACACACACACACACACACACACACCACTCCACACAACCCATACCTGCACACCTACACACACATGCTCCCCCCACATGTAAACACATGCTTGTACACACACACACACACACACACACACACACACACACAACGAAATCTTCGTGTTCTAAGCAAGGCACTTTTATTCCGTGTGTGAGCACTTTGTTGCCTGTCCAGCTGCGCACTAGGCAGCCCCACTTTGGGCTGTTGGTGGGTAATGCTGCACGAGGCTATGTGGACATGGGATGCAGCTCTTGGATATGGACACAGGAGTGTGCTGTGACACCTGGCAGCGCGTCCCTGATGGCGCTGCTGTGAGGGCGCTCTGTCTCTCACACCTTGTGTGCATACGTGAGTGGCTGATACTTTACTAGGGAGTCCAAGACACCCTGGGGCACTGTGGGGACAGTGTAGGGTGTCCTCGTGGCCTCTGCATGTCCCTCTCCACTCCTGGCAGGTACAAGTCTTTGTGCCCAGACACCTGGCCACACTGGCACGGGCCCCCAGGAGAGGGCGTCGAGCGGCTCATCAAGTACATCGGCTACCAACCTCAGGACTACAAGTTAGGAAAGTGAGTGTCCAAGAAACCCCCAACTGTCTCTTCCCTGGACTCAACAGAGTCCATGTGCTGACCTGCATGGAACTTTGCCGCGGAGGGACAGAAATCCGCATTAACAGGTGTCCACGGCTGCACAGGGCTCAAGAGTCCCCCCTCGTTTTGGGGAGACTTTGCTTGCAGGCCAGATCTGCTGCCCACTAAGCTCTTGGCTGCGTGGATGTCCTTTCCCGGCTCTTACGAGGGACACTGACCTGGATCTACGCCCTACTCTAACCTCCTCTCCCTCTACCCCTCCTTTAATCAAGGCTGCAAAGACAGCCGCTCCTCACAAAGGTCATATTCTAGAATTCTGATTGGACATGCACTGGGGGGGGGGGGTGGGACACTACCCAACCGACCATCTCGGGTGGCAACTGACTAATCAATAATCATGTTTCTTTTTGCCTTTGCTAGAACCAAAATATTCATTCGCTTCCCCAGAACCCTGTTTGCTACTGAAGACGCCTTTGAATTTAGCAAACATCAATTAGGTATGGTTTTCTTTTTGTCCCACTTGCAACAGAAACCAGTAAGTTTAACCAGGGAGAGAGGGAAGAAAGCCTGAAACGTGCGTGTCTGATGTGTTTAAAGCCCCCCCTTAAGAACCAGGGCTAAGTCATGGGGCTATGGAATTATGATGGGGCCCTGGACTGATGGGCTCCGAGGGCAGGTGTGGACACTTTACATGTCCAGGTGTGGCTGCCCTTGTGCACAGCCAAGTGTAAAGTCACGGGAGAGGGAGACCCGCCCCCTCGGGCTAGATTTCACAACTTATGTATGCCATGGCAACGGTGGGCTTTCAAAGCCCACCGCCAGGGTCTTTCTGAGTGGCCAATGGCAGCAGCTGGATGGGGACCGGGAGTTCTGTAACTGGGAACCTAAGCTGGCCTGAGCACCACGCACACCCAGTAGCTGGGGTCCTTACCCTCTGCCATGTGCACCAAGCCCTTGCCTAACAGCTGGAGTCCAGACCGAGCCTCTGACTAGGTACTGCTGTCCCCAAGGCTCACATTCAGGGAAGCGGAGGCACAGATGCCAGCAAGCTGCCGGCTGTCACACAGCTGGTCTGCAGCAGGGGCCAGGCTTGAACTTGGGCCAGTGTGGTTTCAAGTTTGACGGCTGCACCTGCTAGGCAAAGCTCTCGCCTACTGAGCCTCTCCTCCGCAGTGGGTACCCAGCCACCTGGCTGAGGCGAAGGCGCTGGCTTAGCCTCTTCTTAGAGGCGGTGCCGTTTCCCGTGTGCGGGACCCTCTGTGAACTCGGTCTCTGGTGGACTGTTCACTATGTGGAGGGGGTGATGGGGGCTAGGTCTTAGGGGTGTTCTGGGGTTCACACTGTCGGTGTGGTACCATTTCAAGGCCACTAGACATCTCCATCTGAGCCTGCACGCTGCCTTTTGAGAGGTGCCAATGTCCTTCCCATCTTGTGGCTGGGTTGTGAGGGTGATCTATGAACTGGGAGCTGTTACCCTGTGGAAGGCAAGAGAATCCCGCAGTGTCAGGGAGCCAGGTCCCATGGAACCAGCTGCCCCATCTTTCTAATACCCAGTGCCCGAGAATGGCTACACCACAGGTTCTGGGGGTCGGTCCTTCCTGCTTTTGGAAATCATGATCACAAAGACACAGAAGCCAATTCATCAAAACTTTTGTTTTATTTTAAGTCTCAAGAATCCAAGCTGCGTACAAAGGCTGCCTACGAAGGCGAGAGTATGTGAGGAAGAGACAAGCAGGTGAGGACAGGGCAGGAGTGTGATGAGGGATTGCCTCTCTACCCTTCCCACACCCTTGTCTGGGGCTGGCTTGGGTCCGGTTCTGCCATCATGGCAGAGTGGTACACTTGTTCAGCACAGATTTTCTATATAAACTGTGTCAGGGACCTGTGCTCGTGTGTGCGCTTGTGGAAGCTAGAGGTCAGCGTTGCGCATCTCCAATCTCCCCTTGCCATTCTGCTTTGAGACGGGGTCTCTTTCTTAACCTGGAGCTGACTGACTTGAGCGGAAAGTCTGAGTCCCAGATCCTTCTGCCTCACCGTCTCCTAGCACTGGGGGAGCAGGCATGTGCTGCTATGCTACACCCAGCTGTTTGTATGGGCACTGGGGATGTGAGCTCGGGTCCTTGAGCTTGCAGAATGAAGCACTTGATTACCGAGACATCTCCCCAGCCCCTAAGTGCAATTTTCTGTGAAGGTTTACATGTCACTTAAACTCCTTTGGAATGACATTTTCAAGCAATGTTCCCATCCCCATTTCTTAGACCTTCTGTTGAGTTTTGAGGTCCTTACTCCTCCATTTTTCTTTATGTTTTACCATCTATGGATGTCCCCACAGCATATTTAGACAGGTGTGGGTATTTTGTGGCTGGGTTTTTATTCTCTGAATTGTCTTTTAAATTCAACCAGGAGGTACATGTTTATTTATTTTCAAAGCTGTATACTATTCCTTTACGACAGAGATTGGCCAGACAGAAACATTTCCAATCTGTGAGTAGTACAGTTTCTGGTTACTCAGCCCTGCTGCTGATGACTCAGAATTGCTTTAGGCAGTATGTAAACAAACCAATTTTAACCGTATCGCAATAAAACTTTATGTAAATGGGCAGCTGGTCTTCAGACCACAGTGCCAGCCCCTGGGTCCTGAGTGCTGCAACATGTTATCTGCAATTACCTGCTCTGCAGCAGAAACACTGCTGATCCGGGGGAGAAGGGCGACTCGAATATCCAAAGAATCTCTCTCTGTCTCTGTCTCTCTCTCTCTCACACACACACACCGAGAAATATCAAAACATGGAGACAAGCCAGGCCCTCATTTTTCCCGTCCCCAATTGTTTGTGAATCTATGAATCCCCATCTTTCAGTGTGGCAAATGAAATGAAAGCATTGGGTTCGAGAAACTAAACAGGGGGATAAGACCGGGCTGTAGTCAAGCATGATCCCCAGCAGGGAAGCAGGGACCTCAGGATGGTCCCTCTGGGAACTTTCAGTGTCCAAAACGGTTCTCTCAGCCCTGCTGTCACTGTGCTCTGAGCAGCAGGCAGGAAATGACAGCGTGCACCCCATTTGCACTAATGCGAACAGCAGAGCCTTCCTGTGTGTGCACAGACGCGCTGAGCGGACAGACCCTTCTGGAAGTCTTCTGTATTTCTGCGTGACTGTCCCACATTCTAATGCCAGCAGTGGACTCTTTTTAGCCACCACGTTAGAAGCCCACTGGCGTGGGACCCTGGCTCGGAGGGAGATCAAGAGAAGAAAGTGGGCCGTGCAGGTCATCCGGAGGTAAGGTCTCGGCACCAAGGGGCCCAGTGAGCTGTGGTCATGGGCTTGGTGGGGTTGCTGTGGGTCTGTTTTTTTGAGACAGGGTTTCTCTGTGTGGCCCTTGCTGTCATGGAACTCACTCTGTAGACCAGGCTGGCCCTGGAATTCACAGTGATCCACCTGCCTCGGACACCCAGTGCTGGGATTAAAGAGGTGTGCCACCACACCGGGCCTTCTGTGACTATTTTTAAGGGCAGGGGTATGTGCATCTGCAAATTGAGTGCGTACCTGGAGAGGCCCTGGCTCTCTGGAGCTGGAGCTGAGAGGTGTTTGTGAGTGGCCTGCTGTGGGTGCTGGGATCTGAACTTCAGTCCTCGTGACTGAGCAGCAAGTGCCCTCAGCCATTTCTCCAGCTGCGGTTTTGGTCTGAACAGAGAGATCTGTCCTCAGAGCGTGCTGGGAATCCAGCTGTCTCTGCTCCAGATTCCAACTGTCATAGCTCAGCGTTGTGATATCCCTGAGTCAGACAAATTCCAGAGCCAGGCAGACAAAGTGAGCCAAGTCTCACAGTAGGTGCTGTGGGGGGCTGCAGCCATCTGTCACACGCTAACCATTGTGGCCAGCCGAAGTCTGGCTTTATGCCATGCTGTTCATGTTTTAACTGACTGGCAACTAACTCAAGCTCGTTAGGAACAGAAGGCGGGGTGGATGGGGCAGAACGCCCTGCTGGGCAGGTGTGGTAGGGTGGGGCTCCTGGCTCGTGTGGCGGTGAAAGCCACCTCTGTCGCTTTGCTCTTGAGGTTCATCGAGGGTTTTATCAACCGTGCCAGACCCCTTTGTCCTGACGACGAGGAGTTCTTAGTTCTTGTGAGGAAGAATTACATCTTGAATCTTCGCTACCACGTGCCCAAGAGTGTGCTGGACAAGAGCTGGCTGAGACCGCCGGGCATCCTGGGAAACGTAAGGCTGCTGATGCTGCGGATGTCGGGGACTCTGAGAGCTAGTTCACCCTCTTTCCGCTCTCCCTTTGGCTCATGGGGTCACTTTTCAGAGCTCTTAGAAGAAATGGAATGCCTCAGAATTCAGCAGTGGGGTTATAAATCAGACAGACACGTGTTTAGACAGAGCCTTTGTAAATACACAGGGACTTACTCTATAGCCCAGGCTGGCCTCGAACTTGTAACCTTCCTGCCTCAGCCTCCCAGGCACTGAGATTACAGACATGTGACAGAACACTGCATGGTTTCCAACCACGCAGTCTTGGGGGTAAGAGATTGCCATGGGATCCACAAAGAATATTCTAGAACAGTGGTTTTTAACCTTCCTAATGCTGTGACCCTTCAACAACAGCTCATGTTTCAGTGACCTCCAACCATGAAATTATTTTCATTGCCAAAATGTCTGCTATGCAGCCTCCATGAAAGGGTCATTCGACCCCCCAGAGGGGTCAGAGCGTACCGGTTGAGAGCTGCTGTTCTAGACTACAGTGGCAGCTACTGTGAGGTCCCAGGCTCCACTACAGCCCCTCCCTTCAAGATTCTGATTTCTGCCTTCAGTGGTTCTGACCAAGCCAGCAACATCCAGGTCAGCCATGCTGACCTGCTGGAGGGGGACCAGAGGAGACCACTTGCCATGAGCGCAGGATACTGACGTCTTAAAAGCTGCCGTGTGGGTCACCCCGGCCCAAGGCAAGGGGGTGAGGCAGGTGGGAAAGAAGTGTGTTCTCCATGCAGGCTTCGGATCTGCTCAGGAAGATGTGCATGAGGAACCTTGTTCGGAAATACTGCCGGGGACTCCCCGCTGAGAGGAAATTCATGGTAGGATGAAGACACGGGCACCACGGCATCTGCATGTGGTGGGGGCCGGTCGTGCAAGTTAGAGTTATTTCTAAAGTCGGCTTTTGCTGTCTCCCTATGAGCTGAGGGCCACACTAGTGCCACGGCTTATAGAGGAGTTGAGAAATATCAGCTGCCACAGTTAGCGCCCCTGTGTCACCATGGGGACAGAATCCAGATGGCCCCTGCACTGCAAGGCAGGAATGCCTGTGCGGGAAGACCCTTACCCTGAAGTCTTTAATGTGGGGCTGCAGAGTCCATTTTTGAGGCTTTCTGGGCCATATGCCCTGTTGTTCCTCTGCTTCCTTGCTATAGCAGGAAGCAGTCACAGACATGTATATATAAATGCCATAGCTGTGTCCCAATAAAGCTTTACTTACAAACCCAAGCAGCTGGCCACAGGCTGCCTGTAGGCTGGAGTTGCAGAGTTCTGGTTTAGGAGAGAGATGCTCCTTCTCTTAGGGTTCCTATCGCTGTGAAGAGACACCGTGAGCACAGAAACTCTTATACAAGTATCTAATCGGGGTGGCTGACATTTTCATTGCCACCATGGTGTGACACAGTGGTGTGCAGGCAGGTGTGGTGCAGGAGCTGAAGGCGATGTCTTTACCGGCAGGCAACGGGAGGTGGCCTGTCACAGGGTGTGGCCTGAGAGTCTGTCCACCTCTGCAGTGACACACTTCTCCAACAGAACCAAGATTCCTAACAGTGCCACGCCCTTTGGGGGCGTTTCCTTTCAAACCACCACACCCCTGAAGCTCTGAAAATTCCGCCCTGAGAAACCATGTGAGGAGGGTTACCCACAAAAGTACCGGCCCGCTCACTCTCCACCAGCGGAAGCTGTAGGGTATTTGTAACAAGGCTCCTGTCTGAAGACAGCCCAGGACTGACTACGCTCCGAACTATCTGTTTCCAGATGCAGCAAAAGGTGCTTACGAGTGACATATTCAAGGGGAAGAAGGAAGGGTACGCAGACAGCTTACACCAACCTTTTGCCAGCAGCCGGCTGGGTAAGCCTGCTTTTCACCCTCCGGGAAAAGTCGTGGGAGGGGCACGTTCTCCCCAGCCGAGGCCTTGGCCGGGAGCACAGACCCAGCAGGTGGAAGGTCCTCCCCACAGGGCTGATGATGGCTCCTACTGTCCTGGCTTCTTCCCCAGGTGAAGGCGACATAAATCCCAAAGTACTTCAACTGCTGGGCAGCGAGAAGATCCAGGTACAATAACCTTGTGTGTGGTGGCCTCCGCCAGGACACGTATGTCTGAGGCCAGGGCGGGTTCTCCCCATGGGTGTCTAGACGTGCTGCTTACACACAGGGGTGCAGCTGGGTTTGCTGGGGCTCCCACGGCCGTGCTGGCACTGACATTGCCGACAGAAGCCTGCCGCCACTCCTGCACCCGCCTGCCACCCCCCAAGCCGTCTTGCTTTGCTTTTCTGTGACCGTGGCTGTCAGCACAGCCACCAGGAGTTCCCAGGCGGGTTACTGCTTCTAATCAGATGTGGCTTTTGTGGGTGGCTGGCATGAGGTTCTTGTTCTTGTATCTGGTGGCCTCTCTCACCTGGTCAGTTGTAGACGAAAGCAGGGGGAGAGAAGGGAGATTCCCCTCTGACTGAAAACTCAGGCGCCGTGAATGCTCCTCTCTCTGCTGGCCTCTCAGAGCAGACCTGGGAGGCTGGAGCCTCAGGTTCCTCAGAGGGCTGAGTAGGAAGGTAGGACTCAGAATTGGAATCTTCCAGAACTGGAGCAGCAAAGCAAAATCCTTACTACAAAAGCTGAGTCGGTGCCACTGGGTCCCAAGGGAGAGGCTCTGTCCCCTGCCCTCGGGTGACACAGCCTTCCCTCCTGTTGACACTAACTGCCTCGCAGTATGGCGCCCCAGTCATCAAGTATGATAGGAAAGGCTTCAAGGCGCGGCCGCGGCAACTTCTCCTCACTCCGCGGGCAGCGTACGTGGTAGAACTGTCCAGAATCAAGCAGAAGATTGAGTACTCAGCCCTGAGAGGTGGGTGAGCGGTCCCAAGAGGGTGTCTGATGTCTCTCGTGTCCTGGGATGGGGTCGCTCGCTGACTTTGGGGTTCAGTGGATGCCCCTATCTCTGACCCCCTGCACCCCGAGTGTTGGGGTTCCAGGTGCCCTCGCTGTCTCACTTTTATGTGGTTCCTGGGTATCCAAACTCAGGTCCTCATGCCTGGCCATCTCCCCAGGCCCCGTCGTCGTCGTCTTTATTAATGAAAAAACTCTGGATCTATCTTTCAGGTGTTTCTACCAGCAGCCTGAGCGATGGAATCCTGGTCATTCATGTTTTACCAGGGGACAAACAGCACAAGGTACCTGTGGCTCCCAGCCCCTGCTGGCATGGGAGCCAGCTGCTGTGGCTGAAATTAAGCTGGAACCTGTAAGAATCTCCATCCTGAACCTGCACTGTCACCCGTCTCCACAGGGGGACGTCATCCTGCAGTGTGAGCACGTATTTGAGGTGGCCACTAAACTGGCCATGCTGATTAAGAAGGAACACGCCTTCCGAGTTGTTCAGGGAAGGTAGGGGCTCTCTCTCTCTCTCTCTCTCTCTCTCTCTCTCTCTCTCTCTCTCTCTCTCTCTCTCTCTCTCTCTCTCTCTCTCTCTCTCTCTGTGTGTGTGTGTGTCCTGACCTGGGGAAGCCATCAGTCTTCAAAGAGGGTGCTGATGTTCCCAGGGCCCCGTTCTCCCTGACCCAGTGCGCCCAGAGGGTGCATGTCTGCCTCTGTTGTAGACTGAGTGGCCGGCCAGCAGAGGGTGGGTGTCTTTCCTTGGGGGGGGGGGATGGAAGAATGACATTGAGAGACAGACTGTCAATTTTCTCAGTAGCGTGGAGCAGCCCCTTAGCTGTTCAATCCCGGCAAGGCCAGCTGAGTGGGGCTCCCCAGCCCGAGGCTGCCCCAGTGAGGCTGTGTAGCCGGAAACTCACACCCGTGGGGCTATTGTCTACCCTGAGCTTTTACAGCTTAAAGGGCGAATCTGCAGGCAGAGAAGAGAGCCAGTGTTCTCAAGGTGCACTTGCTCTGACGGAAGGCAGATGAGTCCTTGGGCAGCTGTGAGCTTCCACAGCAACCATGCAGGCCGCTATTTATGCATCTCATGGCCCTCGAGAGAGCCCCATGCTGATCTGATTTGAGAGTGACTGCAGAAGCTTGCGAGCGAGGGCCCAATCGTGAGAAGGCCACATGCGCAGCCAACAGCAGGATTCAAGCATCAGCTAGGGTGGGTTCCCAAGGGAGTTTGGTTCTTTGGAAGACTAGAAAGCACGTCAGTAATTTGTCACTCGCCATGTTTGAAGTTTACAGTTTTACATCAGTCCTGGGAAAGAAGGCACGATAGTTTTTGAGACTGGAGTGGAAGACCGAGTGTATAAGGGTAAAAACGGACAGTTAACAGTGGTGAGTGGCTGCGTGCGGGTGAGGGAGGGAGGGAGGAGGTGCTAGGTGCTATGTTTATGAACAGAAGTAATAAGGGATTTCATTTCCCCCTCTAGTCCCGGGTGGTACTCTGGGAGAAAGGCAGAGTGACCCTTGAAATAGTGACTCGGGAGTGAGTGAGATGGGGCAGCCAGATGTCAGCGAGCCAGAGGCTCACACAAGCCTCTCCTGTGTGCTCAGGAACCATCCTGACATGGAGAAGGTGTGGGGGCTGGGTTCCCACACTGCTCACAAGCTCCTCAGTCTTTCTGGGTTGCAGAGATCCGAGGACGATTTTGGTGCTGGAAGGAAGTGACGTGTTGAAAGCAGAAGGGGGTGGGAATCTATGAAATACTTTTTCTCAGTACAGTGGAGTTTCGATGTAAAACCGGTTTGCAGGTATAAATAGTTCACGCGTGCCTTTCACAACACAGTGGCCCCCACCCGTCAGGGACAAGTGACCTGAGGTGCTGCCAGGGCTCTGCGGCCACAGTCCTTCCTTCTCTGCGTCCCCAAGGCTGAAGACGCACTCACGGGTCTCTAACCTGGCTGCTCCTTATGAGCCAGAAGGGATTCCTACTGGTAGCTTCCTCCCCCAGGGATGAGGCTCTAAAGCCAGGTGTCCCTCCTCAGGTGTCAGCAAGTAAGAAGACCTGACAGAGGACGACCTTTGCCCTCCACGGTCACTGTTTCTGCTCCAACTGAGCAACCCGACCCAGTTAGCCACGCCTTTAGGGAAAGTACCAGCAGCTGCTGGAGCCTGACTGCGTCAGCAGAGCCTGTGCCACGGCAAAGCCAGACCTCAGCTTGGGTGCCGGGTGGCACTGCATCCAGATGCTTCCTGGGAGTCAAGCTTGAGTTGCCCACCTGTCCCCAGAAGAACCCGATTCAGGTACAGCAGGAAGTCACTGTAGGTGACTCTGTACCTCCGTCAGGCTGCTGAGACAGGGGTGTGAAGGAATTCATCGCGACACACCACTTGAGCTTTGGGTCCTAGAGGTGATTGCGCCCGCCCTGATGGGCTCTGAAGGAGGAGTTAGGGCCCTTGCTCCCGGCTGCCAGGTGTTCCGGAAAGACCAGAAGGCAGATGTGAGTAGAGGCACAGTTGAACGTTTATTTCACATGTGTCCAGATGCTTGTACAACAGTGAGCATGGCTAAACTCCCAACATTGTTTCCACGGTGCACACAGGGGGTTAGGGATGTGCTAAGGTGACCGTGAGTTTGGGTGGAGCCCTCTGGCCGCATGCGCCCTGGGCGAGGGCTGAGTACCAGCAGTGAGCAGCAGGTACGGAGGCTGACCTAAATGGACCACGACTTCCAGGCATCAAACAGCCCTTCTTCCATGGGACCAGTCGCCACAAACCCTGAATTTGGTTAGCATGGACAGAAAGCTATTCCAATTCGTTTTAATCGTGAGCCCTTAGTGTGCAATACAACACCACCACTCTTGACAGACCCCAGGCAGCGACTCACTGGAGGCCCCTGAACTAGAAACCCCGAACACCGCCCTTCATGCTAGCCCAGGGGGTCTAGAAGCAGAGCTCTGGAACGGCGGACACTGGGTCAGGCCCTGGTTAGTGGACAAGCTGCCAGCGGTGTCAGGCACCATGGAATGTTTGCCAGGCCTGTCCCCATCCCTGGGAGCGGTGGTGCAAAGCTGCAGGCACGAGGTTTGAGGAAGGAGGAAGGGAGAGCGCTGCCAAAACAGCCACCATAAGGTGCAGGGGCACCAGCTCATTCTGCACACGACATTTAAACAGTGTGGGCAGCGGCTTCTGCACGCCTACAGAAAACACTAGGACTCAACACTCACGTTCACGCCCTAGCAAAGCTGAACCCACACGGCAGGGCTGACGTTTGAAACAGACAGTATAAAACTCATGATGCATGATTTGCAAGCTCCCTTTCTTGGCTCGCAATACAAAAGTTTTGCCACGCCGCTGTGTAAAAAGCATCTGCCCCGTACACGGCTCCTCGATCCAGTCGGGATGGTTTGTTTACTGCTGGCTTTGCTGCCAGACACAAGAGAAACGTATACGACTGTCACACACACACACAAAGAGCTGTAAAAACCGTCACAAAATAGAAACTTTAGAGACACATCAGAGATTAGCCACTTCATACCTTTGGTCTAAAAAGTAGTAACAATTCCTTCATCAGGCACTCGCCTTACCTGTAACTAGTGCGCTCACAACCCATCTGCACAGGCTGGAGGGGACCAGAGGTAGCTGGCATGTCCTCCTCCAGCACCTGTGCCCCACAGTCACACGTCCCCACGACAGTCACTCACATGCTCCAACATAGACAGGACTCAAAGGTATCTGCACACCCACTGTATTCTGCAGAGAAATAAAAGCTGAAGGGAGTTCCAGGAGACAGCAGGGGAATGCCCTGAGACAGTCTGCAAAGCTAGTGGTGTCGTGTCTGGGGTCACGCGCAGTCCCTGACCAAGGGCACGGCACGGCACCTACTTGCGGAGAGGAGGCCTCGCAGGGAGCAGACCCTTAAGGCAGTGGTCTGGTGCAGTGGCTGCGAGTGCTCAGATGACCTGGATGGGGTGTGTCGACAAGCCAGTGACAGGAAGGACTCAGAGGACAGCAGGGCCCACTGTCACGAAGTGGTCTGCTCCTTGCCAGACAGCGGGGCTGGCAGCACACGAGGTCCCCTGTCCACTACTACAAGCTGAAACTATTGACCAATGAGAACAAGTCACACACCGTGCCTGGAACAGACTCCCAGGCTGGTCAGAACACACAGGGGCCAGGCTGGCCAGAACAAACAGGGGCCAGGCTGCTCGCTACCCACACAGCCTCTCACATGTGCCCTTGAAGGAGTGTCACTTAAACCCAATAGGTAGTCAACACCCATAACAATAAATACCGCAACATGACTCCGAACACACGCCACACTCACTCACACGTTTCCTCCAGGAGCAGAGGAAGGAAGCCCAGCTCTGGGCTCACGAGAGGCAGAGCCAGCCCTTAGACAAGCTTGTTCAGAAGGGGTGCACACCCGGGTCAACACAGAAGCAATCCACCTTGTCAAAAAATATCAAAATAATCATCTGGCTTATTACAAAAGCGTCTCCAGACTGCAGGGGAGTGGGAGGTGCCCCGAAGCCTGCACAGGGTCTGAGTGCGGGGCGGTGGAGGTGTGGCCTGCTCACTGGTGGAGATGGGCCCGGTCGTCTGGACGCTTGATGTGGATCCTCCGCACCCTCTCGATCCGCTCCCGCTCCCGCTCCTCGTCCTCGTCCAGGTGATGGGAGCGCCCCGCGGCCCCGCCTGTGGCTTCCAGGAGTGCATTGTCAGGTCCTCGCCCGTCTTGGGCCTCATACAGCAAAATGTTCAGGGTTTCCTCATAAATGCGGGCTTCGGGGAACTCAACCTGTGCTCCAAAGAGACAGTGGGTACATTAGCAGGCTACACACGGTCACTGCCTACACTGTTATGTCCCATCCGGGCCATCAGGCTGACAACGAGGACGGTCACAGGGGAGCCCACAGTGCCACAGCCTGGGGGACACCCCCTTTGTCTGCGTTTTCCTACACCGGAGCCTCCAGCAGACTCATGGATGCACCCAGAGCCTATGGTTGCTCAGGCGATGCCTTCCTTCCTGGAGGAGGGCTGTGGTCTCAGACATAGGCCTAGGCAAGGAAGACAGCAGCAGCCAGGATAAGCAAAGCTCCAGCTTTTCAACAACGGAAACGAGAGAGTCCATGACAATGAAGATCCTCGGGGACGGTGAAGGAGGGAGCCATGGAAACTCGGAGCACCTGAACTCCACAGTGGCAGGACCTGCTGCTGCACACAGACAGACAGGCTGGCCATGCACGGCTCGCACGAGAGGCTGAGACTGGGAAATGCAATTGCCACTGGAACCCCATGCACAGGGCTGGTCGGAGCTTGTGGCCTGAATCCCACGGTAGCAATTGCCAGCAAAACCAAAACAATGTATACTGGGGCCCCTGAGATGGCTCAGCAGGTAAAGACTAAGAACCTGGCTCAATTCCCAGGACGCACATGTGGTAGAAGAGAGCTAACACCCACAGACTGCACTCTGACCTTCATCCACATGCCAAGGAGAGGGAGGAAGAGAAGACAGCATTAAAAACAGAGACAGCACAGTTCCCTAGGAACCGGACATGGTTCTAAATTCCTTAGGCCTGTGAGGAAGCCAGAAAGCCTCACTCCATGGGAACACTCGCTCAACAGATGCTAAGAGGACACAAGACGCCAGTCCCTGACAAAGGCCTGAAAGCAACTGTTTCAAAACAAAGCAGCAGCCAGCAAGAAGAGACAGGGAAGCAAATGCACTGGCTTGCAGACCTGAAACACAACAGCCCACAGCTAGGCTGGCGACAGAGCTCATCACAGGAAGAGCTCACGGAAGCCACACAGTTACTGCAGTAACACGAAGAGAAACAGCTCTGCCTGATTACCATCTACTCGCAAGGGTTAGGGACCCGAGTAGGCTGCGCAGGCCCAGGGAGGAGATACTCATGGATGGGCCCCACAGCTCAATGTCTGGGAGGAGGAGGAACTGTTTTCACTCAGGACCAGCCCTGCTGCCACCAACTAACTGGGAAACCAAGGCCTTGGGCTCCCAGAGGAGCGAGGGAGAGGAGGGCCCTGGCCTTAGGCTTCCTCCTGGGGACTTCGCTTGCCGAGACGCCTTGGGCTCTAAGCAGGTGCCTGCTGAATCGCTTTGCTCCCCATTAAGCTCTAAGTGAGGACTGGGAACGCTGTATCAGAGCTTACTGGGAGGGTGACGCAGCTTGCACAGTGAGCAGGCAGCTCTGGCTCCTGGCCATGTTTCAGAGAAAGAGCCTTTGCACTCGCCCCTTGGCTACCTCAGAAGCAATCTCTACCTGCTCAGTCAGACCTGTGCAGGGAGGAACAGGAATACAAGGGGAGCCATAGTTGCTAGGTAGTGGCCATGATGCTGTGTGCTATGACTTCAATTTTTCATCATCAATTAAAGGATCCTGCATCTCTGTGCTCTGTTTGTGTGTCACCAGTGTTCTGCCAGCTCTGGGACCCCATAGAGCCAGGCCTCCCAAAGCTGCAGGGGTGACAGGGACCCGACCCAGTGACTGACGACGGTACACGGGCAACTAGGACCGTGGCAACCTGCTTTTGGCAGAATCAATGTCACAGGTCATCAGAAAGAGGTGACAGAGTGCACACAGTGTGCAGAAGGGGGCAGTGGAAGGACGGAGGCCACGCACTCCCTAGTGGGCAAGCCAGCCTAGAGCGTGCAGCTCTGTCAGCCTGCCGGGCTCCAGCAGCGCGCTGCTATGCAACCCAGCTTTGCAGGACACCTCAGCAAGAGCGACAGACACTGCTGGCTTGAGAGAAGCATGCAAAGATAAATCCGCTTCTCAGCTCAGTGAGGAGTCAGTGGCTGGGAAAGGTGACATGGAGGGGTGCTCTTCCGCCACACCTGAATTTGGTTGCCAGGATCCACGGCAGGTGGCTCACAGCCGTTTGTAACCCTAGCTCCAGGGAATCCAACACACCTGCACGCACATGCCCACATGCAGATAGATACACCCACAGAAAATTAATAATTTAAAAAGGAATGGCCTGTGGGACCTGTCCCAGTGGCAGACAGACCTAGGTCAGCAGACAAGAGGACAGGGTGGGCAGCCACGGGCAGTCAGGGGCAGCTTGAGGAGTGAGCAGTGTCACCTGAGCCTTGACAGGGCCATGCTGGTGGAAAGCACTGCCACATGGAGGCACCAGCAGCTGGGTGCACGTGGGTGCAGGAACAAACCTGAGTAGTGGGGAACGTGGCCATATCTGCTTGCCCAGTCTCAGTAGGAACCACCCTCGTCCTGAGCCCTACACACAGACCTGCCCCAGCCCAATGGGGGGTCGGGGGACACGGTCGTATGGTGAGCACGCACTTAGGGCCACCCACACAGCTCTTACCTTGGTCTGTTTCTTCTCAGTGGCATAGACGATGGATGTGCAACAGACTTCTGCAATTTTTCGGCCCTGGCCGTAAAAGGACCAGCAGCAGATTTCATCCCCAATGACGTCCTTTATGAATAGGACCCTCCCGTTAAAGCGCAGGGAGAGTTTATCAAAGAGCTCGATGTTCTTCAGCATATTGTCGTCAGAATTGCTGCAAAGAATGCTCAGTGAGGCGAGCACAGGCTGCAGCCCTGCAGGTGGCAGCCTAGCGCGTCTCCGCACAGGCCTCGCTGGTTCCTCCTCTTTCTCTATTTCTCCTTAGTGGCATCTCAGAAAAAGACACTGCAGTACCTACTGCCTGAGGGAGAAGGAAGCCCAAAGACCCCCAAGTCCCTAAGTGTACAAATGGCAGAGCTGGGTCTCAAAAGACACTTGTGGCCTGAAGGCTGTGCTCACAACCCAGAGTTGCATGCCTGCCCTACACAGGCCTATGCATTCCTGAACGCAGCACCTCTGGGCACAGGCTACCGAGCCTGCCCTACCTTTCCTGCCAAGCCCCACGAAGCACATAGCAGCAGAGCCGAAGGAAGACCTCTGTTTTGTTTTTGTTTGAGACAGGGTAGACCTGCATGTCCTGGAACTCACAGAAATCTGCCTGCCTCTGCCTCCCGTGTGTTGGGATTAAAGTTGCTGGAGGCATTTACAGAGTGTGTCCCCAAGACCAAGGGGACTCTAGAAACACCGGTCAGTTGCTGCAGGCATTGCTCAAACAGTAGAGTCCCCAGTAACTGAACAAGTCAGAGATGACCAGCAGCCCTAAGTCCCCAACACTTAAGTCCAGGAAGCACTGAACTTAAATTTCCAGCAGCATCATTCATAATAGTCAGAGGACGCAAATGACCCAATGCCCATCCACACTGATGAGCAAATAAAGGGCAGAAGTTTGTCATAAAGGGGACCGATGGCGCTACAGTGCGTGGACCCTGAAAACATTACAGTAAGTGAAGAGATTGTCATGAAATGTTTGAAACAGGCACATCTATAGAGACAGAAATGTAGGCTAACAGCTGCTCTGGCCAGGAAAGACGGGGAAGACTGCTGCCAGCACAGTGAAAAAAACACCCTAGTGCTAGGAAGTATTGGTGATCTGTCAGATCCACTCAGCTGTACAACATAAAAGGTGGATCGTGTGGCATGGGCCCCACCCAAAGCTCCCTCTACCTACCCACCTCTCTACCCAGCTAAGGCACAGAGGGCCCTTCTGGGGTGAAACGGACACGGGCAGACTGCTGGCTGGCGCTTACCTGGTGTAGGAGTATTTGTTGTTACTTCTGTTGTAGAGCAGCTTCACGGCCGGCTGCGGGTGGGTTAAAGAGCGTCACTAGTCACGCGGGCAGGGCACACTGATTTCCCAAGGGGCTGTGGGCACAGGCTTGCAGCGCTTACGGGACGAGGGTTGCTGCAGGCTCCAGGGGCAGGGGTAACCCACGTGGAACCTGGCTTTATCTCATAACACAGGCACTGCCGGCCCCACCCCCGAGTCTGGACCCCCCCACACCCCCTGAGTCTGGACCCCCCACCCCCACCCCCGAGTCTGGACCCTCCCACCCCCACCCCCAAGTCTGGACCTCCCACACCCCCTGAGTCTGGACCCCCACCACACACCCTGAGTCTGGACCCCCCCACACTCCAAGCCTCTCCACACCTTATTGGAAGTTGCTATAAGTCTCTGTTCTTCCTTGGAGGAGGTGATGACAGGAACTTTGCAGAAGGGTTCGTAAGTATCTTTGTTCTGCTGGAACAAGACATGCTTTCAGCCTGGGGTCTGCCTAGCACACAGCTGCTTAAGCCCTTGGCCAGCCAGGAAGCCAAGCCCTGGTTAGACACCGGACAGTCATGGTGGGGGGAGGAGGGCAGGAGGAAGGGTGCGACTGGGGCAGGTCTGCTCTGTTTAGGGCTGTGGTAGGCCTGACTGCCCCGTAAGTACAAGGATGGCACAGCTCTCTGTGCCCAAAAAGCCCTCAGTGCGGCAGGCAGCGCTTAAAACCCCCTACAACCCACTATGATGATGGCAGCAGAGTGAGGAAAGAGAACGGGAGAAGTCAGAAGGCAAACGGAGTCACGGGCTGAGCTGCCAAGCGGAGTCCAGCTGAGAGACAGGAGGGAGCCAGAGGCAAAGCTCATGTGAGGGCGAAAGGCAGCCTGACAGTCCTCGGGGCCACTGCAGGCTGGGGCCGGGGGAGGGAGGGCACAGATGCGTTACTCTAACTGTGAAAATCCAGAAGTCTGCCAGCCCGAGAACTTTCAGCCATGCTTACACCCCAGACAGAAAAGGGTTCTAATGTGAGTCGCTATGCAGCCTGGGCTGCTTCAAACTGGTGATCCTCCTGCCTCTGCCTTCTGCGTGCCCGCATTTCAGGCACCGCCACAGCTGGCAGCGGAGAGGCCCTCACCAGGCATCACTTCCCCCGAGGCTCCCAGTGAAGAAAGCCAGTCTATTACCCAGCCACGAAGGCCCCGGAAGACCGGGACTCCCAAACCCACACATGGAGCTTTCCCTGGGGCCTCAACGGAAGCTAAGGGTCATCCAATTATGAATATGGGAAGCTCCTCACACAAGACATCGGAAGCAACAGGAACAGTGCAGGTGCATGGGGTAGGCACCTTCTGAGACCAGGGCCACACAACATGAAGACAGCTTTCAGACACAGAAGGGAAAGGACAGAGGCAAGTCCTGGAGGTTGGACCTCAGAGCTGTAGACAGAGAAGCCAGGGGACATGTCCAGACACAAGGGTGACACCGAGGATCTCGGAGACATCTGGACAGTCCAGCATGGGACTGGCCCTGCTATCTGTGAACCTGGGGATCAAGTAGCGACAGAAATGCGATTAGAAATCAAGCTAACAAAGGCCCTGGAGGCACAGCAAGACTGACAACGACAGGGTGAACCAGGACACTGTCTAACCCAAAGCCGCCATTAACCTCTTCTTGGAGAAGGGACACGCAAGCTCGGTGGAGGGGAGGGGCTACGCAAGGGGGAGGGGCTACGCAAGGGGGAGTCTCATTTTCTAAGTCCAGGAGGTCACATCTAAAGCTAAGAACAGATGGGAGCAGAGAGCCTGCCTGGGGAAGGGGTTTGGAGGCGGGGAGGCTCTGGTGGCCTGGGCTGTCGATCACCGGACTTGGAGGCGGGAAGGCTCTGGTGGCCTGGGGAAGGGGTTTGGAGGCGGGAAGGCTCTGGTGGCATGAGCCGCCAGTCACCTAGTGCTGTCCTACTGCCTGCACGATGCACCTGTGCAATGCCAATAAACCTAAGAGTGAACCCAGTGAAACTGATAACATTTACAAGGGCTTACAGGCAAGAGATGCATGTGGCAAGGCCACTATCCTGAACTGACAATGAATACTGTTCCAAGGCTCAGAGAAGGAGGAATCGCAACCCTGTCTCAGCAAAAGGCTACCGACTATGGGTGCTCTGTGGACGTGGCCCTCACTGGCCCTGCTTCAGGACACACGAAGAGTGAAGGGAGTGAGTGTGGAGGTTTCTCTGGATTTCCAACAATGACACACGTGGGGAGTCAGTCTCAGGGTGGACCAGAAGGATTTCAATCTACATGAGACGACGCAACTGCCCAGGTCCTAAGGTAATGATCTGAGCACAAGGTGTTTCTGAAGTACTGTCAAATAGCCCTAGACGACAGCATCCCAGTGGGATGTACAGACGGCCACACCCGAATGATGGGGATGGTTCCCTGATGGCCGTGTCTAAATCCTTGGGAAGCAGAGCCCTGCTCAGCAGGTATACCCAGGGTCACTCTGCAAGCGTCTCCCAGTGTCTCAATGAGGCAGGGCCCATTTGCGGGAGTGGGTAGGGTGGGGATGGGGAGGAAGGTGGCATTTGTGTGTCCCAAGGGTGCCTACTTGTAGGGCCGCCTGGCACTCCTCTAACAGGCCCTGCACCAGGTAGTACTTGGCCTCTGCCAGCAGCTCCTCGATCTCCCGGCGGCTCTCGGGCAAGGGCACAGCCCCGTCTCGAAGATAATTGAGTATCGTCCCGAAGTGCTTCCCGCAGCGGTCGATGAGGATCCAGCCTGCAGTGGGGTGACAGGGTAACTAGTCACACCGTAACTTTCCAGGGGAAGTGAGCACCATGGCCGGGCACAACCTCGCCCCCAGACTCCTGTGGTCGCCAGCCCATGAGACCCCAAGACAGCTAAAGCCTGAAAATGTGCTCTGAAGGAGCCCGCAATCACCTGAGAAACCCAACACCGCCCCCCCACACACACACCAACACCTCCCCCACACACACCAGCAGCAGAACCAATCCACCAGACACCCGGTCTGTGACTTCCGGGCGGCAGACACCTGTCCACGGCAAGCACTCCTGGGCTAGTGGCACAACAGAACAACAGAGCGCATCAACGGCTCGGCCGCCGAGCCTTCCGAGCCTTCCGCGGTGTATGCAAGGGTTCCACCTTCTGGCCAGCACCAGGCAGGAGGGTGAGGGCCAAGACTAACCCTCTGCTAACCAGTGCCCTCCACATTTGTCACTGGCTTACTTTCAAAATTCCTCTCCTGAAATGTGACATCTCTGAAAGGTGTTCAGAGGAGGCCAGGCCTGGAGCCTGGTGTCAAAGAAGCAACAAAAAGAGGTATAAAGGGGCGCAGACCGTGATCTCTCGAGAGCATGGAAAAGACTCAAAAGCGGTGTGTGGGGGGGGAGGTGGGCGTGCCTGGCAAGACGGCCCAGCAGTGAACAGCACTGACTGCTCATCTAAAGGACCTGGGTTCAATTCCCAGCACCCACATGAAGTTCACAACCACCGTCTCTCCTGTCTCAGCATCAATATCCTCTGACCTCTGTGGGCACAGAGCACTCGTGCTACACAGACATACATGCAGGCAAACATCTACACTCATAAACAAAAATAAAAATTGAAGCAGCCAGCTGGGTAAGCCAGCTCCCACAGCTCTGCAGGCCACACAGCTCTGCAGGCCACGCAGCTCTGCAGGCCACGCAGCTCTGCAGGCCACGCAGCTCTGCAGGCCACGCAGCTCTGCAGGCCACGCAGCTCTGCAGCCCACGCAGGGATGGCAGCCCACACAGCTCTGCAGGCCATGGGACTTGGTCATGCCTGCTGACCAGTGCACAGTATGGTATGGAGCAGGAACAGGCAGGCACCCCTGCTGCTGACCCCAATATGTCCTGCTCTGGGTCCTCAGACCACTAAGCCAGGGGAAAGGACAATAAAAGTACCCTTTTCACCTGTCAAGTCACACACCTGGCCACCATTCTGCTATCTGCAGCCTCTGCCAAGGGCTTCTTGTGGTGTTGGTGCTGACTGAGACATCTGTGCCCTGACAAGGCCACCCCGTGTTCCTCTCCTGGGCCTCCTCACACTGCTGTCCCTGTCCCTTCTGCTAAGGGCAGTCTCCCTCCAGCGCCTTCAGTGGGAAAGTGCCACACTCCGTTTCCTGCACGGAGCAGGAAGAGGAACGCTGATGATACAGACACTTAGGCGGGCTGGGAAGGTAAATCCTCCCTCAGCGACCTCCAGCTGCCACACAGCTGAGGAAGCCACAGGTACTTTCTACTGTACACAATGCACAGCAGCAGCCTAATGTGTACAGCTGGGTGGTTCAGGCCAGGGGTCGGCTAGGAAGTCCACCCCCACCCCCCGGAGCGTGGCCTCAGCAGATTCAGCCAAAAGTGGCCAAGAAGGAAAATGGGTCCAGGCTAGCACTCCAAGCAAAGTCAGAAAATCAGATTTTCTGTCAATCTCCTCATTTTTACAGGGTGGTAATTAAAACAGTTCTCAACCCATCAAAAGGCAAATGAAATATGCATGTGTATGTAAGTTGAATTCAGCCTACACACATCCAGCCTACACCCAAGTTCCCTAGACCAAATGCAGGCAGACACAGTACAGGCCGCCAGGACTGCTCCTCAACGGCTCTCGGGGACACATTCTCTGCATTTCCAGAGCCCCCGATGCTTGGTGGCATTCCAAAGGGGGGGTCAGGATTCATTCATTAGGAGTAAGGGACCCTCAAGCTTCAGGAGGGACAACAGTCACAAAGCCTGGCCAACAGGGAAGAGCCTGCCGTGTCCCACCGCCTTCCATGCATGACCAGATCCAGCTGCTGGGGAAAGGCCAAGGGCCCCCAGTTTCATCACCCCAGTGACAGCCCAGAATTTCCACAAACCAACAGGCGCACTGCAACACTGGGCTCCAGCTCAGGAATGTCAGGAAACGCATACTTTGAACAAATAAGGGCAAAGGAGCCAGGCACACTCTCCATGCGGTTTCAATTAGCATTCTGACGGGAAGTAGTTTGATTCTGTCCCTCCCAGTCAGCTCTGGTGCCTGCACGGAGAACAGCAGACAGACAGACAGCAAGCAGCTCCTTGGAGCACGTGGCATTTAGGGCAGCTTCCAGGCCATCAGGACACAGGATGGGCAATGCAGTCCACAGGCTCTGATTGTACTCCAGGACGCCCAGGCACATGTCTACACGGTGGTGACATCGGCGCCTACATGGTGCTGACAAGCAAGGGCTCAGACGTCACTGCCTGCTCCCCACCTCAGTGTTCCCCTTAAGCTCTGTCTACTCACCTATGTGCAGACGGAATGCCCAGTGCTGGCATACAGCTATGACCAGAGAACAGACAGAGAGCATACAGCACAACAGCAGCCTATCGACACCACTCACAGTAGTGATGGGTCAGTGACAATGAACACATGGCATCCTGGGTGCTGGAGAGGACGGCAGTGGGACACCAGGAACAGCAAGTCCCAGACCCTGGCAGGGGTCAGTGCGGCTCTCAGGGCACCAAGGTAGAAGGCTGCTCGGGGGGGGGGGAGAGTGCTGCTTGTGCACGGGCTACTGGGCTCACCTCAGGCTGCACACAGGGGCTTCCTCTCTGAGCAAGCTGGGCTCTCCATCCCCTTCCCTCCTTCTCTAGGAAGCCTTCCCTGGGCACACTCCGGATTGACAACTCCAAGCCTGCCCAGCCTCCACCCATTCTTTTCTAGGAAGCCTTCCCTGGACACACTCCGGATTGACAACTCCAAGCCTGCCCAGCCTCCACAGCCACTCCATTTCCAGAACTCAAGTCTCAGGCAGGACCTCCAGTGGTGGCTCGATCGAGCAAGTGGATTTATTTGAGAGAGGGAGCCTGTCCAGTGCACTGCAAAGCACTGAGCAGCATTCCTGACACCCAGGCTGCGACAGCCAAAACATCCCTGGACATTGCTAAATGTCCCTTAGGTCACAAACAACAACAGTCCTGATCTGAGAATCACTGAGCCAGGCCAGGACCAGATCACAGAATGAGGATAAAGGGCAGACATTCCTAACCTAGCAAGTGTGGTTCCCAGGCTCTTTCCCAAGACCGGGAGGGAGGGGTGAAGAGGCAGGGGAAGATGTGGCAGGAAGGAGGAAAAAGGAGGGAGGATGGAGACAGAGACCTGACTGTAAAGGCAATGTGTGACAGAAGCTGAGGCACGTCAGACTGGGAGATGCTGTCTACAAACAACCACATGGAACAGGATCCAGACATATGCCTTTACAGAGCAGCATGGTTTAAAAAAGAAAAAACGGCAAATTAGACGCATGCTGTGGACTAAAGGTGTGTTACGTTAGTTTACACTGTGGAATATTACTGTGTGTCACATTTGCTTGCACTGTGGAATATTACTATAAGTGTGTAAAGATTGTTACATTAGTTTATGCTGTGGAATATTACTGTAAGTGTGTAAAGATGTGTTACATTAGTTTACGCTGTAGAATATTATTGTAAGTGTGTTACATTTGTTTATGCTGTGGAATATTACTGTAAGTGAGTAAAGGTGTGTTACATTTGTTTATGCTGTGGAATATTACTGTAAGTGTATAAAGATGTGTTACATTAATTTACGCTGTGGAATATTACTGTAAGTGTGTAAAGGTGTGTTACATTAGTTTACGCTGTGGAATATTACTGTAAAGGTGTGTTACATTAGTTTATGCTGTAGAATATTATTTAATGTTACATTTGTTTATGCTGTGGAATATTACTGTAAGTGGTAAAGTGTGTTACATTTGTTTACGCTGTGGAATATTACTGTAAGTGTGTAAAGGTGTGTTACATTAGTTTACGCTGTGGAATATTACTGTAAGTGTGTTACATTAGTTTACGCTGTGGAATATTACTGTAAGTGTGTTACATTAGTTTACGCTGTGGAATATTACTGTAAGTGTGTTACATTAGTTTACGCTGTGGAATATTACTGTAAGTGTGTTACATTAGTTTACGCTGTGGAATATTACTGTAAGTGTATAAAGATGTGTTACATTAGTTTACGCTGTGGAATATTACTGTAAGTGTGTAAAGGTGTGTTACATTAGTTTACGCTGTGGAATATTACTATAAGTGTGTAAAGGTGTTACATTAGTTTATGCTGTGGAATATTATTGTAAGTGTGTTACATTTGTTTATGCTGTGGAATATTACTATAAGTGTGTCATATTTGTTCATGCTGCATTTGTTCTATTATTAAAAGATGTGTTGCTGTTTTACTTTGTCTGCCTAAGGCACATGATTGGTCTAATAAAAAGCTGAACAGCCAATAGGCAGGCAGAGAGAAGGATAGGCAGGGTTGGTGGGCAGAGAGAATAAATAGGAGAATGAGGGAGAAAGGGAGGAAGATGCCCAGGGCCCTGCCAGGCAGCTGCCAGCCAGCAGACAGAGTAGGACACACAGAAAGAAAACATTTAAAAAACACAGAGGCAAAATGTAGATGAAAAGAACCAGGTTAATTTATAAGAGCTAGCAACTCCATAAGGCCGAGCGTTCCTAACTAATAAGTCTCCGAGTCATAATCGGAGAGCTATTTCCTGGCCCTAAAGACAGAGCTGGTACAGGTGCAGTCAAACCTATTTCTATAAAACGCGGCACGACGCACCAGAGATTGGGGAGTGCAGAGTGAAACCGGCCCTCGGTCAGAGGCGAAGCTGGGCAGTAGCTAAGGGTTCAGCAGGCCAGGGCTGGCACGAGTCCAGACACTATGAGGCACATAAACTGACAAAGCCGTCGAGCGAAAGCTCTGGCAATGCCCAGTGCAGTGGAAGACACTGTCCCCAACTGTTCTGGGGACACACTAGGCAGGGACAACTGGGGGTGGGCCAAGAGCGGAAGTTGTAAGCAGGAGAGTGAATTCCCAGCCCTGGCCCACTTCCCTGGGGAGAGGTCAACACCCCTACACTGCTGACTGGAGACCATCTGTTGGGCCATGGACCAGACATGTTCCTCAGCTGCAGTGTGTAGAAGGGATCGCCACAGGGAATGCCTGAGCAGGAGCTACTTACTCACGATGTCGTAAGCAGAACGCTGAATGAACGAGAGCAAGAAGGCACGCCCAACACTGAGGCCACACCGACAGCACAGCTCAGGGACCCCCACAGCAGTGGTAAACGGAACTCCTAGAAAACGCAGCTCCCAACCCTGGCCTAACACCGGAGCCACCGGACATCTACTGTGCCAATGCCGGCCTAACACCTGCTTGCCTGGGCCCGGAGTCCCCGGGGGAGAAGACTGAGAGTTACACAGGGGACCCAAGTCAGGCTCACAGCTGCCACTAAAAGGAGCGAGGCAAACAGATGAGGCCACACTGCATTAGACACGTGGCTTTCTGAGATGACGTGCAGGTGATAAAATGAAGGCCTGCGCTTCAGCCTGGCTCTACACTGCCTAACCCCGAACACGCTGGTCAGAGGTCTAGACCAGGGAGGGGCAGGGAAGGTTTTGTGTACCGAGAAACGCAGCCCTGCACACCAGTGCTAAAGAGAAACGGGAGGTGGGGTGGGGTTGGGCGGGAAAACAGGGTCTCCCCGTACCAGGCTGGCCCTGAACTCTTGATCCTCCTGCCTCTGCTTCGTTAATACTAGAATTACAGGCGTGTGCCGCCATGCCCAGTGTTTCACCTGGTGCTGGGGACTGAGTCTGGCTTCAGGCACGCTGGGCAGGCTCTCTATCCACTTAGCCCGCCCCAGCCCCAGACGCTAATTCTTCCTGCACGAGCTGCTGCATTAACCCACGGGGCCACTGGAGATGTTGACAAGCGCTCGCAGGAAAATCCTAGCAGGGCCAGAACTCAACTTTTCAGAGAAGTCAGGGAAAGGTGCGCTCACCGCCACTGTGCCCTCTCAGCATAGGCACCCTGAGGGTACCACGCCGAACGGCAGCTCATCCATCCTGAAGGATGAGGGGCTCACGGCCTCCCCCATCTTTCCACCTCCCTGTGATACCTGCCGCCAGCTGGCCCAGAGCACCCAGACCTGACCGCGTGGCTCTCTAGTGAACTCACACACTTGGAACTGCCAAGTATCATGAGTTCAAAGAAAGTCACACACTCAGTGTCACAGTTGGAGCAAACGGCTGTGGAGGCAAAGCAGGCCCCATGCCAGGCGCTAGGAAAGGCTCCACAAATGTCGTGTGGCAGACACGGGCAGGACCCAGCCCCAGGTACTTCCCACACTGTGTGCTCTCAAGAACTGTGCAAACGGTGCAGTGCTCAGGCATGTGCCAGTGCAATGGGGGCGGGGGGAGGGGTGCGCCCACCGGCCTAGACACAGGGCCCCACCGGCCTAGACACAGGGCCCCACCGGCCTAGACACAGGGCCCCACCGGCCTAGACACAGGGCCTCCAAGCCACGCTCTCTGGCGTGCTCCAGGGGTGTCTAGCAACGTGGCACACACCACCAGGACTCTGTAACCTTCCCTTTCTCGTGGGAAGCCCTACTGTAGGTCCCCTGCTCAGCTGTTGCTTCTGACATCTGTCTTTTAAAGACAGTGTCTGTGTGTCTATATGGCAACAGGAGTTGGCCTGCTGGTCCACAGACACGGTCCACGTGAGCGACAAGGCTGTGAACACTGTCTGACTGCAGTATGGCCTCAGGCCACCCAGATGAGGGCTTTCTCCAAGAAGTTTCCCCCAGCCTTCAAAGCCTCTCAGCTGCTCTTCTAGAACCCTGCCAAGGCTGCAACAGGGAGGACCAACACACACAGCGATCCTGGGTTCTCAGATAGCATCTGTTTCCCCCAGCGGCTGGGGTGCCATTGTCTTGATTTCCACAAACACTCTGCAGCAAAAGGGCGCCTCCCACTCATAAAACCCTGTTTCTGAGCACAAGCACAGTGGTGCCTGGGGCTCTGACCCACTTGGCTGGGAGAGCATCTGTAAGGGAGGCTGCCCTGGCTCCTGCTTCAGAGGCAAGCTGAGACCTGGGGCCCGACCACAGTCTCACAGCACAGCCGCCAGCTCCAGGCCAGTCTGGTCTCACTTCCTCAGGAAGGCCCTCCCTGCCACACCCCAGGGCTAGTCTCCCCAAGTCTCTCAGGGCTCCCTGCACACAGCCCTGTGTGTGCGCAACTACTCTGGAGCGCTGGACTTCTGGGCAGGCAGACGTCCTCAGGCACTAGCGTGTCCGTGGCACTTAGTGCAGTGTCAAGTTAGCAACCAGTGGCTGGAGCCTGCAGGCGGACTCACCTTCGCTGTCGGTGAGAACTTCCATGCGCCCGCTGAACATGGCCTTCAGCATGGTGTCCTGCTTGGTGAGCGTCTGCATGGTGGTGTAGTACAGGGCTCCCCCGACATTCAACTTCACGTACTTGGAGCTGGGGCTGGCGCCCTTGAAGGAAGTGGTGCGGGTAGCAGCCGCTGGCACCGCTGAGCTCAGCACGCTTTCTCCTGACATCTCTTCCTGCCAGTGAGAAGACAGGGTCAGATGCCAGCTCCCGCTCCTCCTGCCACAGGCTGAGTTCACACACAAAGCACTACACGTGCTGTCTGCCGTGGCCCACACAGTCACTGCATCTGACACTTTCAATGTTGACAACTCAAGAGCTCAAAGGGAAAAAGAAAACGTCATTTCTGGTTTCTCTTAAAGTCAGAGGCTAACTGGGCCAAGCGGACAAATGGTGGCTGCTGGGGGACTGGCTGCCCCACGCGAGGAATGCATTCCTTAGTTTACTCCAATCCGCACCTAGCCTCACAGGCCAGCCTTGCCTGCTGACCCTGCTGGCCTGACTTTGCCTCTAAATCTATCTGTATCAACAGCAGCTGGACGGCATGCCAAAGCAGCCAAAGCCATGCCTGGGCTGCTCTACCTTTTCTCCCGGTCCACAGGAGCAGTTAAAAAGACCATCTTTACAAAAACTGCAGACTAACTTGTTTTGTGAGCCAGGCAGCTCCCCTATCCCTCCAGCGCCTACAACTTCTTTTGGGGAAGGTGACCCTGAGCACAGGCAGCAGCAGGACGAGGAAGCAAGTTCAGAAAAAGGAGAAATTTCCCTTCCTTGTGTCACCAGACAACAAGATCTACAGTGGCCCGCACAGCACCCCAGACACGGGGCACCCACACAGCACCCCAGGCACGGGGCACCCACACAGCACCTCCAGATACGGAGCACTCAAACCAGGGCTAGCACCTGTCCTTACCTACTTCAGAAAACTTTTTGAATCTATCAAATTCTAGAGCCTGAGATGCCTGGGGTGGCTGGGTCTACTCCCTGATTCCGGGGCAGGAACCGAGAGAGAAGAGCAGAAGAGCAGCCTCCACAGACAGCATGGGCTGCCTGTAGTGCAAGGCCTGGAAACATCACAGAACATGACGCCACCCTGGGCCAGGCCACGTAGGACAAAAACAAGACCATTCCACCAACACACCCACACACACGAAGGACAGGCCTATCCAGAGTACCGACTTGACCACACAGACAGACGTGTGTCCTGAGTTCCCCACCGTCAGCTGCTGCTGCCACTGCACACAGAGGAGAGGGCCACGCCTCTGAGCACTGCTGCCTCCCTCTTCCTGCGGCACCTTCCTCTCAGAAAGATTTTTTCCACAGCGAATGCTTATTAAACTATAAACGACAACATATACATCTTTATAATAGGCAGGAAACAAAGCAGATGTGACCCATTGTTACAGCAGAGACAGCGAGCAAGGGATGGCAAATATGGCCAAGCCTTTCTACCTCTGTCCCCAACCCTCAAAGGTGGCTGGAAATCACAGCTGGGGGACTTGTGTCAGAGCCCTGCAAGGAAGGATTTCCTTAACCAACTCTTCCCGATACACACACACACACACACACACACACACACACACACACACACACACCAAGGTGTTTTCAAAACTTTGGGCGGGGCTCTCCTGGGGTCTATGGCATGAAGCCAAAATAAAAGCCAGGAAAACAAAAGCAGGACTCGCGCACTGCCCCCATAGCTTTCAAACCAGCCACTCGAGATGCCATATTAACAGTTATGGCCAAACATTTTCCAGAAACAACGTACACCGGCAGCAGGAGATTCTAGGAATAAAGCATTTTCCAAAACTTCGATGACCTGGAGGGCAAAAGAAAGGCTAACAGGTGTGCGTGCCACACTGTACACAGGTGTGTGTGTACACACTATAGCGCATCCTCTCAGATATAAACTTAATAACGCACATGTGCAGGCACACAGAGAAAACCCTTACAGTCTGTGGAAGCAGTCTAGCATGGACACACCCGTGCATCTAAGCCACCCCACTCTGATAAAGTCAAAGAACCCTGACACACCTACACACACTCGTGCCCTGACCACCCACACCATGCCATCTCCATTCTATGGCCCATACAGGGTCAGTCACTTCTCAAAGCCACGAGGGCCAGTGGCAAGTAAAGGATGTGGGCAAGGCCCGGCTGACCCCGGGTTGTTCATGATGCTTGGTATATTTAGAGCTATGTCACTTAGGACAAGTTAAAAAAAAAAAAAAGGTGAAAAGCAACATGTAGTTAAAGGCTCAGCTGAGCCATGTTCAAGGCCCAACTCTGTCACTTAGTGGCAGGAACATGGGCAGCACCTTAATGTCCCAGCTATCAGACAGAGACACTGGCTTCCTCCCCTGTTGCAAGGGGCCAGGTGAACAGAAGCATTCAGTATAGCCCCAGGCTGGTTAAACACTCAAATCATCATTATCAAAGTCTCAAGTCATGGTCTCCTCTTCCCAGACTGTCTCCAGCTATGATTAAGAAAAACAAAGGTGTTAAGTATCACAACAGAGCCTGTGACACCACAGAGGGCAAGGAAGGCCCAGAAACTTCTCAGAATCTCCCAGCCCAAGTTAACTAACTGGCCTAGTGCCAGGAGGGACCCTTGGGGAGCAGATTCTGGCTGCATCCATATCCCCAGGGCTCAACGATGGTGACCTGAGGGCAAGAAGCAGTTGCTTGCCTAAGCAGACTTCTCTGCAGAGGCCGAGCCTCCCTTCCACAGTGATGCTTTTTAGAGGCTGATTTCATGAATGAGGGCAGGAGCATGGAGGACATGGCTACCGGTCACGGGAAGGAAGGCATCCTGAGATATGGATTTGTTTGTTTGAAATTGGTCCCTGTGCTATGGGTGGATCTAGGGTTCTTTCCTCCCCAACTGCTTGGAGACACAAACGGGGCTCTCCCTGGCACTCCAGGGGACCCTGACAAAGACAGTGATGTCTGGGTCCTCCTCACAGAAATTCTGATGTTTCTGCTCTTTTGGGTGTGGCCCAGGGATTCTTTAATGCCCCAAGCTGGTTCTAATACGAAGCCCAAATGACAAGCCTCCATTCTAAAAGGCTCTGTACCCCTTAATTCAGCTATAATTAGCTCTGTGGTCTTGGAGAAGCTCTCCAACTAACCTCTTACTCTGCTGGCCCAGTGAATTCCTGACCCGCACATAAAAACCAACCAAAGTGTCATAAATAAAAGTCTTGCTGCCTGGCTTCAGAGGTCAAGGCAGGAAGCAGCCATCTGCATGCTTGAAAAGATTAAAAGAAAATGGCAGAAAGGAGAGATAACTATTGACTCGAGGGGAAAGCCAGACAAACAAGACAGGAAAAACAGAAAATGACAAATTCCTGCAGCCGTCTCACGTGAGCAGAGGAAGCAAGCTCGAGGAGGGCCTGCACCCAGGCCATCACTTTCTGTGTGATGTTCACAAGAGCGACTGAACCCAAGTCTCAGTTTCTCAATTTGTAAAGCAGACTCTTCAGGCTAGAACCTTCCAAATACTGCCCTCCCCTCCCCTCCCCGCAAGTTAAAGCATGGGCCACCTAATCCTACTTTAGAACTTTCTCTTCTACACAGAAACTCCTTAAGACCAAAGCAAAGCTACCAGTCACCTGCGCTTTCCCAACACAGGTGCCTGCCTGGATGAGACCCCAGAGCAGCTAGTCCAGAAGTCCTAGCAGCGGGTGAGGCTGCCCTGATTTGGGTTTAAAAGGCTCTTTCAAGTGATTCCGATGCTAAGTAAGATCAGACCGTCAGTTTATCTAGTAGCCGCAGGGGGTCTGAAGGGGATTCTTCCCGCTGGGAAACATCAGAGGCCTTAATCTTAACGGGTCCCTAAACTGAGGTCTCTGCAGTAATGAAGAAAAGGCTGCAGCTCTAGTGGAACCAAGCTAGGTTAAAGAGGGCAAATAACAGGCACCCCAAACTCGATTCTAAGGCAGCCACCACCGATTCCAAGAGCCCGAGCGAATGGCACTCTCCTGCTGATTTTTAACACGATCCCCTTCACAGTCTAGTGAGGATACAGTCAATCCCTCTTTCTTAGGGAAGGATCAGGGACTGAGGTCAAACCCCTCCATTTCCCAGCCCAAATCACCAATGACTTGCAGAGTCGCGTGCCCGGATTGTCTGTGGTTAGGGTTGGAAACCTAGCACCTCTCAAGTCCCCAGGTTATACTGCTAGCCTGTGGGTCAGCTGGAGAGCTACCAGTGTTGCTGGCCTTCTTTTGCCAAAGCAATCCTTATTTGACACACATTAGAGCCGTTCAAATCCATATACATGCGGACCCATGTGTCTTCGGTTTGGGATTGATCTCCTAGGGCAGTAAGTGGCAAACAAAGAGGATTCGGGCTGATCTCTGCGCGTTCCCACCCAAGGACAAAGACGCATTCAGCGAACAGACTGTTGAGAATCCCAGGTAAACAGAAACTGTCCCACAGCCCAGACAGCAACAGGAGACATCCCAGGATCCCGAGGTGTGGTCACCCAAGGCCTCAACGGGAAGTGAGTGACTAGATAGGCAGCCAGATGCCACTCGAGGCTGGGCTGTCTGGTCACCCTGACCTCAGACACCTGGCATCGCAGCCCAGAACTGCAAGCACTGGGTTTACAGCCAGCCCTCCGCCATCTGGGCTGCAGACTGTGGGTCCAGAGGGCCGTGGGAGCCCCTTCCCATCTCGCCGGGACTAAGGCCACTCAAGACCCAGCCTCCGAGATGCCAAACGCTCGCCCGTCCCACCCGGGGCGTCGGTGTGGACGCCGGCTTTGTCCCGACGGCCCGCCCGGCCGCCCGCTCCCCGCCCCGCACAGCCCCGCCATCCCCGCGAGTCCGCACCCCGGGCCGGCACCCCAGGCCCGTGCCCCGCCCCGGCCCCGCCCGCCCGAAGCCCCCCGACCCCCGACAGCGGCCGCCGCCCTCACCATGAAAAGCCGGAGGACGCCGGAGTCTCCAAATCCGGGCTGAGAGGAAGGAAACACCCAGCTCACTCAAGGCAGGGGGCGGAGGCGGGGCCGGGGCGGGCACTTCCGTTGTCCACACCCCACTTCCGCCCCGCAGAGGGGACCCTTCTTAAAGTGTCCCCCGTAGCCCGCAAGGAGCACTCCTTTCCTTTCAGCCACTCCCTCCAGGGCGGGTTCCACCGCCCCCATGGCTGTGTTGGGCATTTACCCCACCTTTGGATTTTTGTTCTCTCCGGCTGCCAAAGAAGAGAACAGGATGAGGAGACGTTTTCTTTCCCGGGCAAAGAGGCTGTGCGGAACTGTTGTTTCCCGGAACTGGATAATCGCGTCTAGGCGGAGTCCGGAGCACAACACCCGGGGCATGATGGCGGCCGGGCTTCGGCCGCTGCCCCGGGTCCGGCTGAACTCGGGGAAAGCGGGCTGAGGCGGCGGCTGCTGCGGCCCGGACCCCGAGCGTCGGCTCGCACGGATAAAGATCTCCGGCCAGCGGGTAGCGAGCGGGAGCAGGGCGGTCGGTTGTCCGGGTGGGGGAGGTTGTCTGCGGGCCGAGCGTCGGCTCAGAGAAGGCGGGCGGGAGGCTCTGGGTTGACTTTCTGGCTCCAGGGATCTCTCGGTGACCCCTTTCCGCCGGCTTTCCTGTTCGAGGCAACTGGCCTTAATAGCCAACTAAGTCAGGGCGACACCGACTTGTTATTGTCGTTGTTGATGTCGCTGCCGAATGAAAGGCGTTGGGCCGTAGGAGTCACCCCAAGTGGAATTCGAGTTCTGTGCGCTCGCTGCGCGACCTTGGCTGAATCCAGTCACATCTCTGACCCTCGGTTTCCTCCTTTGCAAACGGAGTACTTAGGTTGTTTCACAGAGGTTATTTTACAGTACGCTTTAGTGTGCCTCTTGACAGCTCCTAATACAGAAAAACGTCTCCATATTTTGACTTCAGCCTATCCACAAGGGAGCCCTGCATTCCCAACTTCTCTTTGTTGTGCCATTCTGTGAGTGGAGGAATCCTGAGTCTGGCCTGTCTGACTTGCCAGTGAGTAATTCCTTTGGGGTTCAAGTTCAGGAACCCAGAGGACACGGGCAAGTTACATGCCCTCTCTGTATTTTGCTGTAGGTTTCCGTGAGCCGCGCCTTGTGTTAGTTAAGACCTACTGTCTATTCTTGAGCATTTAAAAATTGGGGTGTTGTAGCTTAATAGGGTAGAGCTGATGTAAAGGAAGGACCAGTTAAGTATCTGTATAGTGTCTGCCTTGGTGGTGGCCATTAAGCCTGGCAACCTAGCTTTCTTTTTCCACCCTAAAGGAAAATCGCCAATGTGTATTTTGCTTCAGTCTGGATTCTTGTGGTGTTTTGTTGCTCACCTCGGACTTAGTCTCATCCAGCATAGAAGGATTTCAAGTAGGTTTGCCTGGGAATATAGAGGTAATGCAGAGTCCAAATCTTGTCTGAATCTTGCTTGGCCCTGCCACTTGCTAATGGTATAGCCCAGACTGTGCAGGGGTGAGGTGCACACAAGGATGGATCACAGATGCTGGGCAGTCATTTGTTTTACAGCTGGGAGGGGGCTGCTGCTCCCCTGTCCTGCCCACTTCTTGGGATCTCCCTCTTTCTTTTATTTTCTTTTTAAAATATTTTTTTGTTTGTCTTATTTTAGGTATTTGAGTGCTTTTGCTTGTGTGTATGTATGTGAATGACAGTGGCCAAAAGAGGGCATTGGATCTTCTAGATGTGCTGGACCTGGCAAACCTTAGTTCACTTGAGGATAGAGAAACACCTTAATGGAGTGGTGCAGATGGGAAGATTAAAATAATGATGATGATGATGATGATGATGATGATGATGATGATGATGATTAATAATAATAAACGGGCTGTGGAGAAATCAGTGTTAAGAGCACTCGCTGCTCTTGCAGAGGACTCAAGTTCTACCCCCACATCTCATGGCTCACAACTACTGGACCTCCAGCTCCAGGGAATTTCCTGGGTACTGCCCTCACATCCTCACAGACAGAGAGAGACACAATTAAAAAGAATGTCAGAAAGAGAAAACCATTTTGTATTCGCAAATGTAACACACCTCCTAGGCTTTGTAACTGCCCTGTTAGTAGCTCAGTGGAACCATGGTACACATGTGACTGTTCTCATGACAGGCATCAAAGCTGCTTATCAAAGGCAGAAGATTCTGAGACTCTGTCAGCAGAGTTGACAGAGCTGGGGGCGGGAGTGTTGGTGCCAGCTCTGGGTGACTCTGGACCATGTGCTCCTGCCTGTAAGGAGGGCTCCTCATAATCCCGTTACTCAGAGTGGCCACTTTGACAAGTTTTTAGCATGTTTACCATGCTAGAGAACAGGTCTGAGATCTCAACCCTGATTCACCACTGTGTGGTCTCCGGGTGTGCACATTCCCTTTGCCTTTCACTGAGAACTGGGCTCCTGTTATCTCACAGGCTGCCACATTTTTACTTCTAAGTCATAAACCCTTTTCCAGAGTATTGAAAAAAATGTGAAGGGCAATTGTCTAATTTAACATTGTACCACCTCTTGGAGTTACTTTTGAAAGAGGGTCACATTTAGAGGAGATTTTAACTAAAGAGGATTTAGAGGATTTTAATGATTTAGTTTCATGTGTATTGGTGTTTTGCCTGCGTGTATGTCTATATGAGGGTGTTGTTGGCTCCTCTGGAACTGGAGAAGCTGCGAGCTGCCATGTGGGTGTTGGGAATTGAACCCCAGTCCTGTGGAAGAACAACCAGTGTTCCTAACTGCTGAGCCATTTCTCCAGCCCCTAGACGGTTTTTAACATCGACAGTGTATTACTTACACTCAGTAACATTGGGATGCCACACCCACAAAACAGTACTAATTCTGAGTTTTTCTTTTGCTAGAAAATCAACTCCTCTGAAGCCAGAGCTGTGCACGGTCACTGATGGTCACCTAGCATCTTCGCTGTAAGGCAGGTCCTCAGGTGAGCTCTCCAGACCTGGCAGAAGAGGGGACAGTTAGGAGCATGGCTGCCTCTCCCTGCGGTTAGCAGTCTGTGCTGGTATGCTTCAGGAGTTGCTGATGGGACTGCCTGGCAGTGGAACTTCATGGTAATGCGTCTGACTAGCATGTACACAACGATGCTTCCTCCAGGATTGCTGATGACAGATTCAGCTGTCATTTGACAGGTGTGGGTCAGGTGGGGAAGGGTCCCTGGATATGTACATGTGACAGGAATCTAGATGTGTTTCAGAGTGGCTACTGCTTTGAGTGAATTAAGCTGGTGAACCCTGCATTTCTGCATGATTCATTTAATGTTTGATCAGCTGGCTGATAATGCCGTGTTTTGGGGTAGCTAAAGAAATCCCGTTAGGAGGCTCAGTGGGTCAGTGCTGCATATGTTTGGCTGTCAGCCAAAGCCACCCACCCGCTTGTGGCAAAAAATCAATTACTGGTGATTCTGCCCTGCTCACTGTTACCGCCACCCTGCGCAGCACCTGCCAGTGAAGGGGAGCAGTCCCCTGTGTGGCCTGGCCAGGGTGTGTGGTGTGCAATGTCCCCTGTCCAGATTAAATGGGCGGTCATGGAGGCTGCTGGAAACATGCTCTGTGCAAAAAGCCCTTGCCATGCACACATGAGGTCCGGAGTTGAGGTCCCCGAATCCACCTGTGCTGGACCGGTGTGGACCCTGACTGTAATCTCAGCACTTCAAAGGCAGAAATGGGAGCCCTGCGGCCTTCAGAGTAGGTAGTCGGGCTGGTCGGGAGCAGTGCGTTCAAGTGAGGAACTCTGCTCTGATAGATAGAATGGAGAAAATGGAGGAAGATGCGGCTCAACTTCAGTCCTTCATGTGCCTGTGCACAAGTGTATGTCCACTCCCACAGAACACACAACACACAAGCAAAAACAGAAAAGTGACTTCTTAAAGAGGACCCTCGGGGGCGGGCAAGATGGCTCAGTGGGTGCAGAGGCGCCTGTTGACCAGCCTGACATGAGTTTGATCCCTGGCATGTACCTGGTGGAAGGAGATTGCTGACTCCTGCATGTTGTCCTCTGACCCCCACACATATTCCATGTATGTACATACTCACACACATATACATACTCATGTGTGTGCGTGTGCACACACACACACAATGTAGTTTTTAGACATGTTTTTTAAAGGTTATCATTTTACATATCTGAGTGCTTTGCTTGAATGCATGAGTGCGCATACCTGCACAGCTAGAAGAAGGCATCAGATGTCTGTAACTAGAGCTACAGGTATTGTGAGCTACCATGGCTGCTGGAAACTGTCCCTGGGTCTTCTGCAAGCATAGCAAGTGCTCTTAACCCATGAGACATCTTTTCTGACTCAATAAATGTATTGTAAAGAAAAGCCTCATTTTCTGAGGTGGCTTAGGTACAGGAGCAAATGGACAGAGGTGCAGGTGGCTCTGGGGTACAGGTGCAGGTGGCTCTGGGGTACAGGTGCAGGTGGCTCTGGGGTACAGGTGCAGGTGGCTCTGGGGTACAGGTGCAGGTGGCTCTGGGGTACAGGTGCAGGTGGCTCTGGGGTACAGGTGCAGGTGGCTCTGGGGTATAGGTGGCTCTGGGTATACGTGACTCTGGGGTACAGGTGCAGGTAGCTCTGGGGTATAGGTGGCTCTGGGGGTATAGGTGGCTCTGGGGTATAGGTGGCTCTGGGGTACAGGTGCAGGTCACTCTGGGGTACAGGTGCAGGTTGCTCTGGGGTATAGGTGGCTCTGGGTATACGTGACTCTGGGTATACGTGGCTCTGGGGTACAGGTGCAGGTGGCTCTGGGGTGCAGGTGGCTCTGGGGTGCAGGTGGCTCTGGGGTACAGGTGCAGGTGGCTCTGGGGTATAGGTGGCTCTGGGGTACAGGTGCAGGTGGACCAAGGGTAGAGATGCTTTCCTTACAGAGCTGACGACCTGATTTCAAACTCCAAAGCCCTTGTAAAGAAAATGGACTCCTCATTGTTTCTGATCTCTACATGTGCACAATGACATGCTTGCCCACACAAACACAGCGCACACCCACATATACAATGATAACTTTTAGACACTAAAAGCAGATTGGCACAGCAGGCCCTCGTAGCCTGTCAGTCTGAGTCCCATCCACAGGACTCACGTGGTAGAATGAGAGAACCGGATCCCATACCTTGTCCTCTGATCTTCACAAGGCCTGACCGGCCTGCACATACACACCTGCTCATGCATTCTTGTCCAAATAAAATGTAATTAAACATTTAAAATAATAACCTTTTTTTCATGTGTTGCTGAGCATAGCACCGGCAGTGGTAAAGATTTCTTGCATGAATGGCTGACTAAAGGGACAACATAAGTTCCTTCACGGCTTCACCTGCCCAGATGGAAGGTGACTGTGTGTTGCTTTCTAAGTGTGGGAACGTAGCAGAGAGGCAGGTGCCTGGGGACCGGTGATGCGTGGGAGAGTTACGGCCCTCTCTGGATGGGGATGACTCATGCTTTGTGCACTTTAAACTTGCTGGGAGCCCACCCTGCCTGCGCTCCCCTGAGCAAACATGATCACTTAGCACAGCCGCAGATTCTCCGGTATCTGTGGGTGGTGTGACAGGAGTGGTAGGAAGTTGAGGCTTGGGTCAGGAGAGCCATGAGGTCTGGGGTGGGTGAGTGTGCAGACGGGGGCTGCCGAGCTCCTCGGCTGCTTCCCAGGCGTCATCTGCCGTTTGAACCTGAGCCCCTCCTGTGTGTCCACAGGTGACCTCCATCAGCTCCTCTGTCACCCTTCAGGGTTCGTGCCGGTTTGCAAACATGTTCACCGTATCTCAGACCTCCAGAGCATGGTTCATTGACAGAGCTCGGCAAGCTCGAGAAGAAAGGCTGGGGCAGAAGGAGCGGGAGCGCTCAGCTGTGATTATTCAGGCTCTTGTCCGAAGCTTCCTCTGCCGGAGGCGACTGCACAGAGACATCAGGTGAGAGAGCAGCACGTCCGCTGGGCTGCCCACGAGCAGCAAGTCAGTGGCCTCTCCCTAAGGTGCTCCTTCCCCTTGAGCAAGTCAATTACGGATGCCCATTTTACTTTGACCCTTCCCTACCTAGGAGAGAGATTGACGAGTTTTTCAACACGGACGACTCTGGCTCCAGTAAAAGAAGTGCACTATGTATTTTTAAGATTGCCAGGAAGCTGCTGTTCATATGCAGAGCTAAAGAGGACCATGAGGTAAGCCTGCGCTCTTAGTCAGGGCTCTGTTGCTGTGAAGAGACACCATGACCACAGCAACTCTTGCAAACGAAACGTTCCATTGGGGTGGCTCGCTTACAATTTCAGAGGGTCAGTCATTATCATCTTGTTGGGAGCATGGTGGCCTGTGGACAGACATGATACTGGCTACATCTTCACCAGAAGGCAGCCGGAAGTCAGCTGACTGTCATTGAAGGAAGCTTGAGCAAAAGGGACCTCAAAGCCTACCCCACAGTGACACACTTCCTCCAACAAGGCCACACCTCCTTAATAGTGCCACGCCCTGTGAGATTGGGGCCGGCTACTGTCAGACTGGCACACCCGACAGTCACATACGTGATTCTCTGCTTGCTCCAGGGCCTGGCACACCCGACAGTCACATACGTGATTGTCTGCTTGCTTCAGGGCCTGGTGCTTGGACCTCTGTGTCCTTAGGCGCCCGTGAGGCACAGGTCCTGACTGCGCACGGGAGACTCAGCTGTGCTTCAGAGGCCTCTGCACATTAACTAAACACTGGAACTGTCCTCAAGTGAGCATAAGAATTAGGCAGCTGAGGGACACGGGTGAAGGGAGAGGCTAGGGACAGAGCACAGCAGGAAACAGGAGTCAGCAGTCAGCGAGTGATGAGGTCTGAGAGATCAGTGGGGTCTGCTCTGTGCCCCTGCTAGAGGGGCCAGGGGCTCCGGGCTTCCAGGGAGGTGCTGGAGGCTTGAGTTATTTGATAACTGTTGTATGGTATATTTTGCTATGTTAAGGTTAAACCCCTTCTTTTACTTTAGACAGAAAAGAGGAGATGATGGGAGATGTGATTCTGTATATATGTTTCTCATACTGTTAATAAAGCCCTGTGGCCAATAGAAAACTAGATAGGTGGGGCTAGGAGACTAGGAGGAGGAAGAGGAAGTAGTAGGTGGAGTCAAGATGTAGCCCGGGAAGGAGCAGGAAGCCTGCCGCGCAGCTCCCCATAAGACGACCACGTGGAAATACTTAGATAAGTAGAAATGGGTTAATAATTAAGACAGAGCTAGCCCATAAACAGTAATGGTAATTGGCCAACAGGATTGTATCAAATACAGAGTCTCTGAGTGTTATTTGGGGCACATGTGGTTGCAGGACAATGGCGGCGGAACCAGCGGCAGCCGGCGGGGAGACCTGCCGCAACACTGGATATCCTGATTAAGATTAAATGGTGGTGTCTTACTCATCATTATTTACATCATAGAACTTAACCACCTTGCTGCTGTGGTGTTTTTGCTACTGTGGCGTTTTTTAGTATCACTGGCCTGGAAGACAACTGAGGGAAGCAGTGGGTGCCTGTGATCACACTCAGGGTATTGCTGGGGAGTCCCCAAGGGAAAGCAGCCAGGCAGGCTCCCTTCTGGAGCTCCTAGCCCAGCAGAGAGAAGAAAAGCCAACGGTTTTACAGGGCCGAGAACAGCATCTGTGCCCTTCCCAGGTGCAGATGTGGGAAGAGAACAGGCCGAGTGTAAGGAGTTTTTCCAGTTTTTACTTTCTCTTGATTTGCATATTAGGGTAAGGGCAATGGCTGAAGAGCTTTTGGCTAATGGCTGTGAGGCAGAGGTCAGTGCTTAGTGTTCCCAGGAGTGCAAAGTGTGGGGCACGGGTTAGAAAGATGGCTGCTAGGCTACCAGAGTACAAGCTCAGTTATCCAAGTTGCCTCCCAGCCCTCAGGAGGCAGAGGCAGGCGGATATCTGTGAGTTCCAGGACAGCCAGGGCTACACAGACAAACCCTGTCTTGAAAAACCAAAAAATAAAATTACATCTCTTAGGGCAAGTTCTGTAAGCCACCAGTTTGAATCCTGCCTGTAGCCTTGTGTCTAGTGTCAATGTCCCTAAGAAGGACTTGAATTCGAACATGCGTGTATGAACCATCTGGCATGTTGCCTGTGTGCTTCAGCTGCCCACCAAACATGTACTCCCTCCTTCTCCTTGTGTTGTGATTAGTTTGGAGACTTACAACCTGCTTTTCTGCCCTGCAGAGACTGGAGAAGTTGTGCCGTTGCATCCTGAGCAGCATGGATGCAGAGAATGAGCCAAAGGTGAGCAGGTCAGAGCTGGAGTCTCCTAAAGCCCGGGGGCTTTGCTTGCGAGGTCCCAGTGGTCCTGCTCGGTGATCACAGACATGCACTTGGGTGTTGGGTGATGGACGATGCCTTGATCCTGATCTGTGAAGCTGTTTTGTTCCTGCCTCTTATTTATGACAGTTACCGCCTTGTCTAGGCTCTGACCTCTGACCTCTGGGGTTGGGATTAAAGTGCTGGGCTCTGACCTCTGGGGTTGGGGTTGAAGTGCTGGGCTCTGACCTCTGACCTCTGGGGTTGGGGTTGAAGTGCACACTGCTCTCCCCTTACTCGGTCCTCCTGCCTTGATAGACCCCTGTGATGTGGCCCTCACTCCTGCTCTTCTTGCTGCCTGTAGGTATGGTACGTGTCCCTGGCTCTTTCCAAGGACCTCACTCTGCTGTGGATCAAGCAGATCAAAAGCATCCTGTGGTACTGCTGCGAGCTTCTTGAACAGCTCAAGGTAAACCAAACCCCACACCCTGACCACTGTTCTCCGCTCTCGTCATTCCTCACAAAGCCCTGTGAAGAAAGCGTGGCCGCTGTCCCTGGTCAACAGCTAAGGAAACCACAGCACAGAGTGGTTAAGAAGCTTCTCTAGGATCATAAGGCAGTAGACAGTGAGGCCACAGTTGTAGCCCCTAGTCCCTGTCAGTCTGTGTTGCAGCTGTCCTCTGTCACTGTCCCATCCCAGCGCAGACTCAGCTGCCGGCCCAGAGGGAGGTGCCTGGGACCCTGTCTCCCGGGCATGCTCAGCTGCTCTCCTGGCAGCATCTGATCCCGTGGTGAAGCACTGAAAGTCTAGGATGTTCGGTGTGGGCTCCAGAGCACAGGGAGGAAGCGCGTGTGCCGTGGAGTGGGGTCACGGGCTTGAGTGTTAATCTCACTCCATTACGCCATCATTTGCAGCCGGAAATCTTACAAGACTCCAGGCTCATCACACTACACCTCACCATGCTTGTCACCTTCACAGACACTTCAACGTGGAAGATTCTCCGGGGGAAAGGTGTGTGGATCCACTTCAGAGTCTTCCCTGGCAGCGTTTCCAGAGGGCACCTCCAGCCCAAGAGCAGCGCTCTGGCCACACAAGCTCAGGGAGGCTCGGAGCCCGAGCCCTGCGCTTGGCTCGTCCCTCTGGGCTGTTTCATAGTACCCAGTGTTCCTTAGCATGTGTGCAGCCCCTCCTGCCTTGGAATTTTTCTGTATAAAGGCCTTGTTCTCTGCTCTCCTTTCTAACTGTCCGGGCACCCCTGCCTGTGAATGTTGGACTTCGTTGAAACCTTCTTGTATTATTTGTTTAAAAAAAAATAATAATAATTAAAAAGAACAGTGAGGGGCTGGAGAGCTGGCTAGGTAGTTAGGAGCAGCAGCTGCCCTTCCAGAAGCTTCCCAATGAATTCCCTGTGCCACATGGTGATTCTCACACACATGCAGGCAGAGCACTCACACACGTGCAGGCAGAGCACTCACACAAATAAATCTACATGTTTTAATAATACGATTTTGCCTATAAGATTTTACCGCAGAGTCAACTCCTTCCTTAGAAATTGTCCACAGCGTTGGATCCATTCCCTCAGCAAACAGCCTCGTACATGCCAGGCACTGTTAGTAAGGCCTGGAGATGCAGTGGTGAGCAGATGACCACCAAGAGCAGCAGGTTCCACAGCAGGGAGTCGCCATCTGCAGACTGGAAATGCATGAAACTAAGAAGTGCAGCTGTAGGAAACAGCCGGGCTGTTCTCCCTGCTAGTTCTCAGTGTCCATAGCGCTTGCTACACCAGGTGCTGTAAATTCTCAACGGGTGAGCAAAGCTATGGCAAGGTGTTTGGACTGGGCCTCCCAGGGCTCTGCTTTGCCTAAGGCACTAGGAACACAAGCAGAATGTCCCCTCCCCTGGGGTCGTGGCCCGAGGCCTTGTGTCTGGTGCTTGTCTGTAGCTGTGCTAGAACACTGACAAAAGCAACTGGGGGAAGGGGTCCCTTTGGCTGACCACTGGGGACTTGGGGGACAGTCCACCATGGCAGGGAAAGGTTGGCCACAGGAGCTGGAGACTGGCCTGGCGGCTGGAGCCGGAGTGGGCATGTCCCAGCTGCACACAGGAGGCAGGACGGGCCGAGACCGCGGTCTCCAAGCCTGCCCCCAACACCATGCTCTGACGCTGTGCTTCTTGTAGGCTTAAGGGTCCCTAAGGTGAAGTTCCACACCGTTCCAGGCAGCACCGCCTGCTGGGGACAGTTGTCCAATCACTGGGGACATTTCCAGTTCAAACCTCAGTCAGTCTTGTCCCTTGCCCAGCTTCAATTGCTCGCGTTGTGGCAAGAGATTGCCTTCTCAAGCTGTTTTCTTCATTTAGGTGAGAGCCTTCGGCCAGCCCTGAACCACATTTGTGCAAATATAATGGGCCACCTCAACCAGCGGGGATTTTACTCTGTGCTGCAGGTCTGTGGCCCATCCCTAACGTGCCCCCGGGCACCTGACCTGGGTCTCAAGTGGGGCTCCGGGTGCCTTGTGTCCCCCTTGCAGGGAGAGTTGAGTGTGCAGTGTCCCCTTCTGCCTTCACTGCAGGTCACTGCGGTTTTGGTCGGGAGGGTGGTGGCACTTAGTCCCTAGGATATTGTAGCTGATGGAGTCAAGGGCAGTCCAGAGCCCTGACAGGCTCCCTGGGAAGGGGACAGTGTGCTTCTGACTCGCTGTCCTCAGATGGCCCTGTGCCTGCTCAGTACACAGTGCTAGTTCTCAGGCCGAGTGGGCGGGGCGGGCTACTCACTCACGAACTCTTCCTTCTGCCCGATGCGGGGAGGGCCATGTCCTGTCTGCTCTCACTTCTCACAGCACGGTGGGCTGTGTCCGTAGAAAGGGCCTTTGGTGGAACAAATGGCTTAAGTCACGTTTCACATGGATTTTTAAAACTCGCTGTGTTTGAGATTGCAGTGCTGCCCGAGCCACCCTCCCCCACCCCTCCCCACCCCACCCCACCCCCCACCCTCCCGGGCTTGAGTGCCTCAGCCTCCCGGGAAGCCAGGCTACAGGGGCACTGCACCCAGTTTGTAGATGCTTGTCTCCTTAGCCGTTTGCTGTGAAGATGCAGAGGGAACCTCCACACCCAGCAGCTTTCTGTTTGAGCAGAGCAGGTCCCGTTACCTTTATGCTTCCTTTTTCTTTGGTTTGAGATGGGGTTTGCTGTGTAACCACGCTGACCTGGAACCTGCTCTGTAGACCAGGCTGACCTCAAACTCAGAGATTGTTCTGCCTCCAAGTGCTGGGATTAAAGCATGCGCCAACACGGCCAAGCCCCTCTTCAAATGGACGAATGGCTGTGGAGACTCAGGCTGACAGCCTGAATGTTCTTTTTAGGTACTGCTGACCCGAGGCCTGGCCAGATCCCGGCCCTGTCTGTCCACAGGCACGCTAACGGCAGCCTTCTCTCTGGCCTTGCGGTAAGACGCCAGCGACAAGGCTGGTCCCCAGGACCCTTCTCTCCTCTTTGTCTTCTTTCCACCCACCTTGTCAGAATGTATAAGAAATATTCATCTTAGTGAAAGTGACATTTCTGTGACAATTGACACTTCCCCTCGGCCTTCAACAGCGAGTGTTTTGCTATGTGATCTGAGAGCAACGATTTGCAGTGAATCAGGTTCGCTCTGTCGGTGGCTGTATGGCGTTACTTTTCCTTCGCAGTTCCTAAGAGTGAAAGGAGGAGGACCAGCCCGGGGGGGGGGCTGAGAATAGGGGGAGGCTGAGAACAGGGGGGTCCTAAGAACAGGACAGAGGGGGAGGCCCTGAGAACGGGGGGGCCCTGAGAACAGGGGGGTCCTGAGAACAGAACGGGGGGGGGAGGCCCTGGGAAGGGCAGGGGACACGGGCAGGAGATGCTAACATTGGAGCAGCAGAGTGTGAGGTGGCGGTGTTTGCCTGTGCTTGGTTGATGCAGCGTGTAACTGTGTAGACAGGAAAGGCGTCCTTGTAGTCCTTGGAGAACTTAGACCCGCAGTTCCGGGAACTGCCAAGCAGGAAAAGCTGCATTCCTAAGTGCTCTAGATATAGTAATGTGTCGAGAGGCCCCCTACATGGAGAGGGTGGTAACCGGTCATGGAGAAAAGAGTTCCACGGTCGAGCCAGCTCAGGATGTGTGCGTGGCCTTCCCTGCTGCCACCAGCAGATGCAGGGGCAGCTCAGTGCAGAGACTCCGGGGCCTGTGGGCCTCCTTTGCCAGATGCCTGAGCATGGAGCCCCCTGCCTTGTGTCTGCATGCTGGGCATGTCTGTCCTCTCCCGGGATTGTGTCCTGAGGAGCCCTTAGTGTGGTGACACTGCCGTGCTGCTGATCTGTACGGGCTGGAAAGTAGGCAGCCCCAGCCCCATGAACCACTGGGCCTCTGTCACGCCTCTTGTGACTGCAGTGGGGACAGGTGCAGTGAAGACGGCAAGTAGTCCAGGCTTTAGGGGTTCCCTCACCATCATGGCCACATGTGACCAACAGTTGGCTGGGCTGGAGGCCCCAGGTTTCCATTCAGGACCACAGACACCGCAGCATGGTAGTACTCAACTATAAGGAGGTAGAGGCAAAATGTCACCAGTTCAAAGTCACCCGTGGCTGCACGGTGAGACGGGCCAGCCTGGGCTACATTAGCCCCTGCCTCAGAAAACAGCACAAAACAAACAAAATGTCAGATGATTCCATAATTTCTCTGTAAGCATTCCACTGACTGTTCCTTAGGGCCAGGCTGCTCCAGAGCCTTCTCTCTACAGAACAGAGCATCTTTCTCCCTCTAAGTCTTTGCAGATAATCGAGCAGGACCAGGAACTTAAATGAGATTCAGGGTCAGTGAGATGGCTCCAAGGGAAAGCACTCACGCGGGTGGGCCTAATAATTCACATAAAGGCCAATGGGGACACCACATTGGCCCCAGCCCTCAGCTGGCGCAACTGTGTGTGTGTGTGTGTGTGTGTGTGTGTGTGTGTGCGTGCACACATGCACGATAATAGTAAATATAATTGAAAAGCTGTCACCAATCCAGAAAGATGTGATGTGCTTGGACATGACCACTAAATCCTCGAGGACACATAGCTGGAAATGACAAACCGGTGTTCTGGGATTTCTTACACCCATCAGTGGATTCCCCACACATTCTCTTTTGTCCATCTGCAGCTGTCCTCATTCCTCATCTGTTGTCTCCTGAAGCCTCTCTGCAGAGCAGCTCATCTCCTTGCATTGGGCTGTTGTGGACATTTCACAAGAGTGGGATCATACCCTGTGTTTCGTTGTTAGGAGGGTTTTTGTTCACATAAGTGGGATCATACACTGTGTTTTTGTTTGGTTTTGGTTTTGGTTTTGACAGTGTTCTCAGCTCATGTGTTCAATGGTCCAGCACCCCCTCCTGTTTATGGCCAAACACTGCTGTGTGAACAAGCTGCATCCTATGTTGTGCCATTTTTTTTGCCACTGCAGTCACTTGTGTGTGTGCATCTGTGTGGGATGTGTTTCTCGGCATAAGATAGCGTGGTCATGGATACTTACGTTGGTGAAGAGCTGTTTTCCTGGGCCTCGTTCCCACTAGCCGCTGGTGGGAGTGAAGGCTCCAGTGTCTTCCCAGCCCCACCAACGTCCCTAGTCAGTGAGCATGAAGTGCTGTCTCGAAGTCATCGGCATTAGCCGCCCCTGACAGCTGCTGTCAGCCGTGTTCCCAAGTGTTTTCTAGTCCCTTGTGTGCCTCCTTTGGAGAAAAGTCTATCGGCCATCTCCCTGCCCTGGTTTTGTTCTGTGGTTTGAACATAGTGTTAAACTATGTAGCCAAGGCTAGCCTCAAACCCTTGCTCCTCCTTCCCCTGCCTTCCACAGTGGGACCACGGGCATGCCCTGCCTGTAGCTTGCTTGGCCATCTGTAAATTGGGTTGTTGTTTACTACTGAGTTAGTGAGTTCTCTGCTGCAGATAAAGCCTGCTGGCAGATGACATGGTTGGTCGGCAGTCCCTCTTGGGGGTCATCTTCCTGCCTTCTGGGTGGGGTGTGTTTACACACCATTCTGGCTTTGAGGGTATGCGATTATTTAGTATTCCTCTGTACTTACACTTAGTGTCATGTCTAAGAAATTGTGTAACTCCAGAATTCAAAGATGTCTGGTTTTTTTCCTACAAATTTGATGATTTTAGTTATAAGACTATTTTGAGTTAATTTTTGTACGTGGTGTGAGATATAGGAGGTCTGTATCTTTTTGGTGGTTTGGTTTTGTTTTCCGTGCTCGGGTCTTGGTGTGCTAGAGTGCTCTATAGCCCTGGCTGACCTTGCTAGAGTGCTCTATAGCCCTGGCTGACCTTGCTAGAGTGCTCTATAGCCCTGGCTGACTTGAGCATGATTCGCCTGCCTCGGCCTCTAGTGCTGGATTACTTGTGTGCACAGCCATGCCTAGCCCGGGCCACTATCGCACTCCAGTGTTTATCTTCTTATGGAAATAATGCATGCTCATTGTGAGGTAATGACAAGTCCAGGGACACACTGGGGCCGGCTGTGCCGGGGGCGGGCTGTGCCGGGGGCCGGCTGTGCCGGGGCCGGCTGTGCCGGGGGGCCGGCTGTGCCGGGGGGCCGGCTGTGCCGGGGGGCCGGCTGTGCCGGGGGCCGGCTGTGCCGGGGGCCGGCTGTGCCGGGGGCCGGCTGTGCCGGGGGGCCGGCTGTGCTGGAAGCTTTCTCCGTCCTCATCAGAACCCCCCCCCCCCCCATGGAGTGTGTATCTTGCCTTTTCTCAAATATCTCATAGTACCCGCATTCTCTCACATCAGTTACTTCAGAGCTGACCTTTCCCAACCGTGCACCTTTGCCGCCCGCCCCTCACCCCCCTCCCCGTGTCAACAGCCTGCCCTCTCTCTAGCCCTGTAGTTGCTGCGCAGTTCTCAGACAATCTGATGCGACCGTTCGTCATCCACATCATGTCGGTACCTGCGCTCGTGACTCATCTCAGCACGGTGGCCCCTGAGGTGAGTGTGCCAAAGATGTCTCTGGTTTGCTAGACTCCAAAAGCAAAACAGGTCCCCTTCTGATTCCCACCCTTCCCTCAGTTTCCCAGTAGCTGGTGTAGACAGCTCCTGTGAGCAGCCAAAAACATCAGGTTCCTGTTGTCATCTTCCTTCTCCCTGCTGCTTGAGAGCAGTGTTCCGCCTAAGTGGGGGCATGGGCACTGTCAGGTCCCTGCCTCCGGGGACGCCCCGCCCAGCTCCACACTAACTGTCTGCCATTGCTTTCAGCGTCTCAGTGTTTTAGAATCCCATGACATGCTTCGCAAATTCATCATCTTTCTAAGAGACCGAGACCGATGCCTCGATGCTTGTGAAAGTTTAGAAGGCTGCCATACGCTGTGTCTCATGGGTGAGTCCAGGCGGCTGGGTTTGGCTTGCCTATGGCCTACGTGTTTTGTTAAGGGCATTAGTTGCACTTGGCAAGAGTTACTATAAAACCAGACTTATCTCCATAGCGCAGGTAGATGGTAAGCAGGTAGAGTCACCAAAGGCCGGGACTGAGTAGACCCTGTGTGGTGAGGTGGCTGCAGAGTCCCTCCCTAAGGGAGGGAGCTCTTGGGTGGGCCTCAGATGAGAGCAGCGTCACTGTCACAGCGTCTGTGTGGGGCTCAGATCAGAGCGGTGTCACTGTCACAGCGTCTGTGTGGGGCTCAGATCAGGGCGGTGTCACTGTCACAGCGTCTGTGTGGGGCTCAGATCAGGGCGGTGTCACTGTCACAGCGTCTGTGTGGGGCTCAGATCAGAGCACTGCCACTGTGTCACAGCGTCTGTGTGGGGCTCAGATCAGAGCACTGCCACTGTGTCACAGCGTCTGTGTGGGGCTCAGATCAGGGCGGTGCCACTGTCACAGCGTCTGTGTGGGGCTCAGATCAGAGCACTGCCACTGTCACAGCATCTGTGTGGGGCTCAGATCAGGGCAGTGTCACTGTCACAGCGTCTGTGTGGGGCTCAGATCAGGGCGGTGTCACTGTCACAGCGTCTGTGTGGGGCTCAGATCAGGGCGGTGTCACTGTCACAGCGTCTGTGTGGGGCTCAGGTCAGAGCGCTGCCACTGTGTCACAGCATCTGTGTGGGGCTCAGATCAGGGCGGTGTCACTGTCACAGCGTCTGTGTGGGGCTCAGATCAGAGCGCTGCCACTGTCACAGCATCTGTGTGGGGCTCAGATCAGGGCGGTGTCACTGTCACAGCGTCTGTGTGGGGCTCAGATCAGAGCACTGCCACTATGTCACAGCGTCTGTGTGGGGCTCAGATCAGAGCGGTGTCACTGTGTCACAGCGTCTGTGGTAGGTGGGTTTTCAGGTGGATGCATTTGAGCACAGAGCAGAAACCTAATTCTCTGAGAGAGCTGTCCTTAGAGACTGGCACTCCTTGGACCAGTGAAGCTAGCTTTAGTTATAGCTCCTGTGTCTTGGGCTGGGCCCCAAGGGGAGAGTGCTTTGGTAAACACTGAATTCAGCCATCTCCCAGGACATTTTGCTAATGCCACATCTTGTGTTCTTCCTGACTTGTAGGTTTTACTGTCATATTAAAATGTGATACTCAGTATCGTGTCCCTCTGTGTGCCAGGCAGTCCAGTCTCCCTACAGTAGCCATAGGAGGAAGGGTGGGCATAATCACTCCTGCCTTACAGCCAACTCTGTGATTCAGGCTGGGTTGAGCGCTGTGTTGCTCATCTGTGGCCATGCTGGGATTTAAAGTCAGGTCAGCCTGGTTCTTGCAGCCCCTGGCACTGACTGGAATCCCTGGAATAGACTCGCCTCCCTGCTAAGACACAGCTGCCTGCGCTGCAGGCAGAGAGCAGGGCTGGGGGGCCCGCAGTGCCACCGCCTGGCATCACGTGCAGCCCGCTCTCTTCCTAGGTAACATCCTCCACTTGGGCTCCCTCAACCCCAAGGTGTTAGAGGAAGAGACAGACGGGTTCGTGAGCTTGCTCACGCAGATGCTGTGCTACTGCCAGAAGTACGTGTCCCAGAAGAAGTCCAACCTCACCCACTGGCACCCTGTGCTCGGCTGGTTCTCCCAGTCTGTGGACTACGGGTATGTGGGAGAGAGCTCTCCGCCCACCCGCCCTCCCTCTCTCTCCCTCCTCCCTCCCTCCCTCTCCCTCCTCCCTCCCTCCCTCTCCCTCCTCCCTCCCTCCCTCTCCCTCCTCCCTCCCTCTCTCTCTCCCTCCTCCCTCCCTCTCTCCCTCCTCCCTCTCTCTCCCTCCTCCCTCCCTCCTTCCCTCCTCCCTCTTTCCTCCCTCCCTCTCCCTCCTCCTTCCTTCCCTCTTGCTCCTCCCTCCCTTCCTCACCCTCCTCCCTCCCTGCCTCTCCCTCCTCCTTCCCTGTCTCTCCCTCCTCCCTCCCTGCCTCTCCCTCTTCCTTCTCTTCCTCTCCCTCCTCCCTCCCTTCCTCTCCCTCCTCCCTCCCTTCCTCTCCCTCCTCCCTCCCTTCCTCTCCCTCCTCCCTCCCTTCCTCTCCCTCCTCCCTCCCTTCCTCTCCCTCCTCCCTCCCTTCCTCTCCCTCCTTCTCCCTCCTCCCTCCCTTCCTCTCCCTCCTCCCTCCCTTCCTCTCCCTCCTCCTTCCCTTCCTCTCCCTCCTCCCTCCCTTCCTCTCCCTCCTCCTTCCCTTCCTCTGCTCCTCCTTCCCTGCCTCCCTCCTTCCTCCCTCCCCCCTCCCGCTCTCTTTTTCCAGCTTTCATGGTTTAGTTTTGCTATAGAAATAATACATATTTATTGTATAACGTAGATACGGTCTGGGGTTGGCTCACTGGTGGAAGGCTTGCCCAGCAGGTGCCAGGCCTTGGGTTCCAGCCCCAGAGCCAAGAGAACATTAAACATCCTGGAACCCTCATATGCAAATGGTCTGAGTGATTGGCCTGTCATCCTTGTCCTTTGTTGATAGTTTTTGTGTTTGTTTGGTTGGTTTTTGGTTTTTCAAGACAGGGTTTCTCTGTGGCTTTGGAGGCTGTCTTGGAACTAGCTCTGTAGACCAGGCTGGTCTTGAACTCACAGAGATCCACGTGCCTCTGCCTCCTGAGTGCTGGGATTAAAGGTGCGCACCACCAATGCCTGGCCTTCATAGGTTTTGTTTTGTTTTTTATGTATGGAAATGAGATTATATGATTTTCACTTCTTTTTAATTAGTAAATTATGAACCTTGTCCATGATACTTTTTCTTATCACTTTCATTGAGTCACAAGGCAACCATGCCTCAGAGAAGCTGAGACAGGAAAAATGGCTTAAAGGGGTAGGAGTCTCCCTGGCCTTTTGGAAAGGTAGACTATGGCTGTCTCAGAACCATTAGACAGCCAAGAGTGGAAGGGTAGAGTGAAGATAGGTGGCCACACAGACAGACGTGTTCGCCCTGTGATGGCACCAGCCAGGCCGAGGCATGTGGGATGCCCCCCCCCCCCGTCTCTGTCAGGTATGCCAGAGGCACACCCCATTCCTTTGTCCCCGAGTAATGTCCTTCAGACCCACCCAGACGTTGCCCCAGGAAGGTCACTTCTGTTCGGCGCCCCACCTGGAGAGCGAGGGCCCGTGACTGGGCAGGCCCTGTCTTCTTCACTGAAGAGGCCTGTAGACTGCTCTGCTCACGGCTCCCTCATCTGATACGTGCTGCCTTTCCATGAGCTTCCGAGAATGTTGCCTGTGGGTCCATCAAGCATTGTCGAGCACTGCAGACCCTATAGTGCTGTCTCAGTGTCTCAATACTGCACACCAGGGGTGCCCAGGGGGTGTGGCTGCTCCCTCAAGATGGTGGGGGCCAGCTGGGGGTCCTAGTAGGCTCTAAGGTTCTAGGAGTGGGGGTAGTGCTGGGAATGGAGCCTGCAGTGGAGCCCCCCCCCCCCCACGGCAGGGAGACACTGGAGGTAGAGAACCGTGCCAGGTTTGGGGCCGCTGAGGGGAGCAGAGCAGCTGGCAGGAGGTGGCTTTTTCCTGGCAGGGCAGTAGGGACAGCAGCTCCAGGATGGCCGCCTCAGAGGAGGCATCGATGCAGACGCTTGGCTGGAGTGACAGGCAGAAATGGACTGGATGCCTTTACAGACCCAACAACGGCAGTGTCTTTATTCTGTTTCTTTGACAAGAAATTCCTTTTTTGTCTGTTACTTCTTAGACAAAAGCTAATTATGCAGCGCAAACTAGCCTCTAATTTGCAGCCCTCCAGCCTCCTGAGTGCTGGGATCGCAGGCTCCTGACCTGTCGCTCTGCCCTTTTACTGTGTCCCCTGTATGAAGGCCACCCTTGAGGAGAGCATGCTCTCTGTGGCTGACTGTGGGTAGCACTGACAGCACCTGTCTCCTGCTCTGTCCTAGCCTCAACGAGTCCATGCACCTGATCAGCAAGCAGCTGCAGTTCCTGTGGGGGGTGCCCTTCATCCGCATTTTCTTCTGTGACATCCTCAGCAAGAAGCTGCTGGAGCACCCCGAACCGGCCCCGGCACAGCCGGCCTCCCCACAGAGCGTGCTCCCAGTGAAGAGTGAGTGGCCACACCCAGCCGGAAGGCAGCTGCCACCTACCAGGCCCTCCCACTGCCATCTGCAGGCTGCTTAGGGTCCACATTCGGCCGGGCAGTGACGGGTCATGGCATAGAAATGAGAGCCAGCGAGCTAGAGCGCTGCAGTCAGCATGTCCAGGGGTTCGCTCCCCTGTCTCTGAGCCTCAGCTGGCCTGCGAACTTCCTGACAGCCACAGGGAGAAGAGTTTTGTAGGCATTTTCTTTCTTATTACCAGGGAGGAGCAGAAAGTCCTTTCTGTAAGGGACTTTAAGCTTTTTTTTAGTTTAGTTATGAGTCTGGCACATAGGACTTCTCCAAGGAGCCACTGAGGCACAGGCCAGCCTGGCCCCTCAGCAGCGCCCGAGGGTAGAGGTGGGCACCGAAGAAAGGATGCTTTCTTATTCTGCTGTGGTCACAGTTAAGGAAATATGACCAGCAGGCGGTCCGTGATTTCCGCCTGCACTGCTGACCCGCGATGAGGGGTGGTTCTGCCGCTGGTGGGTGGCGGTGAGTGTGGGCGCCACGCACGCATGCTGCTTCCTCTGCCTATGAACAGAAAAGCCAAAGGCGGAAGTGGAATGCCAGTCAGGCAGGACTCAGGGCCTCAGGGTGCCCGTGGCACTCCCTCCAAAACACAGACACCGTGCCCGGGCCCAGCCCCTGCCGCCCTCCCCCCTCTAATGCAGCCCTCAACATTCCCCTCTCTCCTGTGGCATTTGGTGACACAGTAAGAGAATGCACGGCAGCGCCCAACACGCCTGCCTTCGCTGACAGGCAGAGGTGACCAGGACATCAGGACAGGTCCCTGGGCTGCACTGAGAACCCAGTGTTAGCTTTTCCCCGGGTTGTCCCTCAGGAGGGCGTTGAGCCTGTGCTGTGCCGCAGGCCCCCCCACACCCCGTGACTGGGGTCTCGCCGCGCTCTTGGCTGCTGAACTTGTGTTGTGCGGCATCTTCTCTCCGTCCCAGGTCTCCTCAAGCGAGCGTTCCAGAAGTCGGCCTCAGTTCGGAACATCCTCAGGCCTGTCGGGGGCCGGCGGGTAGACTCCGCGGAGGTGCAGAAGGTCTGCAGCATCTGTGTCCTCTACCAGACCTCGCTGACGACTCTTACCCAGATCCGCCTGCAGATCCTCACAGGTCACACAGCCCCAGCCCGCTGCCCCACTTCCAATGTTGGCACCCAGTTTGTCCTAGAAAAAGCTGACCTTTTCTTCCTGGCTTCCTTGACTCGGAAAGTAGACTTTGTAGGTGGGCATTTTTGAGCTGTTCTTAGAAATCAGTCACAGCTCAAACCAGCCTGGCCATAGCCCTGGCGTCTTGTTCCCCTTGCTAGCCCTTTAATTACAAAGTGCAGCTTTCTTACAGCTCTCGTTTATGTGGAGTACAAAGGTGAGAGACAGGAAGCAGAACATAAAAGCACTTGCCCTACTGCGTCCCAGCGACGGCCATGGGTGCCCAGTGTGCTCAGTGTGCATGCACTGGGACAGTCACTTCTCATCCATCCCTTTTCTGCCCGTCACTCAAACCATTTATCGTGTCAGTTCTCCAGAGAACTCGTTTTTATTGGCTGCCTGATACTCATCGCATGGATATGCCCCGCATTTTCTTTTAACCGAGAAGAAAGTCTCCTCCGTAAGGACAGAACTGGGGCTTTCCATTCAGTGCAGCCCAGGCGCCGTGGGATGCATTGATCTGCGCATAGGCGGTCCTTTTCTGCTTCAGAGAAAGGATGTAGACCGCTGTGTGTGCGTTAAAATATGGCTGCTGCATCAGGTAGACCCAGGTTCTCTCGGGCTCTGATTCCAGCCATGGGACAGGGACAGTAACAGCCCCACTGTGCTTCTGGCCCTCTTACAAGGCAGGCTTTGTGGGCGGGGCTGCTCGGAAGGCTTGCAGAGTGGTCTGGGCCGGTGAAGACTCACTGTGGAAAAGCTTTGCTGCTGGACCTTCCCTGTCTGGCGTGCTGGCTTCAGTGGGAAGGAAGAAATGTCAGAGCCGCTGGGGTCCCCGCCTGAAGCCTGGGTTCCCCTCCTTTTCCAGGTCTTACGTACCTCGATGACTTGCTGCCCAAGCTGTGGGCATTTATCTGTGAGCTGGGGCCTCACGGAGGGTTAAAGCTCTTCTTGGAATGCCTGAACAATGACACCGGAGAGTCCAAGCAGCTCCTGGCCATGCTGATGCTGTTCTGTGACTGCTCCCGGCACCTCATCACGTAGGTTGATGCTAGGTTGATGGAGGCTCCGGGCTAGGACTCGGCAGGGGATCCGCAATGTGGGGAAGCAAGTAACTGCACCTGTGTGGCAGGTCTCTGTAAGAACTGGCCAAGAGCTGGGCGTGGTGGTGCACACCTGTCATTGCAGCTGCTCAGGAGGCTGAAGCAGGACAGCCCAGCCTGGTCAGCACAGCAAGAACCCATAACCCCGTGCACCCCCCCCCACACACACACACACAAAAGACAACATTCACAAAGCAGGCGGCAGGCGTGCAGCGGTTGCTAGGTACTTGCAGGGCAGCAGCTGTGCCCCTTGCAGGTCTCTGGAGAGGTGTTCAAACCACACCTCAGCCACTTACTCTGAGAAGTAGACTACAGGGAAATTCCAGACTCAGCCACCAGGGTGTAAAACCCAGGCCAGTTGTTAACCACCACACCAGTTTCGTGGCCTATGAATGAAGTAGCGCCCTCTCCCACCTCTGAGGCGCGTGGTCAGGGTTAGAGGAGGTGGTCGGTGCCCGGTGCTTACAGCCCAGTGGCCAAGCCAACTCTGAACAGTGGGTTGAGCTTGCTGAGCCTCCGTCTCCCCATCACCTACCACGTAAGAATGACTACGAGAAGGCATTATTTAGAACGTGGTCAGGCCGATCCTGGGGCGCTGGCAGGAATCCTCCTGCCCCCTTCTGCTTTCCTGCGGTCTTGCACTCTCCCCAAAGGCCGCTGGAAAGATTTAGAATGGACCCCCGGCAGCGGCGTTCAGACTGGAAGATCTCGTATCAAGAGGGTACAGGGACATGTAGCTGGCCGACTGGTGAACAGGGTTAACCCCCTAATGGCTGAGGCAAGGCTGAGCTGTACTCTAAAGCTTGTGGAGAGGTTTCTGGAAATTTCCTGTTGAGCGTGGTATGCATACATCAGTCCATTCATTCATACATCCTTTCAAACATTCACTCACAAGCACCGAGGGCCATGGCCTTGCTCTTAGATGTGGGATCTGGTTTCACAGGGTTCCTCAGTCAGCACCAGCTGATTTGAGACTCCTTTACACTCAGACACGATGAGCCATGCTGGAGAATGTACCACAGGCAGCCCCCTGGGAAAGCCCTGAGTAGAACTTACTATTTTTTTAATTGTTCTGTGTGTCTTTCTACCCTGAACAATGTCAAGTAAACAGAAGGTAGAAAAATTGGCGAGCCCTCAGGAGCCATCTCCAGCTCATGGCCGACTCGCTTCTTCTAACACTCAGCAGCTCCCTTCCTGTTGCTTCCTCTGAGGCAGGTCTAGACATGGCGCCCTTTTGTCTGCAAGAACCTGCTGGATGTATCTAGAAAGGCAGTACGCTTTTCCACCTTGGTCGTTTTGCCTAGAAGACAGTGAGGTCTCAGCTGTTTCCTTTTCTCAGTGGAAAATTCTGAACAGTTTTCTGCCCCATGTAGCATCCTCGATGACATTGAAGTGTATGAAGAGCAAATCTCATTCAAGCTGGAGGAACTAGTCACCATCTCCTGTTTCCTCAATTCCTTCGTGTTTAAGATGATCTGGGACGGGATCGTAGGTAAGGCGGAGGGGCCACCCCAGGAGGCCACTCTGTACCCTCCACTGCGTGTGTGTCAGCTTCCTTGTTTACGGAAAGTGGTGGAGAATGCATGTCATCTCACATGGCCTGGTGAGGTCATGAGACAGTGGTGTGGCTGCAGAGTCTCTGCCAGCTCCTTCAGGCTATGCAGTAATGTGGGGTTGTTGCTAGTGACAAGCTCTGCCCTGAACGGGCCTTTACATGGACACTCGGTTTCCATGGGGATAGAGCCCGTGCCAGTTCCTGCTGTGGGCAAGTCTGCTTTCTGACATGTTTCTGCTAGTCCGGTCTTAAGCTCCTTAGAGGAAAAGGGGCCCGTGGGTGGTGCATTCTTAGAATACTGCCCTGAAAGACGCACAGGCCCTAGGGACATTTGGAACACCCGCAGAGAGCCTGTGTGTGGTTCCACTGAGGAACTAGTCACTGAGGAGTGGCAGGGCTCAGGCCCAGCATGCTGAGCGCCGCCCTTGTCTCTGACCCCTTCTCTCCTGCACAGAGAACGCTAAGGGAGAGACCTTGGAGCTGTTCCAGTCCGTCCACGGGTGGCTGATGGTGCTGTACGAGCGGGACTGCCGGCGGCGGTTTGCTCCTGAGGACCACTGGCTTCGAAAGTGAGCCGGGTGGGGGCGGGCGGACCCCGGGCCTCCCCCAGGCCCACAGTACAGGTGCCAGCTGCTGGAAGCTAGGCCGAGGGCGGTCTCAGCTAGGCTGGGAAGAGAGGGTCTCTGGGCTGACCTAATAGGCTTATCAGCAGAATTACCTGAGTAAAAATTGCTTCCAGATTTGGGGAAGTGGGCCGGGAGCCCTGTGACAGCAGCTGAAGGAGTGTTTCTGTCCGTCTCAGGGAATGGTTGCAGTTGTGACAGTAGATAGAGCAGGGCCTCACAAACTCTGCCGTAAGGGGCTCTGTGGGCAGACAGCCTCTGCCCTAACCACGCCCTCGGCTGCGGGGCTGCGGGGCTGCGGGGCGGGCCACAGAGCAGCACTCAGGAATGAGCAGCTGTGGCTGTGTCCTGTAGGACTTCCAGAAGTGGGCGGCACTGCACTCAGCCACATGTCCTACCCTAGAAAAGGCTTTTCTGTTTCGTGACGCCTCTGTCTCTCCTGAAGGGATCTCAAGCCTGGCGTGCTCTTCCAGGAACTTGACAGGGACCGCAAGAGGGCTCAGCTGATCCTGCAACACATCCCCCATGTCGTTCCTCACAAGAATGTGAGTTGACCTCTGCCCCACACGCTGTTTCTGCTGCTCTCCCACTATGTTTGGAAATGTCTGTGGGGCGTCACGCATCCACACGTGTCTGTGGGGCGTCACGCATCACACATGTGTCTGTAGGGCATCACGAATCCCACGTGTGTCAATGGGGCCCCATGCATCCCATACATGTCTGTTGGGCCCCATGCATCCGCATATGTCTGTGGCGCGTTACAAATCCCACACACACAGTGGTTGTCTGTCTTACTGGGGCAGCTCGTACTAAGTAGTGGGGCGCACTCCAGGGAGGCGGTGCAGTCAGGCGACGTGAGGTGTGTGTCTTAGTCCCAGCACGTGCGCCTCACGGATCCCTCTGGGAGGAAGCAGGGTCAAGAGAGGGCTCCATGTGATGGAGGGAAATCCCTAACCCAGCAGGTTACCCTCTGACCTCTACACACCTGCACAAGCACGTGTGCACACAAAGTGATCAGCTGATTTAAGTGAAAAATAATTTTAATTACAAAATAAATTGTCAATAATTTCTTATTGATTTGCTTTCCCATAACTTGGATTTCAGTTTAGATTTTTGCATTAGATGAAGTCCTAGATCTACTGTGTGAGATTTAAAGTAACTTTTAAACTTAGATTTCATCTACATCTAATCAGTAAGAATTTTCTAGTTCATGACAAGTGGCATATTCACTATGCTGTAACTCAGAAACAATAAAAATGATATATCCAACTCAGAGGAAAGTGAGGGACACAACTTCAGGCCTGGGATGAGAGAATATGAACAATGATGTCAGAAATGAAGCCAGAGCCTTGTAAAGCAGGGCTAGCAGCCTGAGGCTAATCCAGAGCAAAGGCCCTGGGCAGAGCTTCTGGCCATGTGAGGACTGGCCAGAAGCAAAGACGTTAAACAGCCTGGCCACAGCAGTGCAGCCAGAGGGGAAAGACAGCCGAGCCCAGCAGTTACACGCACCAGCAAGAAGGGTGGAGGCTGGGTCTCTGGCCTGGGAGAGCCACCCCACCTTAGGCAGATAGGCAAAGCAAGTTTGCAAGCCACAGCAGGAGGCGCTGCAGCTCCCTGGGCAACAGGGATCTTGCGGGCAGGGCACCAAGGCCGAGGGGAGGGCTGGGGCCCCGCCAGAGAGTACTGAGAGAGAAGGGAGCCAGAGGCTGTGCTCTCAGCCCTGGGGCATACCGAGGCCTTGGGGAGGGTCAGGCAGGAGGGTAGGAGCGTCCGGGATCTGCTGGACGCTGGGACAGTGCCGTGCCCCCTCAGAAAAGGCCCTCTCTTGTCCCCCCAATAGATACATACTTAGAAAAGAGCAAAATTGAAGCGATATAATTCTTACTCCAGAGACACCACGTCCTCGCTGCTCTGACTGTTGATTCTGCCTGAGCAGTGTGGGCCAGCCACGTGGTTTCTTAAACTCCGGCCTCACTGACAGGTCCTTAGGAATGAGGGAACTTCCTGGACATTACTTGGTCAAGTGAGCCCTCCCTGAGAGTCCACACACACACACACACCTCTGCTAGAAAGTCCACAGCTTGGGGAAGCCAGCTGTCCTGTGCGGTGTCTGTGAGGGACGGTGTGCTCCTCCTCACCTCTAAGTACCTACTGCTTGCTAATGCCTGCCCTCTGTCCTCCAGCCTGATAAGGCAGTGTGTCTAATCTAAGTTGAATCTTCTAAGATTTGTAGTGGCTACCATCCTCATTGTGAATCTGAATCTTCCATTTTCTGTGGGGCGGGGCAGGGCGGGGCGGGGTGGGTGAGGTAGGGTGGGCAGCTGTGAAGTGGAGAGGTAACCTGGGTGTGAGCTCTGGCTTGAACTTGATCCCACTGTTCTGGAGAGTGGTCCTCACTCAGGCGTCTGCTGGGCTCACTGAGGCTTCCCAGCCTCTTAAATGTTGGATAAGGTTGCCTTGACCCCCTCCCCCTCAATGCCCCATGGAATAATCTAGAGCCCAGTCAGGCTGCCTGTGATTCTGAGAGGCCTGTAATACTCCCATAATCCCCTGTATTCCCAGCTCCATGTCTGGGGATGTAGCTATCCACATGTCACAGGCGACCCTGATAGAGAGTTGGAGTCACAGTACCGAGTGACATAAATACAGTTTCCAAGCTGCTGTGGAGGGAGAGCGGGAACAAGCCACTGGCCGCCCTCCTGCTCCACCCCCATGATCTTGGGACCCTCAGAACTCGTGATGGATGTGGAGCATGGTCCTTTTTCTTAATTCTGGTACCTTATGGAGGGACAGCCCTCCACTGAATTCCTGTGTTGTCTTGGAAGCCACTGGCCAGCATGTGGTGCTGTGCCCAGCTCGATTTTGCTGCTCTCGCCTGTATTTATGAAAGCTCCTGGCTTTAGGACTGGCCTCATATTTTCATTCATCAGGAGGTAGTGGCCATAGGTCCCCTCGGGTACCAAGGCAGGGGATGGGTATCCATCGCTTTTTGTTTTGCTTTTTAAGACTTACTTATTTTGTGTGTCTGGATATTTTGCCTGCATGTTTCTGTGCATCGCATGCTTGCCTGCTGCCTGCAGAGGGCAGAAGAGGGCATCCTACTGCTCTGGAACTTACTAGAAATGATTGTGAGCTGCCTTGTGCTGAGAACCAGCTTGGGCCCTCTGTGAGAACAACTGTGCTCTTAAGAGCTGCGCCATATCCGCACCCAGCTCCACTTTTGAAGGAACAGCTGTGGCTGGTGCATTGCCCAGTCAGCTGACCTCATGGCTGGTGCATTGCCCAGTCAGCTGACCTCATGGCTGGTGCATTGCCCAGTCAGCTGACCTCATGGGGCGCTGTAGTCCCTGCAGCTGGGGCCTGTGTTCTCACCATCCCTGAAAGGCCTTTTGCCGGTCTCAGGGACACCTCTGCACTGCAGCACACGGCACACCCTGTTCTCATCCCATCTCACTTGACTTGAACATTGGTCATTTCGCACAGTGGGTTCTGTTTGTTTCCTCTTTGGTATTAGTTGCCGACCCTGTTTCTGGTCCCACCTTTGCTCGTTTCAGAGAGTTCTCCTGTTCCGAAATATGGTTACCAAGGAGAAAGAGAAGCTGGGGCTTGTGGAAACCAGCTCTGCCTCCCCTCACGTCACTCACATCACTATCCGAAGGTCCCGGATGCTGGAGGTGAGTGGCCGCGCACAGAGAACAGTGGCCTCTCCTGTCGCTGTGGGGTGAACACTCAGAGCTGCTCAGCCCAGCATGTCCTCGGTGTCTTCCTCTGCCCTGTGAGGGGACACGGGCTCCTAGCCCTCTGTGAGACAAGGACAGGACCTCAGTCCCTCCACTCCCACGGCTCCAGCCCAGTGCTGGAGGAGCCCGGGTATCTGATTCCGCAGGGAAGACAGCCCCACCACCAGGCCGCGGGCCGCAGTTGCTGACGGTAGCTAAGATGTTCGCGATACCTGGTTCCGGTGCTGCGGGAAATGGGTGGACAAGAGGGTGGCATATCAGTCAGCCTAAAGATACACGTCTGCTCAGTGTCTCCTGACTTGCCATGTGGACACGTGAGCACTGTTTCTATCTAAACCTCATTCGTTCGATTTACCAGTAAGGACTCCAGGGCCAGGTGCTGGGGAGAAAGCCTGCTAGCCCAGAGGGGCAGAGAAAGCTCCCTGCTGACCGTCCTCCTCAGATAACATTCCTGAAAACACAGCCTTCTCCTCCGTCATCTCAGACAAAACACCTCCAGCTGAATCCCCCCCTTCCTGTGCATCTCTCCATCTGCTCTTGACCCCTCTTAACTCTCTGTGTTTTCCTGTTAACTGGATGTGCGCGGTATCTCTTGACCTATGGTTGGTTTTTGTTGTTGTTGTTGTTGTTTATTTGTTTTTTATTTATTTAAACAGAAAGCTCTTGGATGAAAGGTGTGTGCTAGGGTTGAGCCACACTACAGCTAGAAACAGGTTTTCCAGTAAATAAAACAGTATCTGGGGGTTTGCATCCTGTGACATGAGTTCCAGAGGGCTTTGAATTTTTAAGAGAAGACCCCTAAACTCGGGGTCTTATTTATGTTAAGGCTTCAGACCTGTTGTATTGTGAACCAATTAAACTTTGTCAGGTGACTCAAAGGCCAAGCTGTGACAGCCAGTGGCCTCTGCTCTGACTCTCTGTCACTTGTGTTAAAGCGTCTCTAAGTGCCCCTCAGATCTGGGTGGAGCTGCCCTGTCTCTGGAATCTCAGTCCTCCCTCCTGAGATATGGCAGGCCCGCACCCCCTCCCCGAGAATTAGGAGGTGTGGACTGTGGGGGGCGGGGCTCCTTGGTGCCTCCCCCAAGTGCACCCTTCAAGGGGGGTCCCCTAGCACCAGCTCTGCAGGGCCAAACCCCCCGGGTTATCGCAGGGGCAGTCTCTGACCTAGGCAAATCCTGTCTCCCTCCTTGTGTCCCACGAAAGCATTGTTCCTAGTGAACCTGACTTGGAATGTGAGAGCATCATTTATCTCCAGATCCCAGGTCCCACAAGCCTGGGGTCTGAGTGCCCAAGGCCTTTGTTGGCTAAGGCCAGAAGGGACATCAGGAGGCTGATGTCTGACTCTCTGTTCTGCATGCTGACCCCTCCCTGGCTCGGATGTGAGGCCATGCTCCCAGTAGATTTCAGCATCCCGCAGAAGCACCCCTTCCGGTGAACTAGTCTGTCATTTATTGTCCAGGGCTGGGGAAGCCCAGTCACGCCTGGCCTGCTCCTCACCCCTTGCTCTGTCAAAGGCAGAACCGAGGCCATGTAAACCTAACTTTGAATCTAGCTGACTCTAGTACTGGTGACAGCCTGGCCTGGTCACCAGACCTAGCTCACCATCCTCCACTTCAGCGTGCTGTGAAGCCTGAGAGGATGCTGACTGTCCTGTGGGGCACACTCCTCACGCGACCACAGCGGTGCCACGGGGCGGGGCTGCCTCAGAGGGGCAGGTGGCACGGCCCTCTTGCAGGGACGAGGAGGGGCAGGTGGCACAGCTCTCTTGCAGGGACGAGGAGGGGCAGGTGGCACGGCCCTCTTGCAGGGACGAGGAGGGCAGGTGGCGCGGCCCTCTTGCAGGGACGAGGAGGGGCAGGTGGCACGGCCCTCTTGCAGGGATGAGGAGGGGCAGGTGGCACGGCCCTCTTGCAGGGACGAGGAGGGGCAGGTGGCACGGCCCTCTTGCAGGGATGAGGAGGGCCAGGTGGCGCGGCCCTCTTGCAGGGATGAGGAGGGGCAGGTGGCACGGCCCTCTTGCAGGGATGAGGCTGCGAGCAGCAGGTGCTTCTTGAGGGTTGCCACGCGCTGGCTGAGAGTCAAATGTGCAGCCCATTCAGTCCTCACCGTGCCGCACGCCCGCTGCCAGGATGTATGATGGGAGAGAAGTCCTGGGTGCCAGGGGCCTGCTGGAGCCCTCTGCCCGTCCTTGTGGGCGGGCGGGCGGGCGGGCCACACCCAGGTCCTTTCAGTGTCGCCCCAGCTGCGTAATAACTCACTCTTCCCTTTTCATCTCAGCTGTTTGTTTGCTGTCCATGACTCAGGCGGTTCAGTACCTTTCATGTGACATGCCCTCTGCTGGCCTCTGTTCCCACAGGTGGCCTGGAGACTTAGGTCATTCTTCCTTGGCTCACCAGCCGAAGAGTGTCTGACAAGAGGCAGAGACACAGGAGAGACCTGTGCATCACTAAACATGAGCGCAGGGCAGCAGGGGCTCCCCTAAATAGGGCTTGCGTGCTGCCAGGCTGTGCGTGGGCTTTGTTCCAAGGTGGTCAGGACTGCGCCTGGATGGATGAGTAGATGCCATGTCAGCTAAATGTGCCAGTGCCACTCCGGGATAAAAGCCTCAGCACCCCAGACACTAGGACACACTTAGTGACAGTCAGATGGCAGAGAAACTTCCGCAGACGAGAGCCCAGGGACCTCGCTCTGCCTTATGGTCTCTGATGCTATGATCAAACACCAGGCCATGCAGAGGCCATGGAGGGGGCTGCTCACTGGCGTGCTCCCCATGGCTTGCTCAGCCTGCTTTCTTCTAGAAGCCAGGACCACAGCCCAGGGGTGGCCCCACCCATCGCTAATTGAGAAAACAGCCTACAGGCTGCCTAGCAGACCTTACGGACATGGTTTCTCAGGTGAGGGCTCCTCTCAGATGACTGTAGCTTGTGTCAAGGTGGCACAGAACTAGCTAGCACGTGTGTTGTAGGGCACTTGGAACATGTGATTGCGGCTCTGGGTAGCAGACGTGTGCTCATTATCTGCTTGCTGCTCTTAGCTTCCAGGCCTGTGGCTCACACCGGGGCTGGCATGGGCCTAGCTCACTTTACCACACTCTGCCAGAGCCATGCCCCACAAACAGCTGTGTTCTGAGCGAGCTGACCACCGTCCCGCAAAGCTGAGACCTCCCCCCCCCCCACTCCCAGCTATTTACCTCACACGGACCCAGCATCACCACTTCCCCCCCACATTGTCTCCTGCTTAGAAAGCCAGCCCAACTGTGCTGACGTCTCCTGCCCATCCCCCAGTTGCCTTCCGCACCAGGACCCAGGTTTTCATCTCACCACGTCTTATAAGCCTGACCCCTCCCATGAGCTGAAATATACCCTCTGTATTAAAGAAGGGAGATGTCCATATTGTCCCAGCTTCCTCCACCTTTGATGGCCAGAGCTAGCACGACTCTAATTTCCCCGTCTGACTCAGTCTCCTCATGGCAAGGAGTGAGACCTCATGTCCATCAGAAGAAGCCTCCCACGGGCTCCAGCGCTGACTTGCATGGTCAGACTCATGGGTTTGCTGAGGCTGCGCTCCTCAGGACTTGAAATCTGTCTTGGTAGGACGGTTACGAGCAGCTCCGCCAGCTATCCCAGCACGCCATGAAGGGCGTGATCCGAGTGAAGTTTGTCAACGACCTTGGGGTGGATGAGGCTGGCATCGACCAGGATGGTGTCTTTAAGGAGTTTTTGGAGGAGATCATCAAGAGGGTGTTTGACCCGGCACTCAACCTGTTCAAGGTACTCAGGGGAGCGGCTGGGGCGGGAGCAGCCGGGCACGGGGAACCAATGCCAGTAAGGAGCTCTCAACCGCCACCTCTCCCTGTCCTTTCTCCTGGCAGACAACCAGCGGAGATGAGAGGCTCTACCCCTCGCCCACATCCTACATCCACGAGAATTACCTGCAGCTCTTCGAGTTTGTGGGGAAGATGCTGGGCAAGGCCGTCTATGAGGTAGGCCCTCAAAGGGGTGCCGAACAAAGTGTAGTGACATCTGAGGGCGGGGTGTGGTGGCACATGCCTTTAATCCCAGCACTCGGGGGACAAGGACGGGGGACGGCAGAGGCCGGTGGGTCTGTGAGTTCCAGGACAGCCAGGACTGTTACACAGAGAAACCCTGTCTTTAAAAAATTGATTTAAAACAAAAATAAATAAAACCAGAACACGCAGGGACACGTGAGAAGTGACATGTGACTGGTTTGTTTGAGAATGGAACCCAGAGTCTCACATGTTTCGATAGCACTCCGAGGCTGACACACCCCAGACGAGCACTGAAATCTGTCATTTGGTTCCTTTTTCCTTTTATGTGTATTGATGTTGTGTCTGCCTGTGTAAGGGCGGCAGGTCCCCTGGGACTAGAATTACAAACTGTTGTGAGCTGTCAGGTGGGTGCTGGGAATTGAACCCGGGTCCTCTGGAGGACCAGCCTCTGAGCCATCTCTGCAGCCTTGAAATCCGTTACTTGAGTGGAAGAAGACAGAGCTTCCTGGGAGTTCGCACACTAGAGCAGAGGGTTGGGTGCAGCCTCAGCGTGGCAGGCACCTGACACCTTCTCCTTTGAGCCTCTTCTTCGGCGTAGTGGGTTGTCATGCGTGGTGAGGGCTGCGGCTGGCACTGGGGCTCCAGCTCCTTGGGTGCTTGGGGTCAGGGTGGTGGGGGCTTCTTCAGGACTCATGGGAGTCTCGCAGCTTCTGGTGCCTGTCCATGGACACCCAGGTGTGGGCGCGGCGTGTCCGCTGAGCGGCAGGGCCGCTGCCCAACACCGTTCTCTCTGAGACTCCTCGCTAGGTCATCTCTTGGATGTCAGGGGGTACAGCTCCAGACTGATCCCTAGACATCCCTGGTGCCCTCAGGCTACCCCGAAGCCAAACTGCCCGGCCGGTGGCTGAGCCCCTACCCTCTCTCCTAGGGCATCGTGGTGGACGTGCCCTTTGCCTCTTTCTTCCTGAGCCAGATGCTCGGGCACCACCACAGCATCTTCTACAGCTCCGTGGATGAGCTCCCGTCCCTGGACTCAGAGTTTTATAAAAACCTCACCTCCATCAAGGTGAGTGCTGAGTGGCGGGTAACTAAGTGTGCACCCGTGTGGTTCAGTGAGCACAGGAACCGCAACCCACCCCTCCAGCCCCCTCACACTGGAGGCTCACAGCCCCTTCCACACGACATGAGGCCTCTGCCTGGAGGTGGGGCAACGCAGGCAGCTCTCCGTGACCTCTCAAGGAGGGAAGACTCCCCAGGCACCCCAGTACTCTCTCTGTTCCTTTAGCGCTATGATGGAGACATCGCTGACCTCGGGCTGACACTGTCTTACGATGAAGACGTCATGGGTCAGGTATGTGGGCTGATCTGACAGGCTTCTTCCAGTCCTAAGACCTGCCATTCATGGGGCTTCCCTCAAACCCGCCCACTGAGGCTCTGTCTGTCTCCTGGCCAGGAGAGAGGGCTCCTTGTTTCTTCTCTGCCAGCTTGGCCTTCGCATGCTCTCCTCAGCCAGCTCCCACAGAGCCTGTGGCACATCCTGGGACTTGAGACAGTTCTGCCTCTGCCCAGCCTTCCTGTTCTAGTCTGTGGCAAGCTGGGAGCCTCAGTATGGAGATCTGTGCTGAGAACTGGCTGTGTAGATGGAGGTTGCTGACCTGAGGTGGGGGGACAGCACCTGAGCAGATGTCCTCTAGGGGGTCACACCCTTGTCACAGTGTCATCGGGAGCACAGGGGACCGGCCCTGGAGGCAGGCTGGCAGGCGGAAGCTTCTGGCTCAGCTCTCCCATGTCCTCTGCCCCTGTGTCGCTGCGGGAGGTGCCCTGGCCATGGAGCCTCAGGCCTGCTCTGGAGAGACCGTGAACACATTGGTGCAGATCTGGCTTCCCAGACTCAGCCTGTGTCACCTCAGTGGTCATTCGGTCCCTGAAGCGTCTGCAGCACCTGTGTCTGGAGTGTGTGTTCTCCTGTAATGTGTGTCCCCCTGTGTCTTTCATGTTTTCCCACAGGCACACACACCTGTGTATGCTCTGGTACATTCCTGTGTGCTCGCGAACATGAGTGCCATGCACGAATGTGTGTGTTCATCTGTGTGTACAGGAGAACATGAGTGCCATGCACGAGTGTGTGTGTTCATCCATGTGTGTACACGAGAACATGAGTGCCATGCACGAGTGTGTGTGTTCATACATGTGTGTGCTTGCGAACATGAGTGCCATGCACGAGTGTGTGTGTTCATACATGTGTGTGTTGGTGAACATGAGTGCCATGCACGAGTGTGTGTGTTCATACATGTGTGTGCTTGCGAACATGAGTGCCATGCACGAGTGTGTGTTCATCCGTGTGTGCGTGCACATGTATTGCAAAGATGATACCATGTCTCTGCAGTATAATCTTTTCCCCCAGTAGGTCCATACTTCCTCACATTTTTGGGTAGCCATGCAGTACTCTCAAGTGTGGGCATTCACACCACTGCGGCCCTCAGCACTTCTCCCTCTGTGCCTGGCATCCGACATCCTTAGTGCACATGTATGGACAAGGATTACATGAGAAACCTTTCCTGTTGGTCACATGAGGCCTGCTTGTTGATATTTTGTTCCCGAGGTTTTGTAAGAAATGATGGTTCTCAAACACATAGCATCTTAATTCCACCATTATCGTGGTCGATTGTGCTGGGCCCTTGCATCTTCCCTGTTTAGAATTCTCCCCAGTAATTACTCCCGTCTTCTTCCCCAGCTTGTCTGCCATGAACTGATCCCTGGAGGGAAAACCATTCCTGTTACAAATGAAAATAAGTGAGTATAGCAATTGGACGCTTAAGGTCGGCACTTGAAAAGACTTGAAAAGCCCTCATTCTGGCTGCTGGAGTTATGCTGAGAATTTATGAAGGTAGATTGAGGCAGGAAGAGGCCATAAATATCATAATGGAATTTTCTGGCTATAGTTCATAGGCTGGAATTGAATTGTATTAAATTCAATTTGCAAAATGAGAGTTTACCTTAGCAGAGCACTTTGGAAGGTCAGAGGCACTGGCCACTGTTGTTAGGAATGTTGTTGTTAGGAATGCAGTGATGGCCCCACTGAGACAGGGGTGGGGCCTGAGCAGCTCAGGCTGCTGCCCCGAGGGCAGGTGAGCAGGGAAGACACTTGCGAGTGACTGTGGGAATTCAGATGCGGCAGACGCACACGTAGAGGTGGAGGTTGAAGGTCTTGCTGAGGGCAGCAGCTCCTGCCTGCACAGATAATGTGCTTTCGACCCCAGACACAAACGCTCAACAAGGTCTGCCTAGTTAAAGGAGTGGGACTTGCAGGAGGAGGGGCACTGGGCCTCGTGTCAGTTTTCTGCCACCCAACTTGGGATTTGAACTATTTGTGTAAGCATTCATCTGGATGAGGACAAAGGAGGGCTCAGTGCCTGTGAGTGCGGGGTTCGGGTACAGACCCCTGCACCCCTGCACCCCTGCACCCCTGCACCTCGTCCCCCTGCGCTCAGCTAGTCTGGTAGCCAGTTGAACTTCAACAGAAGAACAGACAGCGGTCAACAGCACTGGGACACATCAGCGCTGCCCTGTAGCCACGGGACAAGCACTGCCCACAGGGAAGAGGTGGCTGAGGTTTGGGCCGCGGTGCAGGGGAGTCCTGGGCCTGCCTGGCGTGACCTGTGACTGTTCCTAACGGGGCAGAGTGTGAAGTGGTGTCTAGCACCACTTTTGAGATGTCTAACTGAAAAGGGGGCATAAAAGTTTTCATAGTAGATATGGAACGTGTCCTATACATCCTGTCCACCCCCAGGGAGCTGTGGAGAAGATAATGGTGTGTGTGTGTGTGGTGTGTGTGTGTGTGTGTGTGTGTGTGTGTGAGTGTGTGTGAGTGTGTGTGTGTGTGTGTGTGTGTGTGGTGTGTGTGTGGTGTGTGTATGTGTGTGTGTGGTGTGTGTGTGGTGTGTGTGTGTGTGTGTGGTGTGTGTGTGTGGTGTGTGTGTGTGGTGTGTGAGTGTGTGTGTGTGTGTGTGGTGTGTCTGTGTGTGGTGTGTGTGTGGTGTGTGTGTGTGTGTGTGTGGTATGTGTGTGTGTGTGTGTGTGTGTGGTGTGTGTGTGTGTGTGTGTGTGTGTGTGTGTGTGTGTGTGTGTGTGTGGTGTGTGTGTGTGTGTGTGTGTGTGGTGTGTGTGTGGGTGTGTGTGGTGTGTGTGTGGTGTGTGTGTGAGTGTGTGGTGTGTGTGTGTGTGTGGTGTATGTGTATGTGTGTGTATGTGGTGTGTGTGTGTGGTGTGTGTGTGGTGTGTGTGGTGTGTGTGTGTGTGTGTGTGTGTGTGTGTGTGTGTGTGAGCGTGTGAGTGCATGCTCACACTCACAAGTAGCAGTTAGGAAAGGTGAGTTCACACAGGCTGCAGGGCCACGGGAGTAAAGTCTACATAGGCTGCAGGGCCAGGGAGGTGAATTTGTGCAGGCTATGCTGGAACAAGATTCTTATCCTGCCATGAAGCCTAATGGAAATTTGTGTCATAACTCTGGCCTAAGGTGAAGCCTCAGAATATGGCAAGGATACCTGGTCCTGTACATGACTCAGGCCTGGCTGTGTCTGTTTACCCCCAGGCCACACACACACACACATGCACACACACTCTCTTACCCCCAGGCCACACACACACACATACTCTTACCCCCAGGCCACACACACACACACACACACACACGCACACACGCACGCACACGCACGCACACACACACCCACACTCAAACACAAAGTATTGGTAATCTTCATAGAATACATGGAAGGAGAAGTTAATAAAAATTTAATACTTGAAATGTATTAATACATAATGTTTGTTGCTGAATGATTTTTAAACTAGAAATACTTCAAGGTCAGTAACTTTGGCCTGGGCGTTGTGGGGCAAAACAGAAATATTTGAGCTATACTTAACATGGAGGGTTTTTTTTTTTTGTTTTGTTTTTCGTTTTTCCAAGACTGTTTCTCTGTGTAGCCACTACTGTCCTGGAACTCGCTCTGGAGACCAGGCTGGCCTAGAACTTGAAGGCCCTCCTGCCTCTGCCTCCGGACGGGAGCATGGAGTTTTTAACAGTGTTCTTGGGTATGTTTGCCAACAGATCAACAGCACCGCAAGCTTGCTTCAGTGCCAGCCTGCGGCTGTAGAGCAGCTTGGTCAGGGTGCAGACACAAGCAGAAGACCCTTTGCCGTCAGCATTAGTTCACCTGACCTCCCTGTTTAACCTGGGAGTAATCAGCCCATCTAGCACCACGGGCTCTAGTCGAATTGTGATTGTTGGGTGTCGGAGCGCTAAGCCGTGTCCTTGAGAGTGAGCAAATGGGATTCACCAGTGCAGGTGGCTCTTCAACTCCAGAGAACATGGGGCCATCCCCGGGAGTTATTCCCAGGACCGTGGGGACAAGTGAGGAGGCCATGCCTCAGACTCTTGATGCTGTCATCAGGACACAGTGTGTGCCATTGTGGGCATCACCGTCATTGCTCTGATAGATGATGCTTGAGTGTGGAAAATGGTTCAGAAGTGTTAGGCTTCTCTCCTAGCCCATTTGGCAGCAGCCGGCCCTGGACTATTAGTTCCATTATTTCTCTTTCTTGTTAACAGAATTAGCTACATCCATCTGATGGCACATTTTCGAATGCACACGCAAATCAAAAACCAGACAGCTGCTCTCATTAGTGGTTTCCGTTCTATTATTAAGCCTGAGTGGATCCGAATGTTCTCTACCCCTGAGCTTCAGCGTCTCATCTCTGGGGACAACGCCGAGATCGACCTAGAAGATTTAAAGTAAGGGGCAGTGAGGATGGAAGGGTGTAGAGAGCCGTCCCTTCGCTGGGCGCAGTGTAGTACGGAGCCCTTCTGGGAGGCCCTGCTTGGCGGCAGAGCCGGTCTGGAGCCTCTGCCCGTTTAGCTTCCAGGGGACGGGGCCATGACGTGTGGGTGTGTGGGTGCAGCTGCCCGCCTGTCCCCATGAGTGCCGGCACACTGCTGAGCCTCCCTCTGGATTGCTTTCAGGAAGCACACGGTGTACTACGGAGGCTTCCATGGGAGCCACAGGGTCATCATCTGGCTCTGGGATATTCTGGCTTCCGACTTCACGCCCGATGAAAGAGCCATGTTCCTGAAGGTATCTCCTTTACAACTTGTGTGTGAGTCCTGAATGTGTGCACTGTCCTCAGGCCGCTCTGGAATTCACGCTGAACAGTAAGGTTATCCAGAGGGCCACACAATGTCAGCATAGCCTCGCTCGTGTGCCAGAGGCTGAGGAACTAGGCAGGGGCTGGAGAGATGGTGCCTGCTGCTGGCTGCTCCTCCATTGGAATGGAGCAAGCCCTGTGCCACTCGGCTCCACCCTGACATCTTCAGTGATGCCTCAGAGCTTTAAGACAGTGGTGCACACCTTTAATCCCGGCACTCAGGAGGCAGTGGCAGCTGAGTTCAAGGTCAGCCTGAGTTCCAGGACAGCCGGGGCTGCACAGAGACACCCTGTCTCGAAAGAAGGGAGGAAGAGAGGGAGGGAGGGGAGGGAGGGAGGGAGGAAGGGAGGAGAGAATCCTAAATATGCTCCAGTGTAGTTTTTCCCTCGTAAGGGACTCCCCCATACCCTCTCTCAGTGGTGTAAAACATGCATCACACACGTGCACCGATACCGTGTCCCCAGTTGTCTAGGCTGACAGCCAGCACTGTGTCTTGTTTTGAGGGAGTACAGGTGTCAAATCAGGTTCTCTGTGTGCAGCCCAGGCTGGACTTACTAGCCTAGACTACTTCAGAGCCAGGGTGGCCCTCCTGCCTCGGCAGCCCGAGTACTACAATTCTAGGTGTTGCCTCTATGCCTGGCTTATTCACACTTTCTCAAATACAGTGTCTGTCATGAACTCCAGTGAAGACTGAGTGTCCACTGTGTCCCTCGGCGTCACTGGTTTTGATGAATGACCTCTACAGAGTGTAGCACTTATAGGACACTGAGTGACACTCATGCCCTCCTCTGTTACGCGTGCAGGCTGTCATTAAGAACACATCATGGTTTCGCCGCCTGCTTTCTTTCTCTCTGAAAGCATAGTCTAGAAGTATGCTTAGCGCCTTGGAATCTTTCCCTAAGGCCTCCTGGCTGGCTTGCACACTTTCCCCTAAGGCCTCCTGGCTGGCTTGCACACTTCCCCTAAGGCCTCCTGGCTGGCTTGCACACTTTCCCTAAGGCCTCCTGGCTGGCTTGCACACTTTCCCTAAGGCCTCCTGGCTGGCTTGCACACTTCCCCTAAGGCCTCCTGGCTGGCTTGCACACTTCCCCTAAGGCCTCCTGGCTGGCTTGCACACTTCCCCTAAGGCCTCCTGGCTGGCTTGCACACTTCCCCTAAGGCCTCCTGACTGGCTTGCACACTTCCCCTAAGGCCTCCTGGCTGGCTTGCACACTTCCCCTAAGGCCTCCTGGCTGGCTTGCACACTTCCCCTAAGGCCTCCTGGCTGGCTTGCACACTTCCCCTAAGGCCTCCTGGCTGGCTTGCACACTTTGTCTCTGTCTCTGCCAGTGGAGTTTGTTTCCTGGCTGGTCCCGCAGCCATTTAGGCCCAAACAAATACACAGAGGCTTAAGTTAAGTATAGACTGTTTGGCCGATTGCTTTTTATTGGCTAACTCTCTTAATTGTAATTATTAACCAATTTCTACTAATCTGTGTGTCTCCACGTGGTTTTGGCTTACCAGAGAATGCCCTGTTTCCTGTCTTCTTGGCAGCTACATGGCATCTCCCTGGTGGCCTCTCTGCCTCCTCCCCAGAATTCTCCTGGTCTGGTAGTGCTGCCTATACTTCCTGCCTGGCTACTGGCCAATCAGTGTTTTATTCATTAACCAATAAAAGAAACGTACATTAACATTATGCATAAAGACAGTCCCCCATCAGTGTCCCTCCCCTCCCTCCTTCCCTCCCTCCCCTCCCCTCCCCTCCTTCCCTCCTTCCCTCCCTCCCTCTTTCTCTCCCTCCCTCCTTCTCTCCCTCCCCTTCCCTCCCTCCCCTTCCCTCCCTCCTTCTCCCTCCCTCCCTCCTTCCTTCCCTCCCTCCTTCCCTCCCTCCTTCCCTCCCTCCCTCTTTCTCTGCCTCCCTCCTTCCCTCCTCCACACTCCTTCCCTCCTTCCCTTCTTCCCTCCCTCCCTCCCTCCAGGCAGAGTCTCAGGTTTCTCAAGATGCTTTCAGATTTGCCATGTGACCCATAGCCAAGGATGACCTTGAAGTCCTGATCCTCCTGTCTCCCTCTGAATGCTGGTCTTACAAATGTGTGCCATCACACACAGCTTATATGCATATGAGTGTCTTGTGTGGCTTTTGTGAAGACAGTGTGGTGGTATCACCAAGCAAACCAGCAGCTGGGCTTCTTCCTTGCTGGCCATTCTGAATTCAGTTCCCTCTTGCAGAGGGAACCTTCACCCTCTCCAACCAACCAGTATACACGTGGGCTGCAGTTATTCATGCCCGCGCATGTGTGCAAGACAGCAGTGCGCATGTGTGCAAGACAGCATTGTGCATGTGTGCAAGACAGCATGTGCACCAGTGCATGTGTGCAAGACAGCAGTGCGCATGTGTGCAAGACAGCATTGTGCACCAGTGCATGTGTGCAAGACAGCAGTGCGCATGTGTGCAAGACAGCTACCAGTGCATGTGCAAACAGCAGTGCGCATGTGTGCAAGACAGCAGTGTGCATGTGTGCAAGACAGCAGTGCGCATGTGTGCAAGACAGCATTGTGCATGTGTGCAAGACAGCAGTGTGCACCAGTGCATGTGTGCAAGACAGCAGTGCGCATGTGTGTAAGACAGCAGTGTGCATGTGTGCAAGACAGCATTGTGCACCAGTGCATGTGTGCAAGACAGCAGTGCACATGTGTGCAAGACAGCAGTGTGCACCAGTGCATGTGTGCAAGACAGCAGTGTGCACCAGTGCATGTGTGCAAGACAGCAGTGTGCATGTGTGTAGGACAGCAGTGTGCATGTGTGCAAGACAGCATTGTGCACCAGTGCATGTGTGCAAGACAGCAGTGCGCATGTGTGCAAGACAGCAGTGCGCATGTGTGCAAGACAGCATTGTGCACCAGTGCATGTGTGCAAGACAGCAGTGTGCATGTGTGTAGGACAGCAGTGTGCATGTGTGCAAGACAGCATTGTGCACCAGTGCATTGTGCAAGACAGCAGTGCGCATGTGTGCAAGACAGCATTGTGCATGTGTGCAAGACAGCAGTGTGCACCAGTGCATGTGTGCAAGACAGCAGTGTGCATGTGTGTAGGACAGCAGTGTGCATGTGTGCAAGACAGCAGTGTGCATGTGTGCAAGACAGCAGTGTGCACCAGTGCATGAGGTCATGGCCCCAGGCCTTGCTTGGCTCACCCAGGCCCCCTCAGATGCCACTACGGTTGTCTTCCCTGAGGACAGATGTCACTGTCTGTGCCTGCTGCTGCTCACTGTGACAGCACAGGTAGAGACCTGCTCTAACTGTATGGTGCTAACCCCAGCAGTTAAAGGACATCCTCAGCTACAGAGCAAGAAGAAGGCCAGCTCAGGCTGGAGGAGCGCCTGTGTCAAACAGGCATATAAAAAGGAGTCTGTTCCGTGGGATGTCACTCCCGGTGGCCCTGCCAGCCACCCGTCTTGTACAGTGGGCCACGGTTTCATTAGCATTAGTCCCAGGGCGGCGCTCTTGAGACACGTGCTGTGTTGTAGGTTGGGACCTCCCTGTCCCCCCGTGTCCCACTGATCCCCACCTTGCTTTGCAGTTTGTGACCAGCTGCTCCAGACCCCCACTCCTAGGATTTGCCTACCTCAAGCCCCCCTTCTCCATCCGCTGTGTGGAAGTGTCAGATGACCAGGTAACCATGGCCCCGTCCCTTTTGTCCTTCCCTGCTGCCCAGTTCATGCTGTGCCCATCATGTCCTCCATACCCCTGCCTACATGGTCCCATGCATGGTTCTCAGGGCGTGCAAGCCGCCCGCAGCGGGCACTGCAGACCCAGGCCAGCGTGGGCTGTTGGCATTCTTTCTCTGAGCCCCTTCTTGGGGAAGGACTCAGGGAGAGTGTGATTGGGATGCTGTCTCATGGCTGCTGATGTGGTAAGGTTCAAGGTCCAAGAGGGAGGGTTGGAGGGGGTGAGGCTCAGGATAAGGGCAAATGCAGGTCTGCTCCCCAGCTCCTCCCCTGCGGCCACACACACACACACACACACACACACACACACACACACACACACACACACTCACACACACACACACACCACACACACTCACACACACACACTCACACACACACACTCACACACACACACTCACACACACACACACACACACACACACACACACACACACACACACACACACCAGCAAGCTGCCTGTAAAGGAGAATGTCCTAGGATTCATGTACCCAGTGTGTTCCCAGACTGACCCTGCTCAGATGTGCCTGCCGTGCCCCGTGCAAGCCTGCTGGTGCCCTCGAGTCCCTGCCTCACAACCTCTCTTCAGGCCGCACTCCCCCCAGTCAGACACTAGATGGCCCTCCACCTCCACTTAGGGAGAAATTAGCCAAGTGCTTGTCAGTCCTGGGCCACAGTGCTTGCAGTCAGAGGAGGGTGTTAGGTGACCTTAGTTAGCTGATAAGTGTCCATTAGCCAGGAGGCCCCTAGTCTGAGGTTGTTGTGATTTTAAAAAGGGGCTGGAGGGAGGGAAAGATGCAGACGCCATGGGGCGGAGTTCAGGTGGAGGGGTTTTTATTACGGGAAAAGAATCATAAAAAGGGAAGGGGAGAGGGGACAGGAGCAGCAAGAGAGAAAAGAGGGAGGTGGGCGGTGGCAGGGCCCTGTTAAAAGGGAGCATAGTGAATGCAGGTGGTGCTCTGAGTGCAGCAGCTGAGGGTGAATCCTGTCAGATCCTCAAGGGCAGGCCCGTGCCGATGCCTGACCGCTAACAGGAAACCTAGCACAGGACTCCCGTGCGCGTGCTCAGAGCAGCGGGCGCTCCCCTCAGCCTGTCAGGCGCCGTCCTGAGCTGCTTCACCTGTGTGCACCTGCTCAGGTGCCGTCTGACCCACAGCGGTGGCGTGTGTTTGCAGGACACTGGGGACACCCTGGGAAGTGTCCTCAGGGGCTTCTTCACCATCCGCAAGCGGGAGCCAGGTGGACGTCTGCCCACGTCTTCCACTTGCTTCAACCTGCTCAAGCTGCCCAACTACAGCAAGAAAAGTGTCCTCCGGGAGAAACTGCGCTACGCCGTCAGCATGAACACAGGCTTCGAGCTCTCCTAGCCCAGCCCCATCCGATCTTACCCACCTGCCCTCGAGAGCACCCAGATGACTGAGCCCTTCCGCTCCTGGAGGGGACACGCTCGCAGGGGTGTGGCCAGCCTACTTGAGTGAGTCCTCAGACTCTATAGCCATGAGATGCCCAGCGTGGGATGCTGCGTAGCGCTCAGCGTGCTGCGGAAGTGAGCCGCTGGTTCTCCCCTGCGCCCTTCCTGCCTGCTAGCAGAGGGGCTCTCAGTGCTCTCTCTGTGAGGCTTCCTTCCTCTGCCCTCTGAGCACACAGCCCGTGCCTGTGAGCTCCTCCTTCCGTTCTGAAAACTCAGGTCAGGCCTCGCTCGCCAAGCCTCTATGCACGGCAGAGTCCCTGCCTCCACCCTGCCCACAGCGGCCTCCTCCCAGGCCATCACAGCCAGCTCGTGCCGGGGAGGCCGCCAGCGCAGTTCAGGGCCTCCGTACAGGGGAGCAGGTGCCCCACACCACAGCCCTCCCTCCCAAGTCCTCAGGGGACCCTTAGGGACCCTTGCTGTGGGCCCTGGCCTGTGCATTGGTACTCTAGCTTAGGACAGAAACTTGCTACTCTGGAGAGCTGAGTGGCCCCATTTCTGAGTACCCAGAACCTACTGGCTCTGCGTGCCTGTTCTCGTCACCTTACGGAGAAACACAAGAGCTACAGCATCCGGCACCTGGGCAGTGCTTGTTCCAGGAACTGCAAAGCCCGTCCCGTCCTGGGCACAGGGGCCCTTCTGCACTGAGAGGCCTGGCAGGCTGAGGTGTGTCCCACATGCCTTGGCCGCCGCCTGTTGGCTGCACTTGGTCTCGGACCTCATTCTGTTTTCCCACCCACCGTGCTCCTGGGCCCTCCTTTTTCCTTTTATCGTAAGATCTTTCTCCAGGTTCTGGATGCTGAGGCAGAGGCTCTAGGCTCAGTGTCTCTTGTCACATCGAGTTCTTACACCCTCCACCCTGGTGGAGGCCAGGAGCCCTGGTCCCTCTTCCACTCTGTGGAGCCAGCTTAGGGCGATAGAGTTCACAGCAAGTAACCCCCTTCCATCGAGAACCTGTACGCTGGGAAAGTGGGCATGTCCTGTTCCCACTTCAGCAAGAAGCTATGGCCTGAAGCCTGGGGAGGGGCTTCTGCAGAGCAGGGCAAGCCTTGCGTGGATGGGAGGATGGCAAGGCCCTTGGAAGATGTCTAGCAGTCATGTGTGCACTCAGCTTGCCCACAGATCCCTGTGCCCTGTGCACAGCCTGCACGAATCACATGGAGCCTGAGAATTACCGCAGGGTCATGTGGGGAGAGTAGGTTACAAATACCAATATCAACTTGACCTGTTCGTTTTTGACCTAGGGTTGCTGTAGTTCACTTCCAGCCTGCTTCCCAGCAGTTTGAATGTCATACTATCCCAGCACCACGTCTGTCTTAGCTGGTGGTCACTGGCACCCTGTTGGCTCTTGGTGGCTCCAAAATGGGAGTGGGGCTTCTGTTTGTAGGTAACCTGTGGACTAAGATATGTCAGGGCTCTATTAAATTTGTACTTGAGCATATGGTGGCTGTTCTCGGGTTTGTTCTCAGCCCTGGGCCTGCGTGGCTCAGGTCACAGAAGGCGCCCACAGTACCAAAACCACACAGGTGTTTGTTTTGACAGAGCTGAGTGAGGAGAGCTTGGCAGTAATCGCCTGTGCCCAGCTTTGTTTTCACAAGTGACATCTGTCTCCCTCTGCCCTCTTTTTGTAGGTAGTGGCACCAGGATTGCATGCATGGCTTTGAAGTTTATGATTTACACGGTACCTACAAAAGCCAGCTTGTTTGATGCGGAGAGACCAGATAACTCATACATGTCTCTTGCTTGGGACGTCTCCTGATACCCCAGTGTCCCCACTAACAGAAAAATGCTGCAGAGGCCCCAAGATGTGTCCTGTGCCTGCAGTGTGATATACACCACCCACATAGGACTAAAGCCTGGCTCTGACGTAGTTTCTAGAACTGACGTCAGTGCAAATGGCTACCCTGTTGGTAAGGGAAGCAAGCAGGATTTTGTTTGGTGTGCTGACGGGACCTGTGCGTGCGAATGAACACTTAGATGAAGTCTGAAACACCCTGGCCACTGTTGCTTTATCCTCCTTCAGCTGTGGAGATCAAGCTGACCCCTAACGTTTGGCCGGTGGCCGCATCCAGTGCACCCTAGTTTGGGTGTGTGCCATGGAGTCCCCGCTGCTTGAACGCTGGGCTCACAGGTTCGTGTCCCTGGGACCTGGCATTGCGCAGGCTGCCTGCGTGACGGGAAAGAGATTGTGTGTGGATTGTGGAGACAGACTCCTGGCCCGAGTCCTGTGAACCCATCCGCAACCATTTGTGGGAGACTTTGGAGATGCTGGGGCCTGGGCCTGGCTCAGGATTAGTTTCTAGATGGCAGTCTACGTCTCACCTGACAACTTCGGAAGTTAAGGCTAAACCAGGCAGAGCGGCACACGCTATAATCCCAGAACCCGGGAGCCTGAGACAGGCAGGTTTAAATGTCCCCGGCCAGCCAGCCAGTGAAAAACAGCAGAAGTGGACTCAAGCCATAAAAACAAAACAAAATCAACAACAAAAAAAACAAAAACAAAAACAAACAAACAAAAAAAACAACAGGAAACCAGGAAGCCAAGACTACCCATAGGCCTGACGAGGCTCTCCAACCGGGCTTCCAGAGCGACTCCCGTCCCTCACAGAGTGGACAGTGGGTGACGGTCACCCACCATGTCTTCATGCAGTTTACACAGGCTGGAGACCATCTGTGTTGGACAGTGCCTTAGCACGGGGCCTGGCCTGAGACGCTTACACACCTGTGCCTCCCACTCCAGAGTGAAGCCAGTGTTGGAGAGGCTATATCAGGGCCTGGGACAGGCCAGCAGTCCCCAGCACTTGGCACGTGGGTCCTAATGAAATAATCTCACTGTGGTCATGGCAGCCAACGCTGGTGACAAGCACACGTGTACCAGATGGCGCAGTCCGGGAACTTGGGCTGGGGACTCAACCATCCATCTAGGGCTGAGAGCATCCTGCCACAGGGCTCATGTCCCAGCTCTGCCTCCCACCAACTGGGAGTACAGTTCCCTTGCCCAGTTCCCTTGCCTCTTGGGGCTGCAGTCCCTCCCCCGCCCCCAACCCAGGACAGCAGAGAACACGCCTGAGACCCTGACCCGTACCAGTGAGGACAGCCAGTGATTCCTGGTGGCATTCTCTCTGGAGTTCCTTCTTCCTTTAAACGCCTGGGTAGGAGCATTCTCTGACAACAGCGACATCCCAGAGGTTTGCTGCTGGGCCAAACACAATGCCAGTGCCCCTGCGTCAGAGCCCAAGCCACACCCCCTTCCCCCCCCCCCCCGCTCCCTCCTGTTGGGTGCTGTGGCTGGTTTCCCTTCGTCCTTCCCTTAGACCCTGAGGAGGAGGAAGATCTGGGGGACAGGATGTCAGGACCACAGGTGAAGCCAGGACAGGGCTATGGCTCAGGCAGATAGACTAGAACGCTGAACTTGGCCTCAGACACACTCAGGTCATGCCGCTGACCCTGGCAATGTCTAACTCCACACTCCACACTCACGCCTGTGGGCCAGGTCCTTCAGCAGCCACCAGCTGTGCGTGCTCGGCCACCTTGCTTGATCGTGAGTCTCCTCATCTGAGAAAATGGGACAGTCTTTTCCTTAGCCATTTGCCCTGTGGTGCACGCTGGTAGCCCAAGCCCTTGGAACCTGAAGGAGGAGGATTGCTACAAGAATAGCCAGGGACACAGCGAGACCCTGTCTAAAACAAACCCAGGTCAGGTGTGGAGGTGCACACCTTTAGTCACAACACTCAAGAGGCAGAGGCGTGTAGATCGCTGAGTTCAGAGCCAGCCTGGTGTCTGCAGTCATGGTGCAGATCACGCCCGGGCTCCACGAAGAGGCTCAGAAGGGACGTGTCTGTGTGTCCACCCAAAGCAGAGTTTGCCCCATGGAGGTGGGAAGGGAAGCACTGAGACAAGGGTGACCGTGTGAAGGTGCGGCGTGGTGGGGCACCGCATGCCAAGGGTGATGGCTAAGGCGGGCAGTCCTGCCCTAGCCACTGCCCAGCCTCTGCAACCCCGATTGCTGCAAATCCACCCAGGGGCCTTAGGAACCTGGTGTGGCCTGCCTTATTTCACCAATGCCTGGGCGGGTGAGTCAGCCCTGGCTTCACTGCCCCGGAGGAGGGGCTGTGCTGTGTGGGGAGCAGGGACACAGGGCCCAGCCTGTCCCCAAACTGGGGTTTTTAAAGCCAGACTGGGGAGGGGAGAGGTCCCTGGGGAGGCAGGGCAGGGCCAGGGGCTGCTTTGCCCACCGGATATCTGCCAGACATCTGCATCCATGATCCTTTGCTCATAGTGGCTCCCATGAACTCCTCAGACTCAAGTCACACACGGCACATATCCCCTGTATGTACTGTGGGGCTTTGGTGCGCAGTCTGCAGGATGGTTTTGTCACTGGCCCAGATGGTGCCAGATGGACTGAGCAGCTGCCAGGTGTCCCAGCCGAGAGCTGGCGGGAAGCCTGGCGCACTCATTCACCTAACAGGTCCAGAGAGCCTCTGTGCCTCAGGCTGGGGTGGCTGTTATTACAGCCATGAGCAGTGTGGGCGCTGCCCCTTCTCCAAGGAGCTGCAACCAACCCAAAGAAAGCGATGTGGCAGTGCGTACCCTGGTCACTCCTTCCAGTGTCCTGTGTCACCCTATCCTGATGCCCACTTAACAGCTGGGAAAACCGAGGTTCAGGAACTGTCACCCTAGTAATCCAGGTCCAAACACCGTTGTGCCACACCTCAAAGCCCTCATCAGGGCCGAGTGGGCTGAGAGATGGCAGAAGCTGAAGGGCTGCTCAGTCCCCAGTCTGCAGCTGCTCCCTGTCCCCATCCCCTTGCAAAGGTTTCTGGAGTTGAAACTCACCCTGTGTTGAGAAAGGGTTCCTACAGTGAGGACTCCTGGGTCCTGGAAACGCAGAGGTGGTGGCAGCCCCAGAGGAGCAGCTGCCTGGCCAGAGGGAAGCACCAGAGGCGGGTGCGGTGTGTCACCCCAGCCAGCTAGCTGTCAACTGCCCACCCGGCCCCCAGTACATTAAACTGGCCACACATCACTTCTGGTGGGGACACCATCTCAGAAACTGTCCCCGGCTATCTTATGGCCGTATGAGCATCACAGAGCTGTGCTGTCGGAGATGAGACCCTTCATTGTGCACTATGAGCAGCATGGCCGTGCAGCCTTCCATCATTGGCTCCTCCCGCCTCCTGGGGGTGGGGGGCAGGGGGTGGGGGGAGAGGTCTACTTAAAGTAATCATAGAGGTTGTCCGTCCTGTTTCCTGAAATTATCCAGTCTGTTGCCCCTCTCCCCAAGCCGCCTGGCTTGAACCAGAAGCCCTGCTCCTCCATGGCGTGCCTGCCCGCCAGCCGCCAGGTAACCTACACAGAGGTTCCCTTCAGGGCCTTTGGCTGGAGGACTTTGCAAGTCTCCAAATGGCCCTGAACCGAAATGTTTGCCCGACGACCTACATTCAGCCACCTTCAGGGAGAAGAGCTGGCACTGGTTCGTCGCCCTGCTGGGCACAGCAGAGTGCAGCACAATGGGGCCTGGGGGACAGCAGCAGAAGGGAAGGTTCTAGAACTTAGGGAGCGGTGGCTGGGGATGGCAGAGGCTGGAGGGGGTGGGGCTGTCGCAGCATCTCTCTCTCTGGATTTAATCTTCAATTTGCATGCTTTAATATGAAATCTAATTGCAGATGCTGAATTATAGTGGGGAGCTCGTCAGGGCTGACTAATTAATTAGTCAGATTTATAAGCATTTGACTCTTGGAGATCTATGGCCTTGATTTGTCACCCCAAAGCTCTTGGAATTTTTTTCCTCTGCTGGGAGTTCTCACGGGGTGCCGAGAATCACTTTGAGGGGCTGCTCTGGAGGACTACACCTCCTTATGAAGTCTCCCCTCCTCTGAGACCAGTGAGGGATTTACCCTAAGAATGCACAAGTACCGAAAGCACCCAGTCTCTTACTGTGTACCTCGATGAGGCCATGGCAGACATTACTAATAGATTACCAAATTCCTTTCTGTAGAACGCGGCCTCCTAGCTCAGCCTTCTTCCTTGTAACTGGCAATCCAATGAATTAGGGGTCAGTCCCTCTGCTCCCAGCAGCACAGAGAAGGGAACCCCTGCTGCTGAGGCCTAGCACTTGCTGACTGTGGAATGTTAGCCTCATTTTTCCAGGCATCATCATGCCCCTCTGTCCAGAGGTGGCTAAGCTAACCATTCAGGATGTAAAGTGTGGGGTAATAAATACAGAAGTTCTTAGTGTCCTCTCGAGATCTGGACAAATAAAAGACTCTGTCACAGGAAGAGGAGACAGATGCTTCTGGCTGAGATGGTGGTGATGCCAGTGAGTCTCAAGAAGGGATGGGGACACTCTCTTTCCTCCTCAGTTGCTCTGGTACAAGCCAAGTCTACACACACAGGCTGGACCGCAGCCAGTCACCTGTCCATGGCAGGAAGGCAGAGCACACATTCCCTAGACAGGGTACCCGTGGTGGTTTGCATGCTTGGACACCAGGGAGTGACACTATTTGAAAGGATTAAGAGATGTGGCCTTGTTGGAGGACTTAAGCTTTGAAGTTTCAAAGGCCGGTGCCGAGCCCAGAGTCTCTCTCGGCCTGTGGATCAGGACACAGCTCTCAGCTACTTCTTCCGCAAACTGTGTCTTCCTGCACGATGCCATGCTCCCACTATGATGACAACGGACTAAACCTCTGACACTGTAAGTAAGCCCTAACGCAATGCTTTCCTTTGTAAGAGTTGCCGTGGTCACCGTGTCTCTTCCCAGCAACAGAGCTCTAAGACAACATCAGAGGGCACCCATGAGTAGTGGGAGGCTCTAGGGGCTGACATCCTCCAGGGACTACCGTGACTTCCGCTGTCCCAAGGGAGGAAGGTGACACGTGCAGGCAGGGGAACATACCCCTCCCTTCTTTTGGCCTTTTTACTTATTTTTGTTGGGCCCAGGTCTCATGTAGCCCATACTAACCTCAAACTTGGTATGTAGACACGATGACCTTGTCCTTGAGTCACTGATATTACCATCTCCAGCTCCCAAGTACTGAGATTAGCAGCGTGCACCACCACCGCCACGCACAAGTTTATTCCACGTTGGGGACCAAACCCAGGGCTCCGTGCACACCAGACAAGCGTTCTTCCGACTGAGCCGCACGCCCAGGCCTGGCTTCCCCTTTCTTCCCACTGCCCCTCGTGTCCCATGCATAGCAAGCCCTCCTCAAACCTAACCTAAACCCACTGCAGAAAAGTTAGAAAATCCAGACGAAAAACGAAGGTTAACACAACATGACACCCCCGCTTATAGTCTTCCTGTGGCGAGTACACGCAAACACGGATTTCACTCCATTCGGACTGTTTGCTACACAGCATTTGGAACAGGTCCCGATACCCATTTCCCACAGAGGTCATAACATTTCTTCCGTCCCTTATTGTTAAACAATGCCTTGTCTCTTAGACGACGGTTCAGTTTCTCACCGTAACCAGCAACAGTGCTGACCAAACACTTTGGGCTCTGCTGAGACACATTTGCCTCTGAGATGTTGGGGGCAGGGGACTCGCAGGCCCAGGACAGGTGCTCTCAGGACCCTCGTGACTGTTGCCAAACTGTCCTCCCGAAACTCACGCCCACCTGCACTCCCCCACACTGGAGGCGCGTCCTATTCTCCCACTGATACTGCCAGGTGGAAAGCCACAGGCTCAAATACTGTATCCAGCTGCTGGGGTACTGCAGCTGGACGGACCCCAAAGGCCACAGAAATAAAGTTCTCCCCATCTTCCATGGCCAGGCCACACATCTGGCCACCTGGCATGCCAGCCACAGCAGCTGGTCAGCCGCTTCCTCACCCACGTGCATGCCTGCATGTATCTGCTCAAGGCCTGCAACTCACACCTCATGGCAGGACAGCGAGCTTGAGTTATAGCAGCCCTGATTTCCCTGTACAGCTCCCATGGAGTTAACAGATGTACGCACGTCTGAAGCAGTCAGGCGGCAAGAGGCTTTGGGGCCGATCCTTCCCGTTCTGACAGTGTGTAATTGAGGTGAAGCCATAAATTTTATAAACAAGAATAAACGCCCCTTTAGCAACATATGTCTGCTTGACCCTTCCAAGGTGATCATAAATAAAGGCTCGGGAGGGATGTTGGCATTACAGATGGCCAGTGTGTGTGGGGACCAGAGGGCCTGTGACCTGAGGTCAGCCACGGGGAGCTGCTTCCAGGGCGTTGAAATGGAGAGGTCACCTTGCACCCCAGGTCTGGAATGATCGGGATGCTTTTGTGCCATCTATTGGGTTGGTTCTTTGGGGGCCTTTCTGTCACTTTCAGCTGGCACCTATTTCTCGTTTTCCTTGGGATGGCTACAACCAGGGCACTCTGGGAGCTTTTCAGTTCTTTCCTCCTAGAGAAGTGGCCTACCCCACTTAATTACCAGCCATACCCTAATAGTTAACTTCCCAAGGAGGCCACCCTGGGGAACCCGGCAGGCTCTACCGCCATCACAGCGAGACAGGTACAGCATGGCCCCTGTGCAGAGGTCAGCAGGCTAGAGGAGTATCCAAGCACAATCCCCGAGTGGCCTCTTACTGCGTAGCCCCAGCCATGGCGCCATTTCCCAGCGTCCCAGCTGGTTTGTAACACAAGGATGCTCATGGCAGCTTGCGGGGCGCTGTGGGCAAAATGCTCTCTCAGGGTTAAAGTGTGAAGGTTGTTTTGACATTTGTCTGTATGTTTATGCACATATATGTATCTTTTTTTTGTTGTTTTGTTTTTTGTTTTTCGAGACAGTGTTTCTCTGTGACTATGGAGGCTGTCCTGGAACTAGTTCTGTAGACCAGGCTGGTCTTGAACTCACAGAGGTCCACCTGCCTCTGCCTCCTGAGTGCTGGGATTAAAGGTGTGTGCCACCACTACCTGACTTTTTTTTTTTTTTTTGCACACACATGTATCATGTATGCATAGAGGTCTGTATGTTTATGCACACACATGTATTGTACATGCATAGAAATCAGAGGACAACTTGTAGGATCTCTTCCCACCACGTGGACTCCAGGTGTCAAACTCAGGACATCAGCTCTGTGCTGTGCCCTTACCTGTAGAGCCAGCCATCTCACCAGCTCGCCGTGTGAGTTTGCAAACTCCTTATGTTTGGTGGTACACACCGGGATTCCAGCACTCAGGGAACCGCAGCAGGAGGGCCCCAAATTTAGGTCAGTTGGCTCTGTGGTAAAACCCTGTCTTGAAGCCTGGCTTCATGCCTGGAGCTCAGAATGGCTTTTTAAGAGGACAAAGCTGCTCGGCTACACTGACCAGGCCCACGGAGTCAGCCTGGAACCTCGGGAAGTTGCTGATACTCTGTGCTACACTGACCAGGCCCACGGAGTCAGCCTGGAACCTCGGGAAGTTGCTGATACTCTGTTAAAGTGATGAGGAGTGCCAGGCACAGTGGTACATGCCGCTTACCCCTGAGCTACACAGCGGCTAACTGAATTGTGCACGGTGACAAAGCTGGGATCTGAATTAGGATAACAGTAGCCAGCATTTGCCAGGGCATGTTAAACAGTCCCCAGTACGTAAGCGCTCCCAGTGACCACAGGGCATGAGGACTCATCATTTACCAGTGAGGATGGAAAGATGACCGACGTATCCAGAGTTCAGGGCCTAGAAACTGGCAGGCCTGCACTCGGGTTTAGGAGGCCAGTGTGGTGCTGTGTACCTGTCCTCCCAGTTCCGCACCTCCGAGGCTCCCAGGAGCCTCTTTCTCTCTAGCTCTGGGCATTCCTTCTCACCTCCAAGGCGGGGTGCAGGACCCTCAGTGGCAGCTGGAGGAAGGTGCCCCATGGCTTGCTCTCAACTCCTGAATAAGGTGTTGCTGTTTTTCTTGTTTTTTGAGACAGGGTCTTGCTATGTTGCCCAGGCTGGTCTTAAACTCCAAAGCTGTCCAGACAGTCCGCCTGCCTCAGCCTTCCACGTAACATGTGCCCACTCCCAGCCTGCATGGGGGTCTTACCTGGGGTTACACGGGTTTCCAGGATGCATAGGAACTTGACAGCCAGCCTCAAAAGAACATTGCAGCACCCTCCAGGGTATGTGCACAGCTCCCTCCAGGGTTCCAAAGGTGACAAATGATGGTCTGGGGGTTGATTCCAGAAATGACTACGAGAACCACCCCCCAGCTCCCCGACTCCTAGTCTGCTCGTCCTCTGCTCTGCCTGGACAGAGTGCCATCTTCCAGGAGGGACTCAGGGGTTGGCTATAAGTCATGGCAGCAGAAGCCACACCCTCTACACCCCAAAGGTAAATTTATTCTTCTCAGTGACCAAGACAGGGCCAGCTTGGCTCAGTACTGCCAGCAGCATCCTCAAACCCCGTCTGGGGAGAGAGATGAGCCACCAATCCTTCCAGGCGTTGATTTATGTAGCATTCATGCGGAATTTATTATACAAAGAATTTTATTCAATTAAACTTGAAATGTGCCTGGATTCTAAAGGTTCAGTCGTGATCACTGGGACAGAGGGATCATAAAACTGGATGGGCTGTCGGGAGGTGCTGGGGAGGAGGTAAGGGTGACATTGCAGCTGACAGGGGACTCAGAACTGGGGACGTTTATCACTGGGATGTGCTGCAAGTTCAGGCTCTGGAAATTACTCAGTGAAAAATGCACATTAACAACAGCCATGAAATATCAGTTAAGGGAAACTCGGCTGAGAAACACGACAGCAGATCTATTAGCACCTGCCACAGCCCAGGTTGTGATTAAAATGACTATCAAGTGCCAGTGGGCTTGGGGGTGGGGGTCAGAGACCACAGCCTAGGCCAGCTCTGAGCCTCAGTTTCCCTTCCGTGCCCGGGGCCCTTCTGTAGCACCCACACTGCTGAAGGCTCACCTCTAGTAATGACGGTGAATACTGTTCTGATGAGCCTGTCCTGAACTAGAGGGCATCTTCTTGGGTGCAAGTTATGGGGTGGCAAAAACTCTGCAATATCAGAAAACTCACTGGACTGTCCATTTTAAAAACAAGTTTATGGTAGGTGGGATTGTATCTAAAAAAAAAAAAAAAATGGCTATTTACATTTAAAAAGAAAAAACGGAGGCTTCCTGCAATATTTTCAAGGGTGAATTACGCAGAAAGATAGATCAGTGATAAATGGTTATACTTTAAAGAGCAGTTCTGCAGCCGTGTTAGCGTGTAGTGGCAGTCACCCCGTGGGCATTGTGGGTAGTGTGAACAAGGCTAGGAAATGCCTGAAGCCTGACTGCTGAGATATGCCCTGTGGGAGTCACCCAAAACCCAGGCCGGCAGGGCGTGGCTGGGGCGTAGGTGTGTTCTCTTCCTGACTTCATCCTGTCTTTGTGGAGGACCCGTGGCCGTAGGCAGAGTGGAGGCTTTGGAGCATGGCTTTCCGGCCAGGCCTGGAATAGCGTGATTCTTGGGCACCGAGCTCGCGCTGTTTCATTTCTGGTCTTGCACACACGTCCCCAACTCCATATCCAACCTGTGCCTCACTATGGCGGCTGCAGTGGCACTGGGGGAAAAATGTTCCTCCCTCCTGGGCATCTACCCGTCAGCAGGGAGTGGGGAGGGCACGTGGCTGAAGTCAAACGCCTGCTGACTGATGACCAACAAGGACCACAGCTAGAGGGGCGGTCCACCACACGTGGCATGGAAGGCCTGCAAACAGGCGCACGTGAGAGACCGAGCTGAGCCCGCTGTCTCTACCTGACTTCCACAGTCCCACAGTCACTGCCCACGAGGCTGGGATCCTCAGGTTCTCGGGGCAGCCTCCAGCCCTTCATAAATATCCTCTTCCCAAGGACGCAGCTGCCACTGGCGATGTCATTTCACAGAAGCAGCAGCAGTGACAAGTGGAATAAAACACAGCCGATGTGTGGACCACAGAAGCATAAAGCAGCCAAGTGCGGCACTGGGGTCTCAGAGCTAGCCTGAAGACCTCATTTCCACGGCTGCTGCGCTGGGGAGCGCCACCTCCCGCCCTGGCGGGGAGGATTCTCCAATCCCACCCCGTGGACCTTCCCTCACCGTGGCAGTGATGGGCGGCTCAGGGGTGACTAAACTCCTCAAGCCTGCCTGCCTTCCCCTTTATAAATGTGACATTTAAAGCCCCGTCGGCACAGGTAAATCACAGTTACATTTCCAGGGGCCTCTGGTACATCCCGACTCCTTGAGCAGCCTGAGTTGGCAGCAGCCTCTCCCTCCCTCTCCCTCCCTCTCTCTCCCTCTCCCTCCCCCCCCCACTCAGACACACACCCCGAATGCATGGTTCAAACCTTCCCCATGTTTATTCCGATGCTGACGGCCCCTCCTCTTCGCAGCCTTCAGGGTCCTTTCGTCCCTGCAGACTGACTCAGAACTCACTCCCAAGTGCCTGGGGAAGGTGCAGCCTGGCGGAGCCAGCAGGAGTCTGAGAGGTCCCTTGGGAGATGGCGGGGGTGTGAGGTGACACTGAGTCTGTCGCTCAGGCTCGCTCCCGTCTCTCCTGTGAGCTGTCTCGGGTTTACCATGGCCTCCGCAGCCGAGGATCTCCCTCCCCACGCCTTCATGTGCCACACATCATGCTACTTGTATATTTTTTCTTGGATGCCTTCCTTCATGGCTGCATATCTGGCTACGGTGAAGAGGTAATCGCTGAGTCTGGAGGGGCAGAAAGAAGCAACAGGAAGGGTGTGGCCCAGCTAGTCTTCAAGAAGAAAGGGTGAATCTCGCACCCCCAGGAGCATGGCGTGGTAAGAGTGGGTAGTGCACCCAGAACTAAATACAACGGCCCCATACGGTCTCTGGACACCGCCAGTGTCCCACTTGAGAACCAGTGGCCTGGAGGAGTCCCCTGTTCAGAGCCAGCAGACCCAGCAGTGATGGCTCGGGCAAGGGGCCACCATGCCTTCCTGCTCCCCTCCTACCTGACCCCAGCTCCATAGGGCCTCCCTCCCATGGCGCACCGCCCCTAACTGCTGGGGCGCTAACTCCCAGGAGAGATCCTACCCTGCCTGGCACTGCCCTTCTGAGCCCCGGGTTCCTGGGGCAGCAGTGTGCTGCGTTCTTGGTGACTCCTGGGAGCCTGCAGGGAGGGAAGGACCTGCCCTGACCCGCACAACACTGTAGGCCCAGCCAGACTCCTTGGGGTGGCTGCTTCTGAGTTACTAGGCCTGGAGAAAGGGAGCCTGTGAGGGTCAGAGCCAGTCTACATCCTGGGGACAGGGCTGCCTGCAAACTGCACACATACTTGGGGGGGGGTGAGGGAGGGGCGTGTGGCCGTGGCCCTGGTGCCTGGGGCTTACTGCACCAGTGTGGCCCCACAGTGCCTGGTGGCCCACGCCCGCCGCCGCCCTCCACTTAAGTACCTGTTTAAGAACTTGGCCACATTTGCATCCGTTTCTCCCATCTGCACAAGAGGCACCACGCTGTAAGGAGAGGACACAGTCACGTGTCACAGCCAGAGTCAGCACACAGGAGTCTGGGACACGGGTCACCGCCTGACCTCCCCACTCAAACTGACCGACCGTCCCCCAGATACGCAAACCCACCACCGTCTCAGCTGTCCCCCTCACCCTGGACTTACAAGACGTGGCCCTCGATGGAGGAGGGGGCACAGCAGGTAAGCTGAGGGTGAGCTGGCCAACAGCACAGCCGCTGGCCTTTGTGACAACAAGCCACTCTTGGCTCCTGTGTGAGCAGGGCTCCACCTCTACTCCTCAATGAAGGGTTTATCTGGCCCTGAATCTTCCCAAGGAGCTACTGGTTCTAAACTGCAATTCTAAACGCCTGGCGTTCCACGCTAATCTACATGCATACACTTGGGACAGTGTCTGTTGGGTGCCATGGCGTAATTATACCCCACCCCACCCCATCCCCACGCTTCCTAATCCTTGGTACTCTCCCCTGAGCCAGCTTGGGTGGGGGGTGACCCTATCCAAGACGATATACTTGGCGAGCGGCCCAGAAGTCTCAGGTCTAGGAAGGCCTTTAGGCGCCTCCCACTCAGCACGTTTCTTCACCCAGGTATCCATCTGCGCTGAGGGCACCCTGGCGGGTCACTGGGTCACGGCGGGGCCTCCTCTGTCAGCCTTGTGTGGGCTGGGCCTGTGGGTCACTCCCACCACTGCGGCTGTAAGCCCCTGACGTGGGTGACTGCACAAATGACTCCTTTCCTTCTGAGGGCAAGCTGTTTTTATTGTTGTTACCTGGGATGCATCTGGGAATGTCTGGGTCTAAGAGCCTTTGGTGAAGGACAAAACTCTTGTGACATGTGGGGCTGTGGAAGGGTGACCCCAGCCACAGAATCCAACTAAGCTGCTCCCACCTCCTAGGGAGTGGAGCCCTGGGAGGAGCCCCCGGAGGAGTCCTTGAGGCTGCGCACTGAGTTCGCAGATGAGGCAAGGGCAGTAGATGGTTGGACTATGGCAGCCTCCACCTGGTCTTCCCTAACCACAGGACCCTACGGTCCTTCCATGTTATTCTCCTCCCCCATATCTGGCAGCCTGGAAAGTGCAGGGGACTCTGCTTGTCCTGTGAGCGGCATGCAGTAACCTATCAGTCCGCTCTGCAATAACAGGACTCGGGACAACATGAAGAAGACAACTAGGGACGGGTCGGGTGGCGCGGCTATGACAAGGCTCCTGCATCCCTTACCGTCGCTCGGCTCGGCGGCACACGGTCCGGCAGAAGTGCAAGGCTGAGCTGCTCTTGCCCCCAGACTGAAAGAGAAAGCGTATGGGCCAGCGTTGCTCCCCTGCTCTGCTCCACACGAGCCCTCCTGCAGCTACCACACACTCACACACTCACACGCTCACACACTCACACGCTCACACACTCACTCACACACACACTCACACACACACGCTCACACACTCACACACTCACACACACTCACACACTCACACACACTCACACACACTCACTCACACGCGCGCACACACTCACACACACACTCACACACTCACACTCACACACACGCGCGCACACACTCACACTCACACACTCACACTCACGCACACGCTCACACACACTCACACACTCACACACACACTCACACACACACTCACACACTCACACACACGCGCACACACACTCACACACTCACTCACACACACTCACACACTCACACACACGCGCACACACTCACACACTCACTCACACGCTCACACACACACTCACACTCACACACACTCACACACACACGCACACACACTCACACTCACTCACACACTCACACTCACTCACACACACTCACACACTCACTCACACACTCACACTCACACACTCACCTCACTCACACACACACTCACACGCTCACACACACACTCACACACACGCGCGCACACACTCACACACTCACACACACGCGCGCACACACACTCACACACTCACTCACACGCTCACACTCACACATACACACTCACACACTCACTCACACACACTCGCACACTCACACACACGCTCACACTCACACATACACACTCACACACTCACTCACACACACTCGCACACTCACACTCACACTAACTCATACACTCGCGTGCGCGCGCACACACACACACACGCACACACGCACGCACTCACACCCGGGCTGCCCTCAAGTGGCAGGAAGGGGGCTGGGGTGTTAAGAGCTTTGCTGTGGTAAAACCCCACGTGTTTCTGTCACTACACACCCTGGCCACCCCATGGCGAGCCCCCAATACCTACAGGCAGAATGAACGCTCTGAGTGGGGGTAGCTGGCTGGTGTACTTGTCAATCCACTGTTCCAGCTCCAAGATAGGCCCTTCCTGGAAGGCTGTGAGCTCTGAGGAGTCAGGGGCAGAAAGGCCACTCCTGTAAGCACGCCACTAGTCCTCTGGGAAGCACCCCTCCCTCCTGCATGGTACGCTGCCAATGTTCCCCATCAGCTTCGATGCTAACTCCTCTCCCTACAACAAGTTCTCTGCCCTGCCATGGAACTCTGGGACAGCCCCACCCCAGGACCCTGAGACGTCCCTGAGCAGGGCAGGGAATTACTTAAGTGAGCTTCCCTGGCTGAGGATCGTGGCGTGGCCAGGGCAGAGCCGACGTCCTGTAGCGTGCACTGGATCTGGGGAAAGAGGCAGGCCGGTTGGAAATTGTGCAGCTGCACTGCTGGCTTGCACCGGTTCCCACTCGCCTGCACCCAGGGGCCTCCTTTCTCTATACTGGCAGCTCTGGAGTTCTGGTTCACTGCACCAAGAGACCCAGTGTGCCAGTGCCACCCACACAGTGCAGGTCAGGACGCGGAGGGCAGTGGTCAGCAGGACAGAAGGACTCCTGTGTGCCCCTCAGACTACAGTGATGCTCGGGGGACCGCAGCACCCAGGAGGGAGGTCTAGGGTGACGCTGCTGCTGCCCTAGCTGGCAGGTCCCTGTTGGAACACGAGAGCAACAGCTGGGCTCCCAAGCACGTGGCTCTTCGGCCCGGGCTTTGGCCCCTGGCGTGAGGTTCTTTGCCAAGAGGCCGTCTGGCGCAATGGCCGACACTGACACCTGCAGCTTCCCAGCACCAGATGTGACAAGCATAGGTCACGGTAGTGCAACGTCTGCGGGTCCTTAGGTCCTGAAGTGCGGAACACTCCCTGGAGGGCAGGGCCACCTTTGCACACCACCCTTGCCTCACGGGGATTATACGCCCTTATTTTAGCGACAAGGACAGCGTGCTGCTCACGAGTGATTAGCTGCTCTGACGCAGAGAGACCACGGGCAGAGAACGAAACCAACAACACCCCAGGCCACGGGACAAAAGCCCCGCTGAGGGCCAAATGATGCTACTCACTTTCTGAAGCTCTTCAGCAAATGTGTGGCCCTTTTCTGTGACGAACTCCATGGCGAACCTTGGAGGAAAAGGAAAATTAGCCCTAAGAGAGTCTATGGGGCCCTAAGTGCGACCCGCATCGGCCACGGCCGTCCTTCCGCTGACAAAGAGGACAGGGCATCGCATTTCTACAGTGCTTTTATTGCGTTCAGTTCCCGCCAAGTTCTCACCAAGGCCCATCCGGCCCCCTTACCCAATAGCGGAACTCAGCTCGTCTGTAGTCCCCACGGCCTCAAAGACTTGGTCGTCTTTAGGCCTCCGCTCTCCAGTGAAGGTGCTGGAAAACCCTGGGGATGGCATTGGACACATTATGAATGGGGCTGTCTAGGGAGAGGGGCAGGAGCTGCAGGAGTGGCTCTTGCAGAGGACCCAGGTTCAGGTCCCAGCACTCATGGGATGCTCACAACCATCTGTGACCTTAGTGGCAGGGTCTGATGCCTTCTCAGACACGCATGTGGTTTCACTATGCAACCTAGCCTGGCCTGGAGCTTGATATGTAACCCTAGGTGGTCTTGAACTCATGACTCTTACACCACAGCCTCCCAAGTGACGCCTGCTGTGTGTCTTGTTGCGCTTGTCACCTACCCTCACCGTACCTTTGTCTCCTGTTTTGGTGTAAATCTTGGGGATCTTGGGTGCCTTGGAGGAGGGCTGTCGCCTAATGAGAAACAGACATTGAGACATGGTAAGTGGGCGTGGCTTAGAGTAACAGCCCCTCAGTGAGTGAAGCCCAGCTTGCCGCCTGCACCCCAGGGTAGCCTATATCCTTCTGGAGGGCAACCTCTTACTAACCCTTGCCACCCCTCCCTGCTAGACAAAGCCCAGGTCCCCACCTGTACAGTGGCTGCTGTAGTGCATTGCTCAACAAAGCCATTGACAAATATTTGCTGGAGGCACTAACCGCTCACTCCATACAGCCCTAGCTCCCGGATTTACCCTTCCGCTGCTCCCACACCCCCAAAGTTAGCCACTAAGTATTACATTCACTTCTCTGTTGGGGGAAATAGCAGCTCACAAGGATTCGCTTCCCCGGGTCTCCAGAAGGAGGCAGGGCTGGGGCATATTCCCAAAACTTCTACTGTAAACCTGACCTGGACCACTACCCCCGCTAACTCCCGCCCCTAGTCTATCCTAACTGCCACCTTCTACCACAAAATTAGGGCTTCCCGGGGAAAGAAAACCGAGCCACTCGCATTGTCTAAGTTCTCACGAGGCACAAAAGAAGAAAACACTTGCAAAATGGAATTTGAAAACAACTGGTATTTTTACTTATTAAACTTGTTTCTGTTTTTGTCGAGGCATGCAGTTGGTAGATTTGTTTGTGATTTTTGCTGAGGTACAGGCCTGCAATGGACCCCGGCGTTTGGACTTGGTAGGCAGACACTCGGCCACTGGGTCACATCCACCGTCCTGACTCTCCTACAGAGACTGCCGTTTCTAAACAGCAGTACGCGGGTTAACTGTGTAGCTTACGACTGAGCAAGACCCCTCACAAGGTTACTCAGAGTCAGAGTGCTGGGCAGGGAACTGGGAACGCGGTCACGGTAGTGCAACGTCTGCGGGTCCTTAGGTCCTGCAGTGCGCGGGGCAAGATTCCCAGTGCTCCCGCCGCGTCTCCCTCAGACGATGCCCTGCCCGACCACGGCCGGAATGACTGCGTTAGAGCCTGGCCTCTGACGCCATGCGGCCCGGCGTGACGTCACACCGCGGGACACGTCATCAGCGTGACGTGACGGCGTCCCAACAACCATCCTCCCCCCCCCGAAGCCTGACACTCACCGGTCCCCGTCCTCATCGTCCTGAGATCCGCGGCTCTGAAAACGGGGACACAGCAGCCCGCAGGCGCCGAGACGCCCGCGCACGCCAAGGCGGCCCCCAAGCACCCACACGGCCATGCGCGCGACAACGGGGCTAGGACTGACCCGGCCAGGCACCCGTCCAGGCCCGCGGATGGCTCCGCCCCGCAGCCGGCCGCACCACCTCCCAATCGCCGTTTCCCATTGGTCAGCGGCGCTCGCACCAGGGCGGGGCACTCCCCGGGACCTGTTTCCCATTGGGTCACGGAAAGAGCGAGGCGGGGAAGCCCCGGTTGTTTGAAGTTCCCATTGGCCCATGTTCGACCCAATCCGTGAAGAGATCCTCGGCTCAAGCTCTCTGATTGGCTGGAGGGAGGGCGCCCGCCTGGATGGAGAGGACCGGGAGCGGCTGCTGCGGTCTCGGCGCATCTGGACGCTGGACGCCGCAGGTGAGAGAGGTGAGAGGCCGGGGCTGCGGGGCTGGCGGCGTGAGGACCCGGGCCCCGGGCACCCCAGGCCGGGCGCCGGAGCGGTCGGCGGCATCGGAGCGGGCAGTTCCCCAAAGATCGGGGGCCCGGTGGCCACTGCGTCGGTAGTGGGGTGGTTAGTGTGTGTCTGGGAGTCCCCTGGGGCCTTAAACGCGGTGACTTTGCATTCGTCATAGCAATGTAAGATGCATGCGCCCGTATGCCCAGCAGTGGCACTCTGGGAGACTCTGCCTTGCACAAGTTCTTGTTTAAATACGCAGCACCGCGCGTAACAGGTACGTGCTGCAGCCCTGTATACAGTTGTGGTCTCAGTGTCCTGGAAGAATTCTTTCTTTATCAAGATTTTGTGTAAACCTCCCTTTTCTACGCCATCAAACTCATGGCAAGCTCTGAATTACTGAGCCACACGCTCGGAGGCCATGTCAGTTTCTGTCTTCAGTGGTGTTAGCAATAAACGATAGAGCCGCCAGTGCTGAGTAACTATTCCAGTCAAGCAGCTATTTAGACAGGCAGGCAGGCAGGCAGACGCAGGCAGGCAGGCAGACAGGCAGGCAGGCAGACAGAGCTGCTTCCCAGCCCTTTGATTCAGCCTCCAGTGTTGCCCATATCTGATGTGTGGGAAACAGACCATCACTGGTGAAGTGGAAGGGCTGGGATCTGAACCCAGATGTTTCCCATTGTCCAGCTGGCTGGCTCACAGCACTGTCCTGGTACATAGTTAGTGCCTGGTGGCAGTTCCTGTTGTTATAATGTGCATTTTTCCCCTTCCTCCCCCCTCACCTTTCTTTTTCTTTTTGGGACAGTTTCTCTACCTGGTTCTGGCTGTCCTAGAATTCATTCCGTAGACCAGGCTGGCCTTGGACTCAGAGATCCACCTGCCTCTGCCTCTCCAGTGCTGGGATTAAAGGCGTGCGCCACCAAGTGTACCCTACCTGATTGTCTAACTAACATCTAGGAACCTTTGTCCCTCTCTTTGGAATTCACTTCCAGGAGTCCCAGGAGCCATGTTGTCAGATGCCCTGCTGGTATCTGCTCCGGGAAAGGTCATCCTCCATGGAGAACATGCTGTGGTCCATGGCAAGGTAAAAAGTTCCAGAGCCTTGAAGGATTGGGTACCACTTCTCTCTGACCCAGGAAGTGAGTGTTGGAGGGGTGGGGGGAGCTCAGAGGGGTGGACTCACTGTGGGGCATCCCACTGTTGGAATTGGAAAGAAGGTCTGGCAGAGGTGTTGAACATGTGTATTATCTCATTTAATCCTCAGCACTAGCCCAGGGGTGCAACTTTGTAGTCTCCAGTTTTACAGGCAGGGAAGAAGAGGTTTAGGAGGGAGTTGGTCATTGGACCAAGCACATTATACCTTCATGATGCTGAGAGTCAGCCCGATGGGGTCTGATGGGTGAGGTCCTTCTGTATATATGTTTCTCTTATTGGTTGATGAATAAAACACTCTTTGGCTAGTGGCCAGGCAGGTAGGATAGGTGGGGCTACCAGACGTGGAGAATTCTGGGAAAGGTAGGCAGAGGGAGACTGCACAGATGCCACGTAGACCACAGAGGCGTAACAAGTCCGGGAATTCTCCAGTAATCCAAGACCATGTGTAAGTGCATAGGTTAATAGAAATGGGTTAAGAATTAAGACAGAGCTAGCCAGTGAGAAGCCCTAGCCATCAGCCAACAGTTTTATAACTAATATAGTATCCACGTGCTTATTTGGGGCTGAGAAGGGCAGTGGGGCCTGGCCGGGCAAGAAAAACAGCCAGCAACATGGGTCTGAGGTCAAAGCGTATATTTTCCATTCACTCCAGCTGTCACTCTATGGTTTCATGTATGTGCTTGATAGGAGACAGCCTCAGGTACTGTTCTCCAGGAGGCACTGCCTGCCTCAGATTTTGAGGCAGGGCTTCTCCTTGTCTTAGAGCGTGCTGGAATGGCAGAGCCCCAGAGATCCTGTGTGCACCTTTACTCTACAGGTGGCCCTGGCGGTAGCCTTGAACTTGAGAACTTTTCTACGGCTTCGACCACAGAGCAATGGGAAAGTGAGCCTCAACTTACCCAACATTGGTGTTAAGCAGGTGTGGGATGTAGCCGGGCTTCAGCTGCTGGACACAAGCTTTCTTGGTTAGTACAAAGAAGGGGAGCCAGGTGTGGTGAGAGCCTGGCTCTGAAGAAATTGGGGAGGTGGGGTAGTAACTTGAGGCTGTCTGCGAGGGAGTCACAGGACAGCTGTTCCAACAGCTCTTTCTTCTGAGCCCAGAAAATTGGGTACATTCATTTAGTATTTGACTTCATTTTGTTCGTGACAGTCTCACTCTGTATATAGACCAGGCTGCCCTGAAACTCACAGAAACCCTCCTGGCTCTGCCTCTCAAGTTCTGGGATCAAAGGTGTGTTCCCCCACCCAGCTAGTCACTTTAAACATGTAAAACTGTGCCCTAGACCTCTGGGCTGTTGTGGGCAGATCACTCAGGCCCACGGAGCGTGAAACCCTTCAGGTGTTGTATTCATTACCCTTCTGTTGCTGTGGCGAAGGCCGCCTAAGGGAGGGTGTGCTTTGGCTGTCCATCTGAACGTCCTTTGTCCTGCTCGCAGCTGCACTGTGAAGTGGCTGGTCACGTTACCTCTGCAGTCAGGAAGCAGAGAGAGGTGGGCGCTGGTGCACAGCCGTTTCTCCCATTTATTCAGTCGAGAACCCTGACCCCCGGGATAGTGCCACACGCATTTAAACCCCTCTGGAAACACCCTCATCCGGGTGCCCAGAGGCGTGCCTGCTAGGTGCCTCTAATTCCTACCGATATTACTAGCGTATATTCCCAGTACGTGGAGGTGGAGGCCAGAGGATCAGCTTCAGCTGTGTGGTAAGTTCGAGGCTGGTCTGGGCTCCACGGGATGACATCAAACAAAAAAGATAAAAGAGAACAAAAGAGGTAACTGTCGCAGGTGTTAGACTGTGTGCCTGCTTACATAAGCCAGTGTGTGCGTGTGTAGGGAGTGTCTTGAGGGGACATCAACCGTCAAGGGTGACTAGTTCCTGGGGAGGTGCTGTGACAGGAGGTAGGATCAAGAGAGCCTTCCATTCTGTTTTCAGCGGAGAGTTGTTACTGAGCATAGAGCTGGGGTAGCCCAGTGCTGCAGTGTCTGCTTAGCTTATGTGAGGCCCCGGGTTTAATCTCCAGCACTGATAGAAGCTATTTAAAAAGTCAAAGTAACTTACGTTTAGTACCAGCAAATCCAACCAATACCGAGGAGGCTTTCCTGAAATTCCTCCCTGGGGAAACATAAAGGACATCCACCCTCCTCCTCAGGTCCCAACCACAGTGGGGCACAGTCCCACCAGAGCTCCCTGTGGGGACCAATGAGGTCATCGGGCTTCCTCACCGAGCGCAGGTCACCACACTTACTGGAGTGTGGGTGTCCCCACACAAAGGCCTTAGCAGAGTCTCCACCCAGCATGGTGATGCCTCTCCTGTAGTCACACACGTGAAGCCCCTTCCCCCAGCCCATCTCCTAGCCCCTCCCCAAGGCCATGTACAGTCTGTAAGGGGGTATAGCTGAACTCCCCAAGACAGTGGCTGCTGGCTCAGAGGACAGTCAAGGACAGCATGATGACAGACACCTCATTGTTTCAGCTCCCCCAGAGGCAACCTGAGCATTCTGGCATCAGCCGGTCAGGGTTGACTTCCGGGGAGGGGACGTTAGATGGACTGAGAAAGGGGGGACCCTGTTTCTGAAGCAGGGTGGGGCCATGCTTTTCTTTTGGGGTGTCAGCACTGTCTTCCCATGCCCTTAGCTGGGTCCCTGTGCTGCTGCTGACATGGGCGGCTACAGCCGTCCTGGCTAGTTCCCTTCTGTCAGCGGGGCGCCTGCCCCATGGCCTGGTTTGAATCCAGGGTGTTCCCTCTTCTCTAGCTCATAACTCTCCTCATAGGAAATAGCGTTTCCCAGCCAGCCCAGGGCAAGGGAGAGCACCCCAGGGACCACTTCCAGCCTGCACCCCAGCCTTGCCACCTGCCACCGGAGATGGCTTGCAGGGGAAAGCTTTGGGCGCTGGCTCAGCTGTGGAGACCTGGGCTTGGTCCCCAGTGGAAGGAAAGAAAGGTGAGGGCTGTCTGTCTAGAGTGGTTCTTTCCTACCTGCCGGGCCTTGGGATTGGCTTGGGGCTTTGTTCTTCTTTCTGTGCATCTGGGTCCCTGGCCCTGCCCCTCTCCTGTGGAGGTTGGCGCAGGCGGTGAGAACTGACTATACTTTGTAAGAATTTCCCTGGGTGGCTTCCGCACCTTCCTCGGCTCAGAGTCTCTGGGAGGTGCCTTCCATGGCATCCGTCAGTGGGGCAGAGCGTCCCCTAGGACCAGCAGCAGCTCTGCGGAGTCAGTGTCTGAAGCAGCGGCAGCCAGGCATGGTAGCTCATGGCCGAGAATGCACAAACCCGCTGGCGAGTCCCGGCAAGTCTGTACTGACGCCAGGAGCAGGGGGGTGACATGTCTGAGGGCTGCTGGGAAACCCAGCAGGATAAGGGGCTGTAATCTGCCTCTGTGGAGACTACAGGGGCTCCTTGGAGAGCGGCTGCTACCGCTCTGCACGTAGTAACGGGTACTGAGCACATGTGCCAGTCTGTGGGCCCCAGCGGGAGGAATCCCCAAAGCGGGTTAGAGGCCATTCGTCTCCATTTTATGTGTGTAACAGTGGAGTCTTGGAGGCTGCATCTCCATCGTGGCTACAGAAAGACCCACATGGGTCTCTAAACTCCAAATGGATCGGTCTGTCTCCATCACAGAACTCTGCAGTGCAGAGGTCTCCTTGATGCCTTGGTTTGGACGTCTACAATGTATCATGAATCTGTTCAGCACACATGTGCTGAGTTAGGCCTTACGTGTGCCCTGGACCTTATCGACAGCCATGCCTCTCTCATTCTACCTGCTGACCCGAGGCTGGGCATCATCTGTGAAGCTGAGCTGGTCAGGCTTGCTCAGCCTTCTCTGTGCGTGTGCATGTGCAGGACCTGGCATGTGCTGGGGGCCTTACCCGCATCCCTAGTCCTTTTGTTAATTGTCTTTGTGAGAGAGGGAACTAGTTGGGGACTAACTCACCGCTCCCTCTGGGTTTGAAGGCCAAAGGTGAAGCAGAGGCCTCTGCGCAGGCTGGAAGGTAAGGCAGAGGCCTCTGCACAGTGCATACTCAGACTGTTAGTTGCTCTGAGATGGGAGCCTTGCTGAGACCTGAGTACTGGTCCTTACAGGCAAGGCCTGCTCCTACGGCTGCCTACTCCCCAAACTGGGAGGGAACCGATACTCTGACTGGCTGCTGGGACCCTGTTTTCTCCGCTGATCCCGGGGTGTCCTGTGGGTTATAAATGCTCCTGCAGCCCCCCTCACCTGCCTGCCTTTTTGCCTATGTGACAGAGCAAGGCGATGGTCCGGCACCCACCCCAGAGCAACTGGAGAAGCTGAAGAAGATGGCAGGCCTCCCCGAGGACCGTGTCGGCACCGAGGGTCTGGCGGTGCTTGCCTTCCTGTACCTCTACCTGGCCATCTGCCGGAAGCAGAGGTGTGTGTGTGGTATGCATGTGTCCACCTGGCCTCCCCTGGGAAGTCACTGCTACTGGAGATCCCTGTGCCTCGTGGGTCTCTAGGGACAATGGCCATAGGCTGTCCCCACGGTGTGGCAGCAGTCCAGGAGAGGGGTTCTACCTGTTTATTCCTGGGGTGCAGAGGCTCTGAAGATTGACAGCCTGAAGACTGTTCGGCAAGTTAAGCCGTCGAGCTGTGACATGAACCCCGTTCACGTTAAGCCCCTGGTTCACGTGAACACTGGCAGGGAAGCCCTGTACTGCATCCTCTGCTGCTTGAGTTCAGTAGGACAGAGGCTTTGCTGTACTCTTGTCCCTCAGGGTGGCCTCTTTGTGGTGTGGCTGGAGAGGCACACGCGTGCTTCATGTTGCTGAGTGAGCAGAGTGGAGCCTGAGTCCACCTGCCTCTTTTCAGAGAGACCTGGGGAGCCGGAGCTAGGAGCCCGAGAGGGATGCTGAGACAGCATCACATGGTGCTCTGGGTGCTGATGGCAGGCCGCTTACCCTCCTTTGAGATGCTTACGCTCTCTCTGTGGAATGGGTGCATTGACGGGTAGTAAGGTTTAATCTGACTATAGCCTGGCATGCAGCTTGGTGCATTGTTGCTGTGACCGTAAACCATGTCCTCCGGCTGGTTGTGGTAACATATGCCTGTGACCCCAGTGCCCAGGACACTGAGGCAAGAGGACCTACCCTGAATTGTCCGGTGCTTGGGTTCCAGAGTGACTTCCAGGACAGGCTGACAGCCTGGGTTACAGTGTGAGACCTTGTCTAAAACAAACAGACAGAACACCACATAGGACTAGGGGTGTGGCTAATTATTATTTTTTCAAAAGATTTGTTTGTTTGTTTGTTTATCATGTGCAGTGTTCTGTCTGCATGTGTGCCTGCAGGCCAGAAGAGGGCGCCAGATCTCATTACTGATGGTTGTGAGCCACCATGTGGGTGCTGGGAATTGAACTCAGGATCTCTGGAAGAGCAAGCAGCCAGTGCTCTTAACCTCTGAGCCCTCTCTCCAGCCCATGGCTAATTATTTACCTAGCATGCATGGAGCCCTGGATTCTGTCCCCATGGCCACATACAGCCTGGTGTGGTGGAGCACACAGTACCTGCAAGGCGGAGGCTGGATGGCCAAGCTCAGGGCCGACCTCATCCTGCCAGTGACTTCACATCAGCCTAGGCTTCACGAGACCCTCTCCAAAATGATTCATTACTAATCAGTAATGTATAATCCCTCAAGAATCGATCAGTAGAATTAGGAGTGCATTTAAAACAGTAGTGTGGCCATGACAGGCATGCCGTATGGAGTAGCTTTGAGGGTCTTTGTGGTTGCTGTTCGTGAGACATGCGGCCCTGGCTGGCCGGGGACTCACTGGGCGGCCCTGGCTGGCCTGGGACTCACTGGGCGGCCCTGGCTGGCCTGGGACTCACTGGGCGGCCCTGGCTGGCCGGGGACTCACTGGGCGGCCCTGGCTGGCCGGGGACTCACTGGGCGGCCCTGGCTGGCCGGGGACTCACTGGGCGGCCCTGGCTGGCCGGGGACTCACTGGGCGGCCCTGGCTGGCCGGGGACTCACTGGGCGGCCCTGGCTGGCCGGGGACTCACTGGGCGGCCCTGGCTGGCCGGGGACTCAGCTCCATCTGTCTCTGCCTCTGGAGTGCTGGGGTTAAAGGTGTTATTCCTGTCACCAGTGTTATTTTCTTATGAAGGAAAAAGGCAGTCAGAGCGCAGACGCATAAGTCGCCGGCACTTGGCCTGACTGTAGTCAGCTCGGGTAGCATGCTTCCCTTTGGTGGGTTGGGGCGGAGTCTCCTGTCTGCATAGGGTGGGCATGTGTCCTTTGAAAAGTCACCCTCAGCGTTAGATATCCACAGAGTGGGAAGGGGACTTAGAGACTGCAGAACACTGTTGGGTGTTACTTGAGGGGGGTCTGTGTGTGCTTGATGGTGTGACTCTTTCTAACTGGTCCGCAGCAGCCCAGGTCCCATGTGTCAGGAGTGGTGGGTGCTGCGGTGAAGCTGCCGTAGAGGCAGGTGACACGTGGGCCCTCGGAGCCCGGCGACGGCCCTTGTGGGTGGTTTGGGGAAGGTGCCCTGTGGCAGCACTTGGTGACCTCTGGAAAGATGGGTGGGAGATGGTGCGGTACAAGGCTGTGCCAGACAGACAGACAGACAGCTGGTGCGGAGAACCAGGCCAGGAAGGAGCCCAGCTCTGTAGCCCGGGGAGGAGTGAGGGGTTGTAGTCCACAGCGATTTGAGTCTGGCACTGTTTCCTGGTTGTCTGAGTCACCTTCACACCCTTCAGAGGAGTCAGGCTGTGTGCCGCTGTCTTTCAGGGCACTCCCGAGCCTGGACATTGTGGTATGGTCGGAACTGCCGCCTGGGGCCGGCCTGGGCTCCAGTGCCGCCTACTCGGTATGCCTGGTGGCTGCCCTCCTGACTGCCTGCGAGAGCATCACCGACCCGCTCAAGGACAGCGGTGCCACCAGCAGGTAATGGCTGTCTTCGCACTGTCCTTCCTGTGATGGGACAGTGAGCAGCACTGTGGCTCTGAACACCGTTGTACCCATCTGGACCTCAGTTTCCCCCTCTGCGAAAGGGGATAGCCCTGCCTTTCCTACAGGGTTTTTTAACTCTGCCTGCGTGCCCAGGTGGCCTGAGGAGGACCTGGAGTCCATTAACAAGTGGGCCTACGAGGGAGAGAGAGTGATCCATGGGAACCCGTCCGGCGTGGACAACGCTGTCAGCACCTGGGGTGGGTGAGCTTGCTCCCTCCCCCTTCCTGGGAGGCTCGGTACTGTGGTAGGTGCCCCGCCTCTTGCTAGAGGTGGGTACACGAGACCTCTGGGGAAGCCTGTTTCTGTTCCAGGGGAAGGAAAATCTCAGGGCCTCGCCTCTCTGAAGGGTGGGCTCAGGCCCTGGGAAAACCCCCACTGCTCTCAGGAGTCACAGGGAGCTGTCGCTGTGTTGGTGGCAAACCACACAAGCAGCAGTCCGTGCTGACAGGATGCCTGCTCACAGGCCCTGGGCCTTAGCCTCATGGCTGAGGAAGCTGCAGCTCAGAAGAGCGAGGTCCCGAGGGAATGGATGGATGTGTCACTCGTGAGGCCACAGTGACCTCACGCTGCTGTCCCTCTCTTTAGGAGGAGCCCTGCGCTACCAGCAAGGGAAGATGTCGTCCTTGAAGAGGTAACTCAGGCTTCATGGCTGTGGCCAGCACACATAGATACTACGCACTATGCCTGCCTTTGTGAGGTTGTGAGGGGTGGGTGTCCTGTGTCCCCCTCCTGCTGTGGCTGTGTCACAGTGTGAGGCCTGGGGCGCAGTGAGGTCTGCCTCGCTATTGTCTTTCCTCCACCGTGCCAGTCGCCATTAAAGGTGAAAGTCCGTCCCTTCCCCTTGAAGCAGACCCTGGCTGCCTGCCTGTCCACTCGTGTAGTAAGCAATAGGCACTGCCTCCCGTTTCCTGATGACACTTCCTGGGGGCCGTGTGCCACTCAGGCTGTTTCTGGGAGCTCTTGCTAGGAGTGAGGGTGAGGTTGGGTCAGGGTTTGATGAGTATGGAAGCCAACACAGGACAAAAAGGGGCGTTGCGCTGGAGCCCTTGGTGGGGAGGCTTGAGCAAGGCTCAGCAGTCCCACCTTCATTCTACAGCTGGTTTAAGTGGGGAGTCTTCTCCCCAAACCACACATGCTGCCGCTCCGTACAAAGCACCTGTCTGTGGTGAGGCTGCAGCTCAGCCTCCCTGAACACTGCCCCTTTTTTTTTTTTTTTTTTTTTTTTTTTTGAGTGACAGGCGGTCTTTAAAGGAGAGAAAAATATCGCTCATCTTAGAAAGTTTAGAAAAGACAAGCGCCGTCCTCCAGGGTGGGAACCGTGCCCTGGCTTCCAGGGGTTCTGGGTGGTGAGACAGTGGGCCAGCAGCCTCCACCTCTGCTGGGTCTTACAGCCTTGAACCGGAAAGAGGGTGAATAAAGATGGGGAACCCTGGACCTCCCGCTGTCTGGCAGGGGCGCGCCCAGGTTCTCCGCCTCCATCCCCACCGCGGCTCAGAGTGGATGGCAGGAGAGAACTGGGTCCTCCAGGGGCCGCACACACAAGGACAGTCAGTACCCCCTGGGGCTGTGCTAGGGAGTCTGCCTGCTGCAGCTTCAGCTCACGGACTCACAGCAGCTACAGCTTTGCCTGCTGTGGCCGCAACAGCAGGGTTCCGGCCTTGACTGCTGCTCTAGGCACTGCAGACTGGGCTCGGGGGTGTGTTTGGGGTGGGGTGGCCTCTTCAGTCCTGCCTGCTTGCTCCCTCCCACAGAGGCTGCCACAGATGCATGGCAGAAAAACACCCCAAGACAGATCCAAACTCACACACGGTGCCCCAAAGTTATTGGATTGCAGAGCATTTCAGGTTTAGATTAAGTGACATCCATGCAGACAGTCCCGAGTCCCCAGAACCTTGAGACCTGGAGCATTTCTGAAAAGGATGTTTGACTCTCCCCTTACACCCCCCTTCACCCCCACCTAAGCTTCAAGGTTGGGAACTGCTGACCTCTGACCCTCCTGCTGTCTGCCATAGCCACTTTGAACTTACAACCTGATGAGGGGTCACGACCTGTCACCTTTGCCCCTAGTGGCCTTTACCCTTCTCGGTCCTTATTCCTCCTGGTGGCGAAGCCTTGGAGGGCCTTCCTTCCCGCTCTGCCTGCTAGTCTGTGCACTGTGCAGTGCCATGCCTCCTGGGCTTCTGCTTCTGTCCCAGGATGGGGAGGAGCCCTGGGCGTGGCTCCTCCATCCCGCCTTTCTTCTCTGCAGGCTCCCGGCCCTACAGATCCTGCTCACGAACACCAAGGTCCCCCGAAGCACCAAGGCCCTCGTGGCTGGTGTCAGAAGCCGGCTACTCAAGGTGCTCCTGGGTGGAGGGTGCTGAGCTGTGGGTGTTGGGGACAGGGAAATGTGAGGGGGTAGGGTGGACAGACAGGAAGGTACTAACTGTGGTCACTGCCAGGCCAGAGTCGGGAGAGAGGCTTTGGGAAGCTGCCTGCCCCCATATTCACACTGGCTCTGTGACAAGGGCGCCCCTGCGGATGTCAGGGCAGCTGAAGGACAGGCGGGGCCAGAGGAGATTCCCCGGTGGCGTAGACGGGCCCCAGCTCTCCAGCAGGGCCCCTCCCCTATCCCTCGACCTCACGGTTCTGCCCTTCCTTCCCTGCAGTTCCCTGAGATCATGGCCCCGCTCCTGACCTCCATTAACGCCATATCCCTGGAGTGTGAGCGCGTGCTCCGAGAGATGGTGGCGGCCCCCGCCCCGGAGCACTACCTGGTTCTAGAAGTGAGTCCGCCACGCTGCTGCTCAAGTAGTGTGTCCCCTGTCCTTAGTCCCAGGCCTGGCCCCTGAGCATGTATGTGCCCGTGTGGGCAAGCGTGTCTTACCTAGAAGCCTGGCCTTGAGGTCCTGCGGGCAGGTGCAGACCCCCATCCCGTCTGCTCTGGGAAACGCCTGCCTCCCCGCTCCTGCTCTGTGCTGGCTCCCGCTGTCTTCTGCTCAGGCAGGCTCTGACGTTGTTCTGTCCAACTGTGGTCTGCGTGTTCTAGTATAGCACAGAGGCCTGCGGTCAGCGTCTGGGCAGGCCAGCGTCTGAATCGTCACTCACTGCAGGTGGGTGGCCGGCCTTACTGCCGTGTCACAAGCTTGTTACAGTTCCAGAGTCTCGTGTTCCCCGTGCCCGTGTGCCACCAGCACAGACAGCCAAAGGCTCCCTCTCAGACATGGGCCATCTGGTGCCATGACTCAGGCTGATGGTACAACGCCATCTGGCCAGGAGTACAAGGGGACCCAGCAGCCCCCGGCTGAAATAGCCGAGCAGTGGCAGAGTCCCCTCCGGATGGCCTGGCACACTCCTGTGCTGATGGCCTCCAGCACGGTCCTGTGCAGTACCTGTCCCTCCTAGCATCCCCGTGTGCAGCCTCTCAGGGTAACGTCACCCCTGCTCCCTGCAGCTACCTGTGTCTCCATTTTACAGGCTCAAAAGCCGAGGTCCAAAGTGGCTGACTTCCTCCTGTGTTTTCCAGCTTGGGGTGGCTGCAGAGCCAGGACCCAAACTATTGCCTGTGTATGCCTCCACTCACAGATTTTACTCATTTTATATCTCGAGACAGGGTCACACTGTAGCCCTGGCTGGCCTAGAATTCACTGTGTAGACCAGGCGAGCCTCAGACTCAGAAATGTGCCTGCAATGTGCGCCGTCACACCCAGAATCTCTCAGAGCTTTAATGAGCACCTACTGTGTGCTGGGCACAAGGCCTCCACGTAATCTGGAGCCTCCGTCCTCATTTCCCAGGCGCCCTCCTGTAGTCCCCAAGCCTTGCTCCCCAGTTCCCGTTTCCTCCATGCTCAGGATGGCAGACCTGAGCAGGATGAAATGAAGGAAGGCCACTGCCTGAGAATGCCAGAAGAGCGCACTGATCGCACAGCGTGGGTATTTTGGCTGCTACAGCCGCTGAAGTGCACAGCTCCGTTCCTGGACAGCTTTGCTCGTGAGCCAGCAGCGAGCTCTTCTCCAGTGTCACAGCCTGTCATCTGATCCTTGACAGATTTTGGATCAGCAGGTGACAGGTGTCTGGAACCTGCCTTGACGACATGATACCTGAGCTCAGGCACAGAGAGGCCCCAGACATCTCCACATGTGGCCCACCAGGCCTGTGAAAGGCACCCAGGGCTGCCACGAGGCCACACCGCCCATCCGTCCGTCCGTCTGTCTGTCTGCCTGGGAGTCTAGCAGAGCCGCCTCGGTGCTGGTTGGCCCTCAGTGCACAGGCATCCTGAGCTCTGCGCTCAGGGAGCTCCGAGCAGAGTCCTGCACAGCACAAGGGCTCGCCAGCTCCCTGAGCAAGAGGAGGCGATGGGGCGCCCAGGGCGATCTTGCAGGACCACTTCCAGCGCTGGTCCCACACAGGGTTCTGCCCCGGCCCTCAGGGCCTCCTCCTATAAAATGAGGTGGTGGTGACACACACCGGTAGGAGAATGTTTGCCCGGCTTAGGCACCGTGCAGAAGTCACAGCCAGGAGAGGCAGACTGTTCCCCATCTGTTCCCACGGGGAACACTCGAGCAAAGGACCCCGCCTAAGGGCTGAGAAGGGCAGAGCCCAGCCTCGCCCCCAGCCTGCCTGAGCTGCAGGCCCAGAAGGGAGGGCACAGCCTGGCTAGTTGTCCCCCGGCCCCCCGTGTGCCAGTGAAGGGCAGGCTGCGGCTGCCGTGAGCTTTTGCTCCTTGTTGGCTGGCAAGCAGCAATTTTATTGCACACAATTGAAGAAACTAAACAAATATTTAGCTGTTTTCTCACTTGTGACCTTGCTGGAGTGACAGCTTGGATCTTACTCTGCAAACCAGCCCCGGAGGCAGCGGTAGGATGGCATTTTGTGTGAGGCATTTTCCCTCACAAATGGCAAACCTGTCCCCGCTAGCCTTTAACAGAAAAGGAGCTTTCTCCTGGGGAGGGACCAGAGGTGATGGCTTCAAGCATGGCTTGATCCAGAGATTGTAGCGAGGTGGTTAGGAACCTGTCATGTGATCTGTGACCTCATGGCAGGTGGACAGATTGGGTGTCCGGTGCTTTAGTCATTCCAGTTTGACCGGCTCAGATTAGGTGCTTGCTCCGTATCAGTAAAAGGGCCAGGCTCGGCACTGACCTCCGTGGCGGGAGGGACGATGAACTTGGCTCCCTTCATGGACCAAGTCCCTCGTAGGGAGCTTGAGCTGTCCTAGGGCAGCAGCTGCCGGGCCCACAGGAGCCGTGGGCTGGGACAGGGTTTGCCTCAGGTGGATTAGGCAAGAACAGATGGTACCTTCTGCAGGAGCTGATAGACATGAACCAGCACCATCTGAATGCCCTGGGAGTGGGCCACGCCTCCCTGGACCAGCTCTGCCAAGTCACAGCAGCGCAGGGACTGCACAGCAAGCTGACAGGCGCGGGTGGCGGCGGCTGCGGCATCACCCTCCTGAAGCCAGGTACGGACGGGGCTGGCGGGATGGCTGCTAGCACAGACCATGGTGGAACAGCTGTTGGAGGATTTGCTAGAAAGGGAGACTTGAGCTCTGCTTTGTGACCGGGGGCCAGTGAATTAACCTCGCTGTGCCTTTGTTTCCTCTGGGAAGACAAGGATGACAGCAGGTGGGTCTCGAAGGCTATGACAGCGTGTCCAGTATACGAGGCGCTCTGGTGTGGGAGCGGGGGACTGGCCAGTGTGGCCTCGTTCCCAGACAGGGAAACTGAGGCCCGAATGGGGTTCAGCGTGAAGCCGCATGACCGGCTGATGCGTGGCAAGGCTGGGCCCCGGTGGGGCTTGGCACGTGGCTCATGGGTGCTGCAGTAAGGCCGAAAGGCCTTCCGTGCGTCATCCACCAGGGCCCACTGCCTCCCATCTCCAGGTCTAGAGCGAGCCAAGGTGGAGGCCGCCAAGCAGGCCCTGGCCAGCTGCGGGTTTGACTGCTGGGAGACCAGCATTGGAGGCCCTGGGGTCTCCATGCACACGGCTGCCTCCATAGACGATTCTGTTCGACAAGCCCTGGGCCTCTGAGGTGATGTCACACTGAGTCCTGCAAGGAGGCCTCTCACTGGAGTGTTCTGGGACCGCAGTCGGCCTCTGTGCCTGCTGGTGACACCTTTCCTGCTGCTGGTGCCTTCTGGCTCTGAGAGGCGCCACCTCGGTGTCCCGCCTTACACTGGCGTTTCTGGAGCCACACAGACCTCAGTCGTGGGGTCTCCTGAACTGGCGGGCTGATACGGCCCTTCACCGTGGAGCTCTGGAGGGTGCACCTGCCTGAGTGGCCTCCACCTGCCTCACTCAAACTCTCCGGCGAGCCGTGCACTCTTCTGTCCAGCCGCCGAAGGCTCCTTAGCAACTGCCTGACCGGTGGTTCCTGACTGTCATCCTCACCCAGGGAAGGCTTGCTGTCGGGTCTGTCTCCATGTGTACTTGTGGGGAAGCTGCCCTTGGGAGAAATAAAGACATTGCCCAGGCAAAGCCTCAGGCCCTGTGGGAGGAAGTGGCACACTCTGTCCTCCCTCCTTTCTCTGGTGGGCTCGCCCTCTCTCTGGGAGTCCTGGGGCTGAGACAGGGACACTGCCTCAGTTACAACACAGAGCTTGGATTCATTGCGTACCCACCAGTGTGTACAGCTCTGCAGCCTTGGGAATGAACTTAAGGCCTAGGGCATCCCTTCTGCCTTTTTGTTCTGTTTTTTGAGACAGAGTTTCTCTGTGCGGCTTTGGAACTTGTCCTGGAACTCAGTTTGTAGACCAGGCTGGCCTTGAGCTCGGAGAGATCTGTCTGCTGAGCCTCCTGAGTGCTGGGATTAAAGACCTTGGCCACCACCGCTCAGCCAATCCATCCCTTCCTTCTGATGTCAGCTGTCTAGGTGGAGGGACCCTCATGCTCCTGGAATGGCAGGGCCCACCCACCAAAGCCTGGGAAAGCAGCTTCTCACCCACAGAGCCCCTGGGAGCCCGGGCCCTGAAGTAAAGATGGGCTGGGCTGGGCTTAGTTTGTTTCCCATGACTCAGTGTGTGTTTGCCCTCAGCCGCTAGGGGGCAGCTGATGCCTTTCCCGCACCTCGGGAGGAGGGTGGGTGGGAGCTGGGCTGGAGCCCACCACTAGGAGGTCACGGCAGACTTTTGGCAGTTCTGTGCCCCTGTCCTCCGGAAACAAGTAGGGCATGAAGCGGTGATACTCATCTGGGGACTCATGGCCCGTTCTGAGCCCGACTTCACAGCACAATCCGCAGTCTCATGCTCATTTCACCAACCAGGGAGCCAGAGCTCAGAGGTGTTGGGTAATTGCCCAAAGCCACGAAGCTGACCAGCCTTAGAGGTGGCTTGACTCCACACCCAGCTCTGCCCTGGCCGCTCCCCCTCAGTCTGGCTGCGATTGTAAGCGCCTGTAACGCTAAGGCCCACATGGGTTTGTGGCCAGACAGTTAGTGAGCAGCTGGGACCACCGCGTGGGACCGTCCTGCAGTGGGCTGGGGAAGGTGAAGTGTCCGCGGCAGCTGTAGCACTGAGCGGGATTATCAGGCTGAGATCCGCATCGCCTTCGTGCTCCCTGAGGGCTGGGTGTCAGCAACCAGGCTGACGTGATGCCCTGGCCCTCCGGACGCAGCCACCTGTGTGTCCTGACCAGCGTAGCCACCTATGTCAGCTGCTGCTGTGACCACCCTATGCTCCTGATGTCACCATATGCAGCCACCTGTCTGGTAGGCCTTTGCAGCCACTACTGCTCTTACTGGACATGCAGTGGGTGTCACTCAGTGGTTCTCAGCCCTGAGCTTCCCAAAGACCCCGGAGAGCTGTCCCCTGTCTGCCTTGGACGTCCTGCCCTTGCTGGTCTGGGTTGAGCTCCATCACTAAAGGCTTTGTTTGTTTGTTTGTTTGTTTATTACATTTATGTGTGCTACAGCAGAAGACAGCTTGCATGAGTCTGTTCTCTGCCCCTGTGTGAGTTCTGCAGGTTGAACTAGAGTCATCGGGCTCGGCAGTAAGTGCCTTTGCCAGCTGAGCCAACTTTCGAGCCACCTTGCCAGCCCCCTGGTAGCTTTTAAAGCTCTGGGGTAATTCCAGTGTACACTCAGGCTGGAGGTCATAAATCAAAGGACCACAAGGTCACCTCTGGCATACCAACCTGGTGGCTGAGCTCAGCTCTGCAGGCTCAGTTCCAGCTCTGCTAACCTCTGGCCCTGTGGCCTTGGGCCAAGTCCCCTTTGGAGGCGTTCTCTTTCCCCGTGAGTCGAACGGAACCGCCTTCCCGGAGGGCGTGTGACCATCGGGTGAGAGGGCACAGGGCTGGTGCTTGGCACTGTGCCGGCTACACTGTTAGCGTTCACTAAATGGTCAATGCAGTCTCGTGCCACAGGATGCTAAGGTGTTTCCCAGAAACGTCAGCGGCGTTCAGTGCTGGTTAAAACCCCAGCCTTGGTCAGACACAGCCTTCTCTCTGTTCACTGTTGGAAAGATTGTTAGTTCCACCCAGCTTCGCCCCTGCTAGCTTCTCTGCCCAGAGCTGACACAGCCCGGCACCTCTGCCAGGCACAGTGTCTCTGCTGCCCTGCAGTGCACAGCAGGGTCTCCCGTGGGGAGGCTCTGGCTGCTCTGCCGGCCTGCGTGTGCCTGGCTCTGCCCTCTGGTTTTGTCCTTGTGGTCGCTCCTCTTCTGGCCGTGGCTCCCAGCTCCTTCTGGACGGGCTTCTCACCCACACCTGCCATCTTGCTGTGCGGGGCAGAGAGCCACTGCTGCAGCCAGAGCCAGAAATGTTTTCACATAATAGTGACCCTGGGGATGCTCAGCCCTAATCCCAGCACTCGGGAGGCGGAGGCAGGCAGATCTCTCTGAGGCTGAGGCCAGCCTGGACTACATAGGAAGTTCCAGGACAGCCAGGACTACGTAGACTCTCCCTCCCTCCCCTTTCTCTGTGTGTCTCTCTCTCCCTTCCCCTCCCTCTCTCAAAAAGTTTTCAGCGTGTGACTGCACTGTGGTGAGCGTGTGACTGCCTCCCCCTTCCTTGTGCATGAGCGCACTTTGGTCGCCTGCCACCTCATGCTGGCTGCTGTCCTTACCTTTCCGTAGCTGGGATGCTGTGCGCAAGGCCATCTCAGCCCCACTTCTGCCCTCCCTGCCCAGCTTGGCGCAGGGCATCTGCTTTAGCTCCCTATTCTGGGTCTGTTTTCCCACATGCAGTGGGCTGAACATCTCGCTTGTCATCAGGGTTAGCGGTGGCGATGGGCCCTGTGGCATGGCTTACGGAGGGAGTTACAGCTCCCTGTCTGATGTCCACAGCAGTGCAGTGTGCGGTTTCTAGCGGTATTTGGAAGGCGTGCAGGGTCTCGCTAAGCAGGGAGAAGGACCAAAAATAAGATTTACTACATTGGCCAACCAATGGGATTTTCTGACACACACCCTTGGCCATCAAGCTTCTGGGAATAGGGCATCTTGGGTAGGGGAGAATGACCCTTCCGTTTTTACAGAGAGGCAGATGGACAGGTGTGCCCTCAGACAGGCTGGGTGACTGGTTTGGGTCTGAGCCCTGTCAACCTGCCTGGTGCTGATCAGAGCCTGTGTCTGGATGGGGTCAGTGTGCTGGCCCTCTCCATGCTGCCTGACACTCCTGAGGGGCTCGGGGCCTGGAGCCCCTGACTGAGACATGTAGTGAAACCTGAGTTTTCTCTCTTATTTATTTTTTTCCTCGCCATAGATCTATGTGATGAATGGGATTGCAGATAAAGGGGATGCTCCTGTGGTCCTGCAAAGGGGTGACAGGCTTCCTCTCCTCCCAATCCCTCCCCAGCTCCCTCCTGGTATATGGGAGGGACCGGGAGGCCTGAGTGGGCCTGAGCGCATCCGTTAATAGGACTATGTGCCAAGTGAGCCTGTTTGGGGCCATGAGGCCTGACACCTCCCCCCCCACCCCGTGAGGTTTATAGGACTAGGAAGGTAGCATTCAAAGATCCTATCATGATGTGTAGGCTGAGGCAGGGAACCCCCAGACCTCCTGACACCCCAGAGAAAGATTCTGCCTCCCTACAAGGGCCAAGGCTGGCAGGTTCTGCCCGTGAGTCCTGAGCATCTCTGCTGTGGGCAGGAAATGGGCCAGGCCCCAGAAATCAGAGCTGTCCTGCCCTTGGGGACCCAATGGCTGCCTTTGGGAGAGAGACAGGGTAACCAGGATGTAGACAAGGCAAGGAGAGACAGCTTGCTGTGCGACCATAAACAGTTATCTCGCCCTCTCTGGGCCTCAGTCTTCCTATCCATAGACAATACGTCTGTTCACTAGGGCAGGACCTTGGACCTCGCGTTTTCTCTACCTGCCCACTGTTGGATATTCTGTGAATCCTGCACTCAGGGATTTGGCTTTGTTTTACTCCCAGCTGTAAGACTTAAGTCGGATCGCCTTCTCCTGGGGTGGGCGCCTCCTGCACCTCTGCCCACATCATGTGCAGCCCAAGCATCCAGGAGGTTGAGCTGCTGTTGTTCTTACTGGGGAAACTGAGGCTCAAAGAGGCTTCAAACCTTGTAACAGCAGCTGCCGGAGCCGGAGTACAGGCTCACTCCCTAACAGGTAAGGCTGGGTTCTAAGAGAGAGGCAGGAAGAGCCGTCCTTCCTGCTCTTGTGGTTGGGCGGCAGCAAGGCGGGATTGGCTGTGCTGAGCAGGACACTGGGCCTCAGCCGCGGTGCCACATGCCAGATTGCCAGGGCCTTGGAGGACGTGACCTTGGAGGAAAAGGCTTCCTGGACCCGTGCACCTGCCATCTGTTGCCAAGACAACACATCTGTTCCACGCCCCCAGTGACCCTGCAGGGTGGGGGCCTCCAGCGCATGAGCTGGGCTGTCCTTGGCAGCCACCAAGTGGCCCTCACACCCGTCCCTCCAGGTTATCTCCAGCCATCTGCCTCAAAGAGCAGAGTCCATCAGGACCATCCCTCAACACAGCCACACAGACCCACCCACGCTGTGGATGGGGACACTGAGGCAGGCACGCAGCCAGGGAATGACCAGCTCCCGGACACTGTGTTTGCAATAAGCTGGGATGTTAGCGGAGGCTTCCTAGAGGATTGAGGACATGGAGCTCAGCCAGATAAGGCCTGGAGAAAGGGCAGGAGCTAATGTAACCTCCCTTCCCTCAGCTGGCATCCCTCCACGACAGCCCTCTGAGCTCACCAGAGTCAGCCCCAAGGGCAGAAGGATGCAGATGCAGGAGTCAATGGCCTTTGGACTGGAGGCGTGAGACACAGACTTCCCACCTGTCCCACAGAGTTGAAAAGCTTCTGCTCTGCTGTGTGGCCCAGGAGAGGGGCTTGGCCCTCTCTGGGCCCTGGCCTCCCTGCTATTTCTAAGGGTTTGATCTCCAGGCCTGGCCTGTGATTTCCATGGCTTCTAACATCAGCCTGAGAAGTCTGCTCAGATACCTCACACCCACAAATCTCCAGCCTAGCTGGGGGAGGAACAACGGGCACTGCCGGACCTTAGCCCCTGCCAGCTGTTACCCTGCAGTAGGGGTGGGGCTGCCGTCCATTCCTTTCTGTCAGGGCACGTTCCGGTGTTGAACTTGGCTTCTCCACACGCCTTATAAAGACCGTCAGCTCCAGCCCTGGCCCTGCTTAGTTTTATTTACTATTAAGTTTATCTATGTATATTTATTGTGGAGACAGGGTCTCATACAGCCCAGGCTGGCCTCTGGCTCACCATGTGGCTGAAGATGGCCTTGAACTCTTCACCTTCCTGCTTCTGCCTCCCACACGCTGAGATTACGGACCGCTGCCTCCATCCCTGGCTCTTCTGTCTTCTGAAAAAGAGATTCCAAAAATCAGGCCGCTACAATACAACTCAGTTTTTAAATACTACTGAGAAAGAATGAAAAACCAATCCAGAAGAAAGAAAAAAAGAAGGGAGGGTGGGAGGGAGGGAGGGAGGGAGGGAGGGAGGGAGGAAGGAAGGAAGGAAGGAAGGAAGGAAGGAAGGAAGGAAGGAAGGAAGGAAGGGGGCCAGGCCAAGATTTCTGTGGGCTGAAAGGTCCCCGTGGTGACTCCTCCTTGGGAGAGCTGCCCTGGGGAGGACTGCTGAACCCTGGGTGGGAGGACCGAGCACCCTGTGGAATGTGATTACCCTGGTGAGGTGAAATGCCAGACTGGGCAGCGGGGCGCCAGCGATCCAAACTGAGCTCGCTCTGTCCCCGGGAGGCACAGATGTTTTTTTTTTTTTTTTTTTTTTTTTTTATCAGTGTCAGCGTTGGCTTCTTTCTGCTCTGATGAGTAGATACTAAAGAGCCAGTGACATTATTTGAGATAACAGAGAGAGCAGAAAAAGGGTCAGCGCGGGAGAGAGAGAAAACGGCAGAGCCAGCAGATAAAGGGGAGGCCTGAGGACAGGAGCACCCTGGCTGGGGCCCCCACCGACCCCATCCCCCCCCCAGCCTGGCTCCCTGCCTCTGGGGGCTGGAATGAGGCCCTGCCAGTCTCGGAGCCCCAGCCACTGCCTGCTCCTGTCCCTCCTCCCAGGCCCCACCCCCATTCTGCCTTTTCAATTCCATTCAATTAGGCCTCCCCTCTCGGAAGCTTGTCTCCTCTGATATCCAGGCTAACTGACAGGGGATTAGAGCTGTTTGTATTACACACAGAGCCACTGCCACCAGGGCCCAGGGACATGCTTATTTATGGAGCGGCCAGGGTAGTGTCCCCTGGGACCTGCTTCCTCCGAGGAGAGCTGGAGGGCCCTGTTCTCTGCCACTGTCCTTCCTCATCTTGCAGCCTGAGAGAGGGTGGGTTAGAAGGGGAAAAAAAAAAAAAAAAGGAAGCAAAATCCCAGATAGACTTGGATTCAAAGCCCAGCTCTGCCCCATGCCGGCTGTGCAGCACTGGGCGAGCAGCACCCCTTCTCTGGGCCTCTGACCGTTTCTTCATCTTTGTTTGGTTCAGTTTTCATCATCCTGGGCAAACCTCAAATTCATAGCAACCCCCCTGCCTCAGCTCCCGAGTACTGAAGTTAATGATCCAGACGCCCGGCTGAGCCTGATCCTTCATCTAGAAGCAGTGGAACAGCTCAGCAGATGGCGGGGTGGTTGGGAGGCGCCGGTGGGGCAGACGTTTGGTCCAGTGCTAGCAACATTCCCTTTGCCTGCTCAGTTCCTGACACCTCTGGGCCAGCCTGTTACAGTGACAGCAGAGCCGAAAGGATCCTTGGTGAAGTAGTGCTGGGCATAGCTACCCCTGCCCTGGGTCTGCCTGCGGAAGGGTCTAGCCCAGTGCAGGGCTTGATAATTCGGACCTCTTGGGTGCTGTGTGAATCACACAGGGTGTCAGGGCAGATGGAACACGGTTAAACCAGCCTCCCCTGGTCCCTGGCCCCTGGCCCTCCTCCCCAGCCTCCCCTGGCCCCCTCACAGAGCCTTCCCAATGTATCGTGTCCTGTCCCATGTCATCAGTGCCCCCCCCCCCCGGCTTTCTTCCTCTCCAAGTTCTTGGTTGGGAATTTGTCACTGCCATCGTCAGCGCCCAAGAGCAGGCAGCTGCCTTGTTCACATCTGTCTCACCTACTTACATCAGGTGTGTTTTCGATTCTGGGGTGAATGCAGAGAGGGAGGGAGGGGGGGGGGGAGGGGCTTCTCTTGTTCATGGTGGCCACCCTGCTGGCTGAGGAGCCCCATTGTCCTGAGCCTGCCCCTCAACCCTCCAAAGGGCTTCTGGGTGTTGGAATGAGAGGGTTCAGGTCTTGGTCTGAATGCAATGTTTCTCTTCTACCCTCTGTCTACCCAGAGGGAAGGAAGGGTCTTTGTGGCTTTCTCTCTCCCAGCACCCACGGCTGGTGGCCTTGTGACTGAAAGAGCTGGAAGGGCTCCAGGCAGGCCCTCTCGGGGGTAGCGTCACGCGGGGCTATCCCCTGTCGTCACTGAACTGGCCAGAGTTCAGCAGAGGGCTTGGCCTGGGAGAGTGCAAGCGTGGACAGTTACAGAAACCCAGTGTAGGGTCAGTTAGCAAGAGGATGCTGCGGGGTAAAGGGACCGGCAGTGAAGGCTGGCAGCCTGAGTTTGGTTCCAAGACCTGCGTGATGGAGAGAACCAACTCCTGAAAGCTCTCCACACACACACACACACACACACACACACACACACACACACACACACACACACACGAAACTATACACATATACATACACATGTATATACATATACAATAAATAATAAATGTAACTTGTTTTTAACGTAGCACAATAAAAACCAACCACATGTTGGGTTTGGTGGCACACACTTGCAACCCTAGCACAGAGGAGGCTTAGGCTCGGGGGTCAAAGGTGCCAGGCCATCCTGGGTCGAACACTCTCCCTAAAACAAAACATCACAGCCCAGCCTCCAATGCCACTTGAATTTGCCTTTCCGAGCTGGGGACTGATGGCCTCCTCCCATCTATAGTGGCTTTTGGTGGTGAGCCTGTCACACGGGTCCACAGTGGCGCTGGGACATGACAGGGTCATCCAGCCAGGCACAGGTCTCTGAAGTTAGACGCCCGCTGGCCCGTCGGCTGTATCTGAGCCTTTCACAGGGGTCACCTTAGACCATCGTAAAACAGATGTTTACATTGTGATTCATAACAGTAGCAAAATCACAATTATGACATAGTAATGAAAATAATTTTATGGTTGGGGGTCACCACAACATGAGGAATTGTATTAAATGGTCACAGCATCAAGAAGGTTGAGAACTACTGGAGTAGACCCTGGGTACAAAATCAGGGCTCCAAGCAGCCAGACTGGAGGGATTGAGCCTCTTAAGACCCCCCGGGAGTGGCACAGTGCTGGCTAATTTTATGTCAACTTGACACAAGCTAGATTATCTGAAAGGATACAACCCTTGATTGAGAAAACACCCCTTGAGATCCAGCTGTACGGCATCTTTTAAATGAGTGATTGGTGGGGGAGGGCCCAGCCGATGGTGGGCGGGGCCATCCTTGGGTCCTGGGCTCTATGAGAAAGCAGGCTGAGCAGGCCGCGAGGAGCAAGCCAGTGAGCAGCTCCCTCCACGGCCTCTGTCTCAGCTCCTGCCTCAGGCCCCTGCCCTGCTTGGGTTCCTGTCCTGACTTCCGGGATGAACAGCAATGCTGAAGTGTGAGCCAAACAAACCCCTTCTTCCCCAGTTTGCTTTTTGGTCATGGTGTTTCATCACGGCAGTAGTAACCCTGAGACAAATTGGTGCCAGCACAGTGTGGCATTGCTGTGACAGGCCTGATCATGTTTGGGGAGGATCGTGGAAGGACGGTAGAGTAGAAAGGGGCGAGTGTTGAGAGCTCGGCGGGCGGATGCTCTGCCGGAGCTTGGAAGACAAGAACGTTTGGAGTCGTGCAGGTGATGGAACCCGTGTGCTGGTCTGAAGGAAAATGACCCCAGGGGAGGGGCACTGTTTAGGAGGCGAGGCTTTGTTGAAGTGGGTGTAGCCTTGTTGGAGGAAGTGTGTCACACTGGGGTCGGGCCTTAAAGTCTCTCTTGCTCAAGCTTCCCTCAGTGTGAAACAGACCACTTCCTGCTGTCTGTAAGATGTAGGACTCTGGGTTCCTATTCTAGCACTGTTTCTGCCTGCACGCCTCTGTGCCTGCCATGATAACGGACTGAACCTCTGAAACTGTAAGCGAGCCCCAATTAAATGTTTTCCTTTGTAAGTTTGCGGTAGTCATGGTGTCTCTTCACAGCAGTGGTAACCGTAACTGAGACAGTCTGCCTTATGAAGCTTCAGAGAGAAGTTTAAAGACTGTAAGAGGGGTGTTTGTGAACTTGAGCTGAGATTCTGTGGTGTCTGGTCAGCTGGGACTGAAGTGTCAGCTGTGATTAACAAGAAACCGGAGCACTAAGGTAAAAGCCTTTGCTCGTCATGGGCGGCAGCTGAGGCCGCACTGTGAGGCGGGGCTGGAGCCCCTGGACAGGGCCCGGGGGAGGCTGATGGCGAAAGCACAGCCCAGTTGCAGCAGAGACCCCAGCATTTTGGAGATCCAGCACCACGGGATGGCCACCAAGAACAGTGGCAGTGGTGGGGTGGAGCCCGCCAGAGCCTAGAGGACAGCTGTGTGTGCTGCAGAGGGCGGAGCCGAGAAGCGACCCAGGCCTCTTGGAGGAGCCCGGAAGACGGTGAGTGGATCCCAGACATTAGATATTAACTTATTTACAGTTGGAGTTAGGTCTTGCTTTGTTCAGATTGTGACTGGTTCTTCCCTCTCAAAGTGAGAAAATATTTAATTTATTTTTGACGTTAAAGGAGCCCATAGTTGGGAGACTTGAAAAAGAAAAAGCTTTTAGAGTTTAAGAGACTGGCTATTTTAAAGAGTTTGGATTTCTAAAGACCGGGACTGTTAAAATTGATATTGATGTGTGATCTTGGGGAAGAACAGGAAAGGGAAGGCCATGGCTCAATAGTGATGTGTTTGTCAAGCTGACAAGGGGTCAGTCATGCAGGATAGTTTGTCAGCACAAGCTGGAGTCATACGGGAGGAGGGACCCTCAATTGAGAAGACGCCTCCATGAGACCAGGAGGTGGGCAGGCCTGTAGGGCATTTTCTTAATCAGTGATTGATGGGGGAGGGCCCAGCCCATGGTGTGTGGGGCCATCCTTGGGTCTTGGGTTCTATCAGAAAGCAGGCTGAGCAAGCCATGGGGAGCACGCCAGTGAGCAGCTCCCTCCATGGCCTCTGCACCAGCTCCTGCCTCCAGGTCCCTGTCCTGAGTTCCTTTTATAGTAAACAGTGATGTGGAAGTGTAAGCAAACCCTTTCCTCCCCAGCAAACCTTTAATCATGGTGTTTCATCACAGCAATAGAAACCCTGACTAAGACAGGCACAGTCCCTGCTGGTAAGGGAGATAATCACCCAATCGGGGACAATGTGTATGTAAAGAGTAACAGGAATCCAATGGCAGCATCACGTATGTGCATGCCACAGGGTATGTTCATAACTTACAACTCTGAGGAGGAGGACAGGACGTGGAGCTTGGGAAGAGATGTGCTATAATAATCGCGATTGTTACGATGACAGAAATGATAACCACGCATGACCACTGCATTCCAGCCCCATACCACAAGCCATATTGTTCCAGTTCAGCAGGGGAAATGACAAGGCTCGGGGACAAAGCTGCCGGCCAGCTGGTAATGAGACACAAGCCCGGGCTCTGGGATCCCAGAGAGATCGATGGCTAACCCTCAGCCCTGACTGGCCTCAGCCTCGCAGAACCACATGGCCTCAGAGCTCAGGGGTGAGTGAGGCAGGGTGCGCTGGGTAAGCAGGCAGTGTGATGGAGAGAGAGCCCCAGAGGGGTGCCTTTCTCAGCCTGCAGTGGTGACAGGGACACGGGGGGAGCAGGGAGAGGGCATCTCCACGAGTTGGCATCTGGATTCTTGTTGTTGTTAAATAGGGTCTCAGGCGCCTGGGCTAGCGGCTAGTGTATAGCTGATGATGACCTTGAACCCCCGACCCTCTTGACTGAACTTCCCAAGGGCTGGAGTGGCAGGCGTTCACCGGCATGCCTGGTTTATGTGCTGCTGGGGATTGAAGCCACAGCGTCATGCATGCCAGGTGGATGCTGCCCCGTTGAGCTAGAGCCCTGAGTGAGGGCGGGCATGCTGGGCAGCAGAGCCCCAGCTGTTTGCAGACCAGCCGTGTGTGTGTGTGTGTGTGTGTGTGTGTGTTACAGAAGAGGGCCCACCTGGCAGGGCTTCTCACCCTCCTCCCTCCCTCCCGATGCCAGTGGCCCCTGGGTCTTCCCTGTGCAGCAGAATGTCACATCGTCCCTGTGCTGTGTCTTGGCGTCTTTTCTCAGGACGCCAGCCCCTGAGTTTGAGCACAGTCCAAACCTCACGTAACCGGGCTACATCTGCGAAGACTTGAGTTTCCCAATAGGGGCCCTCGGGAGACCAGCCCCATCCGGTCCTTCTGAGGGGTGGGGGCACAATTCTTTCTTCCCTGCTGGCAGGGAAGTTTACGGGTTACGGGTTGTTTGCACCTTCGGTCCCCAGCTCCTCAGGGACCAGCCACTGCAGGAGAGACCCCAGGTTCAGGTACCCCTCCTCGTGACCTCAGACTGTTTCACCCAGAGCCCACATGGCGCCTGGGTAAGGCAGGTCTCCTGGGCACAATTCTTTCCCCCTGGGGCTGCGCTCAGGAAAAGTGCCGATGTCAGCACAGTGCCTCCTCCCTGCAGCGATCTCAGCTGCCAGTGAGACGTCACTCCTAGATTTTATCGGCAGTTTCATTGTCAGCCCCCAAAACCCTCCTCCCAGGTGGCGTTTGCATCAGGAGAGGCTGTGGTGGGAAGAGGAGGCAGAGGTCACTTTTGGAACCCGGTGGTGCTGGCGCCCCTGGCCTGGGGTCAGCAGAGGCAGTGGACCCCACGTGACGTCCCCTTCCCCAGGAGCAAAGGAGAACAAGAGGCAGGGGGTGGAGCGTGCCCTGGGGAGGCCCAGAGTCCACAGACCCTCAAGTCCTCCTTCAGCCCTCCCGGTTGATATGCAGGAGACATGTGATGGGGTAAGAGCATGGGCTGCGGCATCAGACCCACCCAGGGGTATTTCTCAGCTAGGTACTGAGCACTTCGGGATGCCTCAACATACCCATCTACCAAGTGGGGGCAACCTGTACTTCCAGTGGCAGAGGCCAAATCTATTTCAAGCACTGTCATCACATTCAAGCCGCACCAAACCTGGGAAGGCTGGCACCCTCCTGGCAGCGAAGTTTATGGGTTAGATACCTTGGATCAGTACCTTAGTGGTGGGGAACAAAGCTCAGAAAATTTCAGCATACTTGTCAGGTGATCAGAGAAAAGGCACTAACTGGATTTGAACTCGGGCCCTGACATCCCTGGGCGGTCGTAAGCCTGTCCTATAGGCTCCGTGGGAAGAGTGAAGGTCATAAAATGTCAGCTCACACCAGGCACGTGAAGGAAAGCCATCTGCCTGTGAGCAGGAAGGAGCCAGGCTCCTCGGTAGCCAGAGTGGCTGAGGACCCAGTGTAAACCACTGGGTACAGGTTCCAGGGTGACACAGGGGCCTCCTCGGGCATGAGGTGAGCTCCAGGGCTGAGACCCCCCCCAGGGGCTGAGTCCCTCTGCACACTGGCACCCCAGCTGTGTCCTCTTCCCTGCCCCAGCAGAGCTGTGCCACCTGAAGGTGCCCAGCTGTGCGTTTGAAACACAAAGACCCAGGGCCGAGGCGGGTTCAGGGCTACCCAGGCGGGAGCAGGCGTTACACGCTTGAATTCTGCAGTGGCCACTTACCCGCGTCTTGGTTCTGTGATCTGTACAGTGGGGTCAGGAGGCCCACCCTGCACGGGAGAAAAGCAGGTGGTGCTTTGGCATCTAGAAAGTTCCTTCCAGAGCTCGGACTCTGAACCCCTCTGCAGTGCAGATGAGGAAGCCGGGCCCTGGGATGAGGAGGAAGGAGAAACTCCTGCTCCCGCCTCCGGCTCCTGGCCCAGCATCACCCTCTGCCACCTCCCCACCCTCCTCCCTGCTTCTCTGACCCCTGCAGCTTCCAGAGCCTGAACCCCAGGCCTGAAGCGAGGAGTGCCATTCTCTCTTCCCTGGCACACTGAAGGTTTTGAAAGTTAAAGTGTTACCGTCGGCTTTGTTGTTGCCTAACTACGACAGACAAATTGAGAACGAGTTGTCAAAATGTCAACGCACAACAAATCAACATACGAAACGAGTCCCTGCGCTCCGCGGTGTATAATTAAACAAAAAATCCCTTTTAGAAATTTCAGCGAGCGTCGGTCCCCACTTTATATTTGTCTGTGTGATTAATAAAGGCAGCTAATTTTCAGACTTTAAAAACAGCTAGAAAATAGCTCCTAATTACATATTAGGTTCCTGGCGGCCCCCGCTGTGCTCTGCCGGCATTGGTGGGCCGAAGAATTTGGCAGAGCCTTAATTGCATTCTGAGCGTCATCTAATTTTAGTTAAATGTAATGTAATCAGCAGCAGATGTCTGAAATAAAATATGAATTATGAATATGATGAAATTTCATTCTTGAATAAAAAAGTAATTTGCTATTTAGTTCATTAACGTCTTCGAGGTTTATTAGAGCAGGTAGATAGGGCCCTAACTGATATCTGGGACGCCCCCACCCCGGGACAGGAAACTTCATCTGGACACACCCAGTTGTAACGAATGAGTGTGGGACCTTGAACTCACATCCTGGTGAGTCAGAGTTCAGGGGTGAGAGGAAGCCTTGCGCCTCTTCTACCTGTGACATCCCAGTACCCACTCTCCACTCCTGAGATGGGCACAGCGAAAGGCTACGGCCAGATGACACCGCATGGGGCTCGCTCAGTGTCTGTGTGTCTGACTGCGGATCCAGGCTCTGCCTCTCCCTGATTGGGAGCCAGGACCTTACTTTCCCTTTCCATAAAATGGGATCATCAAAGCATCTACTGGATGCGCCAAATGCACCCGGCCATTAGCAAAGCCTGTGTGGTGTCACCTGCCTTTGGGACTGTGTGTGTTAGACAGAGCAGCGGTGAAACATTGCTGTGAAAATGCCTGCTCTTTGTGGTACAGCCTGTGACACCGGGATTGCAAGTTCTGTCATTGTCTTTCACCGAGGCCTAGGGAAGCCAAACAACCCAGCTACAGATGCAGCTAGACATTGTAATTGGGGTTTGAGTCCCATACAATTTACCGCAGTGTTTCCCGCCACATTCAGAGGGCCACCCCAGCGGCTAAGCTGATGGGGGTTCCGGGTTAAGGGTTCCAGACAGGCTCATCTGGGAGAGGCAGAGGTGAGTGACAGATCTGTGTGCGGGTGGGGGGGGTAGAGCAAAGGGCAGAGTCGGCCCCTCCCGGAGCTGCGCTGGGCAGGGTGGGAGACACGGCTGCCTGCCTCCCTCTGTTCACACCGACCAATAACTCCCTGCAATTATCTGGAAGAGATTAATTAGCAAAGTGCACCATATTGACTCAAGGTTGCCTCAGCGATCAATAACTCGGGAAGAGTCTCGGGGCTGGTGCAGAAGAAACAGAACTGGAAAATGGGGGCGACGGCCCCACTCCAGACTGCGTAGCTCTGTCCAAGACTCCCAGTCTCCCCTGTCTACCCGGCAGCTCTGAGCACACCTCTCCCCTCAGTTTCCTCATGCAAAACGGGTGGGCAGTTCTAAGCATCACGCCCTATTCACAAGCCCTACCCAGAGAAACGTGAATCCCTGCCAGGAGGGACTCTGTGAAAGGTTGATGTGGTTGATTGGTTTTGGTTGTGAGACAGGGTCTGACCACAGCCCAGGCTGGCTCTAAATGATAAAATCCATTGTTCTTCAGTTCCCCAGTGTTCTGACAGGAGAGCAGGCTCCTTGGGCACGTAGGGTACTGGGGCATCACCGTTACGGAAAGAAGCTGAAGCGAAGTCTGATGGGGCAGGATGGAACCGCCAAAGCCAGGAGGATCTAGAGCCGCCAGGGTGGCGGAGCCCCAGAGCTGTGATCGCCAAGGACACTTCTGCTGCCAGGAATACTACCCTGAATGTGCAGTGTGGGTCAGGGATGCCCAGATCCTGTCCTCCTACCCCTGGCCTCCCATCAGATAACTGCCTGGGGCACGGAGCTGTCTAGAGGAGAATGGGCGGGTGGGGTGGTAAGAAACCCACCACAGACCGGGGGCGCAGTGGCAGAGGTACATAATCCCAGTACCCTGCGGCTGGCAGGAGGGTCGTGAGTTCCAGGCTAGCCTGGGCTACGTGTAAGGCCCTGTCTCAAAAAACAAAACTAAAGCAAGCAAACAAACCCACACAGCCCCTGTTGGCAAGAACGGAGGTATTTTGTGGGTGAGGCTTGTGAGCGGGGTGGACGCCGGGGTCCTCAACGGGGCCAGGCCTCACTCCGTGTTGCGGATACTTGGGTCTCTCCAAACGGGCCTCCCATACCAACTCCCACCTTATTTGCTCCTGCCCCAGGCGGAGTAGCCCTGGATCTGAGATCAGACCAGGCTACCCCAGTGAAATGCTGAGCTCTGCCCTGCCCATCATCCTTCTTAGCCTCTGTCACGTTGCCCATTCATCTGACAGCCATAGCTCGAACTGCAGGGAAACTGGGGGTCATTTGTCCCACTGTGAAAACAGTCAGAGCATCTTTGGGCTGGAAGGATGCAGGAGCTGCATGGCAAAGCTGGACCCTAGGCCTGTGCAGTCTCCAGTATCTTGAAGCTTTAGGTACATGGGATAGAGTTTCAGGTACCTGTCAGCTGCTCCCAGCAGAGAATTCACCTATATTCGCAGCCTGGGACCCAGGGAGCTGCCCTCAGGATGGGGTGTTGAGGTGTAGACCCCTCTGAGCAAGACCACAGTGTATAAGCAGCCCTCAGTGCAGGTCCTAGGGAGGGGCACGGATGGGCCTAGGAAGGTGGACTTCCTGAGTCCCTGCCCCTCGTCTCTCCTCCCAGGACTGCTCCATTTGACCTCACACTCCCACCAGAGCCAGAGGGTGCCTGCCGGCCACCCCTTAGCCACCACTAAGCCCGGGGTCAGCTGCCTGTCCCTGCTCTATTCATCAAGGACATGACAGCTAAAATTCATTTGAAGATGAAGAAAGTGCCCGCTAATCCGTTCTGCAAGACATTGATAGACTCGATGCTCGGGGAAACTCGCACAGCAGTAATGAAATTAGGCTAAAACTGCTGGCGGATTGCAGGTAATTGCCCTTGTCTGTCACGAGGAATAACATCTTCCAAATCCAACACAATGAGTGTTCCACTTGCAGGAATTTCTGTTTTAAAAGAATAAAAGAAAGGCCAAAGAGGCGAGGCCCATGCAGGGGCTGGAGGAGCCACTGCCTGGATGGCGGCCTGGGGGCGAGAGAATGTGCCTGGCTGCTAACCATTGCACCACCCAGCCTGAGCTGGCGGTACCCAGAGGAGGGAGGAGGCCTGGTGAGGTTCCCAGAGAGCCAATGCAGGGCGCCGCCCGCCCTAACCCACCGGTGGTGAGCAGAGAAGTCTTGGGGTCAGAGCTGCAGCTTTGACAGCCCTGGGTTTTGACAAGACAGACTCTGAATGCAGGGACTGTGTGGCTTGTGTGGGAGTGACATTAGCTTGTTATTGAGACATCGCTTTTCCATATGATAGACCAGACTGTGTGTGTGTGTGTGTGTGTGTGTGTGTGTGTGTGAGAGAGAGAGAGAGAGAGAGAGAGAGAGAGAGACTTATGTCTCCCTGAGTCTCCCTCTGGAGAGTGCGTAGGGACCATACTTTTCCCAGGCTGTGGGCATGATGGAAGTATATGGCGCGTTCCCGAGCGCATGCATCCTGGAGTGTTCGGTGTCAGCAGACATTTGAATGTCAGCGTCAGAGCCTTTCACAGGTTAGCTGAAGCGCAGGAGTGATGTCAATAGCGTCACATGACATCAGGGGACATCTGAAAGTCAGCATCAGGCCGTGCTCCAATGCCTGTGGCCTGGAAACTTGCACGGCCCCAGACAGGAAGCAAAAAAGTCAGCATCACAGGCTGCTACAGCAGAAGTCGGAGGCTAAAAGGAGCCGCTGCTGTTCCTCCTCCTTCTCCTCCTTCTCCTTCTCCTTCTCCATCTCCTCCTCCTCTTCCTCTTCTCCCCTCCTCTTCCTTCTCCTCCTCCTTCCCGTTCTTTTCCTCTTCACCTTCCCCCTCCTCCTCCTTAACATACAATACGAATGCTTCATTAGCTAGTCACAGGCTCATGGGCCAACGGTGGCTGTCCAGGACCAAGCAGGGAGCTCAGTGCATCCTCTGAGCCTCTCTTTCCGATTCTAATACAGCGAGCACACCGCACTCTCACATGGGCCTTTCACATTGTGGATGATGGCTCCGCTGCTGTCATCCATGAATTCCATCACACCCATGAGCACTGTCCCTACAAACGGTCCTACCAGCACTTGGGTTGCCCTGGACAGCTGCATGGGTTGGCCTGGGGTGCGTGGCTCAGAGCAGACACTCCGACGAGTTTCCACTGCCAGTGTCGTGAGAGTCCTGCCTGTGTGAAGTCTTCATTCCTTCCCATCAACAGGGTGCTGTTGAGGGCTCAGCACACCCCAAATCAGGGTGCGGACAAGGGGACCAGGCTGCAAGGAAGATAGCAGAGTGAACTTCCCGGCAGTTCCTATCAGGGACTGATGGAAGGCAAGACCAGCGTCTCAAAGAAATGCAAGTGTTCTCATTAGCAGCCTTGGCTAGTTCTGGATCTGGAGATGGAGGCATTCGTCCCAAAGTGGGGAGGAAGCCCGGGTGGTGCCAGACACGGTGTGGCTTGGATGAGGTAGGGGCAACGTGTGAAGGTCCCTTCATCTAAATTCTGTCACTTCTCCCCACCCCCAAGCTGCCTGGAAGGATCAGGCTGAATGGGTGTCCTTCAAAGCAGATCCACACACCTCTGGGGTCTCAATCCCTCCTGTGTGTCCGTGAGGTTAAAGCTGCTTTTGTAATATTGCAAAGGCGTTATTTGCTCTTCCCATTGGGTTTGATGTTTGAGTTGGTGGTGGAAAAGTGACTGACAGGCGATGCAGAAAGTCCAGGGCAGTGGACCGTGAAGCGCTTGGAGGTTGAGAGACACAAGAGTTGAGAGTTTGGAGCCAGCCTGGACTACATAGCAAAAAGCTGTCTCGTTGGGAAATCCTGCCCGCCTGATAGCGTGAGCTGAATAAAGGAGAGGTTACAGGAACCATGTCTTTCTCCCCGGTTGTCCTGGCTGGTTTTATGTCAGCTTGACACAAGCTAAAGTCACCTGAGAGGAGGGACTCTCCATTGAGAAGATGCCGCCACAAGATCCAGCTGTGGGTGGGGCCACCCCTGGGCTGTGGTCCTGGGTTCTATAAGAAAGCAGGCTGAGCAAGCCATGGGGAGCAAGCCAGTGAGCAGCTCCTCCATGGCCTCTGCACCAGCTACTGCCTCCAGGTCCCTGCCCTGCTTGAGCTCCTGTCCTGGCTTCCTTTCATGATGAACACTGATCCGGAAATGTGAGCCAAATGAACCCTTCCCTCCCCGACTTGCTTCTTGATCATGGTCTTTCATCACAGCAATAGAAACCCTGACTTAAGACACCGGTTGCTTAAAAATTGAAGCTTCAGCCTGGCAGCGGTGGTGGTGCACGCCTTTAATCCCAGCACTTGGGAGGCAGAGGCAGGAGGATCTCTGTGAGTTTGAGACCAGCCTGGTCTACAGAGCGAGTTCCAGGACAGCCAGGGCCACACAGAGAAACCCTGTTTGTCCCAGAAACAAACAAGCAAACAAAAACAAAAAGGAGCTTCTCAGTGAACAGCTTTCAGATAATTCTGTTGCGGAGCAGAAGCTCCACTCGCTGGAGAAAGGGGGTGAGCTGTTGAGACACCCAGCTGTGGTTCCTTTTCGCCTGAGACACTATTGCTGCTCAGAACAGTAATGATCTAGCCTCTCTCTTATGGCTGAGTTTTGGGCAGCTACTTTCCCCTCAGAGTTGCCAGTAATCGCTTTGGACTTTCACGTCACCTCAGAATCTTAGAGAACTTGTATATGCCGTGGTGGCCTTAGCATTCCCACTCACTTTCCGAAAGATATAGGTGGTGAAAGTAGTGAATGCAACCTGGGGAAAAGGCTTTGTCACCAAGCTGGGTGACCTGAGTTTGGTCCCCAGCACCCACATGGTAGAGAGAAACGATCCCCACAAGTCGTCCTCTGACCACCGCATGCCCCCTCAATAAATGAAATGTAATTTAAAATTTTTAAATATTACCTTGTGAGATATCACAACACATGGGAGAGTCATGGGCGTCAGTAAACAGTGTGTTCGCGGATGGCCGCTGTGAATGACCCATTCTGTTGGCAAAACAGACCCAAGGGTTTGAATTGGGCAAGCGGCAGTGGTGAGGGGCGTGGCCGCCTATGTCACCGGCCGTTAAGAAGTGGTGATCTGTGGCCTTTGGGTTTAGCGTCATAGAACACGATACCCTCTTTAGGCTACATACCTGGAGATGGCCTGGTCTCGTCCCACACTCCTGTCAAATCAGTGCGTCTCTCAGCTCCAGCCAAGAGTGGACCCAAAGGCGCAGCTGTGCTCCCTCAAACCGGTCACTGAAGAGAGGGGGAAGAGTAAACTGGGGAGCCACCCCAGCTGGCAGGGGCAGAAATGGGCCTGGGCCTCGGATCAGACTCTTCTAGAATCAGACGGGTGACTGTGCCTCCTACCCAGACATCTGGAGGCAGGTTGTTTGGCAAGTACAAAGCCATCCCCTGACCTCTTTGGCCCTGGGTGGATGGGGGCCAGATCCAGACAAGGAGCAGTCCCTGGGCCTGGCGGGAGATGGCCAGGGTGGTTGGCAGTAATGGATTTCAGGGCAAGCGGGCAGCGGCCGGGTGAAAGAGTTCGCCGGCCCCAGTCCCATAATGCCTCCCGCACCAGGTCTGGCACGGGTAATTTACTGCCACCGACAATAACATATTTCACTTCCCGTCGCCCCGATGGAGATTAGTTGTGTTTGAAAGTGGCTCAGTACACAGTCAATTCCGCTTAAACGTTTACACTCAGCCGAGCACAGATAATGCCCCCTCTGAACATGTGTCCAGCCTCCCGCAGCTCGGGTGGGGCTGGCGGAGCGGGTCCAGGAGTCTCCACCCCAGGAAGAGGCTGCAGCTGCTCCCAGCAGAGACGCAGGCAGTGTGCAGGGGAGGGGCCCAGGGCCTGCAAGTCCCACAGGGAGCTGTGGCTTCCTCTACTGTTTAGTGTTTTAAAAATCACTGACAGACATTTCCCTGAGACTTTCTGGATGCAGAGAGTTAAAAAAGCTAAGACTGTTCAGTTTTCAAGATTGGTTTTTAATCCCCCTTCCTGTGTGTGTGTGTGTGTGTGTGTGTGTGTGTGTGTGTGTGTGTCTGTTACTATAAAGGATAATACTTGACAGTTTTCAAGACCAACAGAATGATCTTAGCATGTAACACAATTTGTTTCCACGACACCATTGAAACTTGTGTGTGTGTGTGTGTGTGTGACACCATTTATCAGTCTCTGTGACATCTAGTGACCCATATGCTTCTCTGTCTCTGTGGCCCTGTCTGGGTGGCCTATGCATGGCTTTGTGACACTGTTGCTATGTACCCATGACACCATCCAGTGACCTTATGTGCCTAAGTGGAGCTCTTCCTCTGCCAACTCTGTTGACCCCAGGCTAGGCCCTGAGTCCTCAACAGAGGCAGTGACCACCGAGACAGCCTGCCTGGTGACCAACCTGCTACCTCTTTCCCACTCTCTCTCTCCCGGGCAGCCTCGGGGTCCTCTGTCCAGGACTGGGCCCCTTCCCGGCCACTCCTAACCCTGATGTCTCTCTGGACTCCCTCAGCCTTCCATGTGTCCCTTCATTACCTTCCTGCAAATGGGTGGTTCCAGCACTGCGGAATCCAGTCCAGCCAAGCTAGCTCACACCCTAAGCAAGCTACCCTCAGAGCAGGACCCCGTCCCCAGGGTGCCCACACCAGGAGCCAGCCCTGTGCTATGTAATGGGATGGGGCGGGGCAGTTGCCAGACATTCAGCAACAGTAAAAGGGGCGAACACACGATACCAAAAACCCAGTTCAAAGTCAAGTGCTCGGCGGACCGTGGTGCTTTTGCCAGTGTATGATCTCATGCAGCTCTGAGCCCTGGACGTGCCCCTCAGCACTGAGCACGCCTTTGCACCATCCAACCCAAGGGCAGCTGCCTAAGACACCTCAGGGCTGGGAGATGGTTCAGTAAGCAAAGAGCTGGTCATGCAAGCAGGAGAATCACAGACTCACACCAGCCCCATCCTACACACACACACACACACACACACACACACACACACACACACCAGCCCCCATCCTACACACACACACACACACACACACACACACCAGCCTCCATCCTACACACACACACACACACACACCAGCCCCCATCCTACACACACACACACATCAGTCTCCATCCTACACACACACACACACACACACACACACACACACACACACACCAGCCTCCATCCTACACACACACACACACCAGCCTCCATCCTACACACATACACACACACACACACACACACACCAGCCTCCATCCTACACACACACACACACCAGCCTCCATCCTACACACACACACACACCAGCCTCCATCCTATACACACACACACACACACACACCAGCCTCCATCCTACACACACACACACACACACACACACACACACCAGCCTCCATCCTACACACACATACACACACACACACACACACCAGCCTCCATCCTACACATACACATACCAGCATCTATCCTACACACACACACACACACAACACACACACACACACCAGCCTCCATCCTACACACACACACACACACACACACACACACACACACACACACACACACACCAAGCCTGTGAGCACTCATCTGGAACAATTGAACACACCTATAAAACATCTTACCTCAGATCCCAGATCATGAATTAGATTTTTAATTTTCTGCCCTTATAGAAACAAGATGGTTTTAATCACAGAAAGCAAATAGTCAACCTTTTCCCACTGCCATCACTCAGCATTATCGTTAGGCTGAATCCTGTTTAAATGGCTTTTATTTTTTAAATTGCTATTTGTAGCCAAATGTGGAGTCTGGACTTCCAGTCCCGCACCTGGGAGGTGGAGACAGGAGGATCAGGAGTTCAAGGTCACCCTCAGCTACATAGGTAGTTGAAGGAGGTTTGGGTCACTTGAGACCTTGTCTCAAGAACACGATAAAACACGATAAAATCTTCAGGTGTGTGTGATACACACCCATAATCCCTGAATTTGGGCAGCTGAGACAGGAGGATCTGTAAGTCTGAAATCAGTGAGTTCTAGGTCAAGGTTGGCTATATAGTATGTTTTAGACCAGTCTGACCACAACAGAGTGAGACCCTGCCTTTTAAAAAAAAAAAAAAAAAAAAATATTTTTTTAAAAGAAAATTGCTGTTTAACCATTTACTACTTAGTTTAAAAAATCACTAAAAATTCAAAAAATTTTGGCTTGGAATTAAGACAGAAATTCTGACAGTTTCTGAAATGACACCAAACCCTGAAAAGTGTGAGGACGTGACCCTAAGTAAAGCTTCTTGCGGTAGATGGCAATTAGCAGAAGCCCACAACTGGTCAGTGTGTGGGAAACTAGAGACAGTGGTGTCCTCAGCCCGAGGTGGGCGTCCGCATCGGGCACCTCCCCACAGCGCTCGGGTATTCAGATAACTATGTGAACGAAGAGGCAGAAATATTACAAGTCAGTGGGGGTGGATGACTCCAAGGAAACAGTGTTCCAGACATGACAGGACGCACACATACATGAACTGGAAGAGACCATGACAACAGGCCAAGGACCTGTGCAAGCTAAACCAGTCAAAATCCCCGTGTGGGGGTGGGGGTGAAGCCCACCCCCAGCTGAGGAGCTATTTGCATTTGGTTGCTTCTGGGAGAAGGATTTCTACTGATGTGGAAGCTGATATTCCACCAGTCTCCAGGGCAGGCCCCGTGCCCAAGAGCAGTTAGTTAATACAGCTGGCTAGATGGGTTTTTTATTTTGTTTTGTTTTGTTTGAGACAGGGTTTCTCTGTGTAGTTCTGGCTGTCCTGGAACTCACTCTGTAGACCAGGCTCTTGAACTTAGAGATCCACCTGTCTCTGCCTCACAAATTCTGGGATCAAAGGCGTGGGCTACTAGCACCCAGCTCGATGTTTATTTTTTTAGAAAGCAAGAACACGAAGGGCATGTCCATCTTACGAATAAGCACATTTGCTTTAATCTTTAATAAAATGATAAAATTTTTCAGCATGCTGGTAAATTTCAAGAATAAATTTCATGGTTTCTCATTAACAAATGTTTGATTTTCGTACCTATATACCTGGGCTTGCATGAAACTTTCTTGGGCAGAATGGATCTCAGGCCCCAAAAGGTTAGGAAGCCCCGTTCGAAAGGACTGCCTGTCCAGGAACAGCTGTGGGAGCCTGGCTAAGGACTCCCTGGCCATGTGGCCTCAGAAATAGTGCTTGTCTTCAGAGTGGAGGCAGGACACGACCAAATGAGGGGTCTTGACATCTTGCCGATGAGGAAACAGCTTTGGGGTGGGGAGGGGGTACACTCAGCAGACAGGGACAGAGCTTGGCCCAATCTCACACTCAGGGTGACCTCCAAGTGCCCTGCCCTCATGATCAGTAAGGACGAGGCATGGCAGGAATCACCCCTGTTACAGATGGGGAAACTGAGGCTCCAAGAGTGGATGGGGGTTCCTAATCCAATCCAGTGTGCTTGCCCACTTGGCCCTGAATCTCCCTGTGTCGTGATGTAAACCTCCATGACTGGGGTTATGGGGGGTCTAGATAGGAGAGAGAGAGAGGGGGGGGGAAGGAGGGAGGGAGGGAGGGAGGCAGGGATGGAGAGAGAGAGAGAAGGAGGGAGGGAGGGGGGAGGGAGGGAGGGAGGGAGCGAGGGAGAGAGAGAGAGCCCTCTGGAAACAAAGGGCCCCTGTAGCCACACAATGGTGATAATGGAAGTTCAGGAGAAGCTTGGGGTCCACCTGCTGCTGCCGTCACACACTAGGAAACCTGTACTACCCAGGGGGCACAATGGGCCCCTGTACTGGGTGCTGTCCACTTCCTGTCCCACGCTGGGAAAGAGATGGCCTAGCAGCAGCTGATGCCTGGTCTAGGAGGCAGGGAGTGGGATTTGGGCAGCAGAACTGGGTGGGACATAGGCAGTTCACCTACATGGTATCCTTTAGGATGTCTTTCTTGCCTGGGCCAAACCCCTCATCATCAGTGGCCTGTGGTTGTGTCTAAATTAAGCACTGCAACTAATTGTCCACTGGCTGGCCTTTGGGGGCAAGCAATCCAAATATCTCATAGCCTAGGTTTTTTTTCCATCTGTAAAATGGGCATGATAGATCTTAGCTGAAAGGTGTTCTGTGAGAATCTAATGGGGGAGGTACATAGGGGTGCTTACAGTAATGGCGGGAGGCTCATCGGCTGCCTTCCAGGCTGCATAAGTGAGTAAGTTGTTGGGTGGGTGATGGATGGGTGGATGGGTGGATGAACGAATGGTGAGGCAGTGAATGTGTGTGGCAGTTGGGAAGATGGTGGGTAGATCGGTAAGTGGATGGATGGTGGTGCCTAGGTCTGGGCAGCCAATAGAGTGGATGGATGGGTGGGTGGGTGGATGGGTGGGTGGGTGGATGGGTGGGTGGGTGGATGGGTGGGTGGGTGGGTGGGTGGATGGGTGGGTGGATGGATGGGTGGGTGGGTGGGTGGATGGATGGGTGGGTGGATAGGTGGATGGGTGGGTGGGTGGATGGATGGATGGATGGGAGGTACCTAAGGTCTGGGCAGCCAATGGAAGAAGGAACGAGAGATCAGATAGTAGAGGTCAGGGACAGCTCCCAGGGTGAATTATTATATAATAATAATAATAATAATTATTATTATTATTGAGGTGAGCAGACAAAGGTTTTGCTGAAATTTTTAAGACATTGGGCATCTCTTAGGTCTGAGCCCCTATTCCTGGGCTTGGTCCGCACTCAGAGCAAAGAGCCTGAGCTCCTTGGAATTGCGCCCTGGCGTGTCGTCACAGACTGTGGGGGACACTGAGCCCACACCCCTTGTCTTTGCCTACTAAGGCCCTGGGTGTCCACGCCCACCAGGCTGAAGTAATGTCTCATGATTTAAAGACAGTGAACCAGAGACTCTGCCATGCTTGCCAGAATTACCAAAAAGTGCCTTTTAATAAAAAAAACAAGAAGCTGGGGACAGGTTCACATCCATAATTCAGGGCTCTGGTCTGTAACTACCCATGGTTTCATTGTCCCTCGTGTGGGTCTCCCTGATCCATGTTGTTAATATCCAGCAGGGAAAGGGGCCCAGCTCTTCAGGTACAACTATTAACATTTACCGTGTTGACTTTGATCTCTGACACCGCAACTTTAGAGATGGTGGCTCACACTTTTAATCCCAGCACTCAGGAGGCAGAGGCAGGTGGGTATTTGTGAGTTTGAGACCAGCCTGGTCTACAGAGAGTTCCAGGACAGCCAGGGCAGTTACACAGAGAAACCTGCCTCAAAAGAGAGAGAGAGAGAGAGAGAGAGAGAGAGAGAGAGAGAGAGAGAGAGAGAGAGAGAGAGAGAGAGAGAATGATGGGAGATGTCGTTCTGTAAATATGTTTCTCATATTGGTTAATGAATAAAGCACTGTTGTCCAATAGGAAAGCAAGATAGGCGGGGCTAGGAGACAAGGAGGAGAGAGGAAGTAGGGGGGAGTCAAGATGGAGAGACCCGAGAGAGCAGAACGCTGGCCCCTCTCTCGGGTAAGATAAGACCACATGGAAGTACTTACATTAATAGAAATGGGTTAATATTTAAGACAGAGCTAGTCATTAAGAAACTAGTAACTGGAGAACAGCTTTATATCAAATAGAGTGTCTCTGAGTGTTATTTGGGGCTGGTGTGTCTGTGGGACCTGACCGATGTGGGGGAGGGGGAAACCTACCCATAACAAAAAAAAAAGAAGAAAAAATCAAACAAACAAAAACAAAAAACAACCTCCAAAAACAACTTAAAATATTTCTGAGATGTCTTGTTACCTTCTCATCTGACTTCTGCTGTTGTGGATAGCAGTTGCTGGGGCAGGGTGATGGTGTAGGCTGGGTATCTCAGTTTAGAGTCCTAAATTCTCTCCCGCAATCTCCAGAGCCCATCATTTCAGATAAGTCAAGGCAGAAGCTCAAGCAGCTGGTCACGTCACAGCCTCAGTCAAGAGCAAAGAAAGTAAAGTCGCCTTGCGCTTGCGGGCTCTCAAACGGTTCAGAACCCCTTGCTCGGGGATGGTGCCACCCACAGTGGGCTGGATCTTTATCATCTGTGAGCAATTTTAGGCAGTGTCCACTGTGCATGCCCACAAGCCAACCTGAGCTAGACAGTTCCTCACTAAGACTGTCTTCCCTGCCTGGCACGTTGGCACACACTGCCACCAACTCTGTGTCCTTGGCTGGTGGCTTCCTGAAAGTCAGAGCATGGCTTGCTTTCCTCTATGCCCCAGCACCAGTACAGGGCCTGGATCATTTTAGACTCTGAGCGAAGGGACAGGGCATGAGTGTGGAGTGACAAAAGAGGGCTCAGAGTTGTCCCTCAAGGCTCTCTAGTGGTAGATCCAGTATTGCTTCCCTGCGGGGTTGCATAGCCTACCTGGCTTTGGTGGAGCCCTTTGAGACCTGAGATTACCCAGGTGGCTGTAGGGTGTGAATTAGATGCTGGGCAGGGCACTACCCACTCAAATATCCTGGGATGTGTTGGATGGTTTTATGTCAACTTGGCATAATTAAAGAAAATGCTTCCATAAGATGCAGCTGTAGGCAAGCCTTAGGGCATTTTGTTAATTAGTGACACAGGGATAGGGCCCAGCCCTTTGTGGGAGGGGCCATCACTGGGTTGATGTTTCTGAGTTCTATTTGAAAGCAGGCTGAGCAAACCATGGGGAGTAAGCCAGTGAGCAGCTCCCTCCATGGCCTCTGCATCCACAAATTGGTACCAAGGTAGTGGGGTATTCCTGTGACAGACCTGACCATGTTGTTTTGGGGAGGGCTGACAAAGGACTTTGCAACTTTGGGCTAGAAATGACATTGAGTGTTGAGAGCTTGTAAGTTAAGACTGTTACAGGCAGCAGAGATGATAGAGGCCTGGCTTGTGAAATATCAGAGAAAGCAAAGACTATACCAGGCCTTCTGTGTGAAGCATCTGTGGTGTCTGGTCAGCTGGGACTGGAGAATTTCAGCTGTGATTGACAAGAAACCGGAACAGGAAGGTAAAACCTTTGGTTTGCCCGGAGAACGTTTGCTGGTCAGCCAGAGATAAGAAATTGTTGGTAATTAAGAGGAGACGAACATTGTTGAGGTGAATCTTCTGGGAAGTGTGTCCTCAGGGTCAGCACTCAGCTGTGTTTCAGAGGCCGCCAAGGTTGTATCCATGCTGGCAGCTGAACTTAGTGTAGGAGTCAGCCAGGTGGTGCTGGTTAAAGGCCTGAAGGGGTCAGGGGCGGCAGCTGAGGCTTGTCACTGAGAGGCGGGGCTGGGGTCCCTGCACAGGGCCCAGGAGGGGCTGTTGGTGAAAGGGCAGCCCCCTGGTAGCAGAGACCCCAGCATTTTTAGAGTTGTGAGTATTATGGGATGGCCACCAAAACCAGCAATGGGTGTGGTGGGGTGGAGCCCGCCAGAGCCTAGAGGACAGCTGTGTGCGCTGCAGAGGGCGGAGCTTTGGAGAGGCCGGGAAGATGGTGAGTGGATCCCAGACATTAGATATTAACTTATTTACAGCTGGAGTTAGACCTTGCTTTGTTCAGATTGTGACTGTGTACTGGATCTTCCTATTGAAGTAAGGAAGTATCTATTTATTTTAGGGAAGCTCACAGTTGAGAGAGTTTGGACTTTAAAGGACACTTTGTTTTTGTTTTTTAAGAGACCGAGTTTTTGAAGTGTTTGAATTTGTAGGACTGTGGTAGTTGTAAGTTATATCGTGATGTAGTGTTAATGTGCAATCTTGGAGCTGAACAAGGCAAAGCAAAGGTTGTGGCTAAGAGTGATACATTCGTGTGTCAGGCTGGCAAGGGCTCCTCCGTTGTGCTGGATAGTCTTATGTCAACTTGACACACGCTAGAGCCACCCGCAGAGGAGGGAACTTTCACTGGGGAAAAGCCTCCATTACATGGGGTTGTAGGCAAGTCTACAGAGTATTTTATTAATTAGTGATCGATGAGGGAGGGCCCAGCCCACTGTGGGCGGGGCCAGCCCTGGGCTGCGGTCTTGGGTTCTATAAGAAAGCAGGCTGAGCAAGCCATGGGGAGCAAGCCAGTGAGCTCCATGGCCTCTGCACCAGCTCCTGCCTCCAGGTCCCTGACCTGTGTGAGTTCCCGTCCTGACTTCCCTGCATGATGAACAGTGATGTGGAATTGTGAGCCAAATGAACCCTTTCCTCCACAGGTTGCCTTGACCACAGTGTTTCATCACAGCAATGGTAACCCTGACTAAGACATGGGATTTACCTTTGCGGAACCAGTTTTCTCTCTGTCTTTATGTGGGTTGTAGGGGTGACTCGGGCCACCTTGCTTCCATGAGGCCACCTTTACTTTCCGAGTCATCCGGGAGTCATCGCACCCCCTGCCCCCGTGATTTGCTTTGTCACGGCTTTATTAAGATACTCACAGCTCAGAGTGCACACCGGTAAACCCTATCACTGGTCTTTATGAAAATCGGGTTTCTGTGAGGGGACATATTCTTTGTTCATGTGTCTGTTTGGTTTTGTTTTGACAGGGTCTCGCTGTGTATCCTTGGCTGTCCCGGGACTTGCTGTGTAGACCAGGCTGATCTTGAACTCAAAGAGATCCACCCGCTTCAGCCTCCTGGGTACTGGGATTAAAGGTGAAATCAGGAGGCAGAGAGAGGCAGGCAGGTTTCTGTGAGTTTGAGGTCAGCCTGGTCTACATAGGGAGCCCTGGACCAGCCAGGACTACAATGGGAGACCTTGTCTCAAACAAACAACCCCCCACAAAAATAAGTAAGTAAGTAAATAGATGGTGTGTGCTACCACACCCAGCTATATCTTTTGAGACAGGCTGTCCTTGAATTCCCCATGTAGCTTAGGCTTAGCCTGGAACCCATGGCAATTCTCGTGAGTCATCTGTGTAAATTCTAGTACAGAAAGCACACACCTCCATGCTCAGCTAGTATATTTAGTTTTGCAAACTAGAGCCATGCTAATTTTAGAGCATTTCTATAATCCACACACAACACACACAGGGAATCCATTTACACACAGATGTATACACAGAGCCTGTGGCCACACTGGCCTTTCTGTCTGTGGATTTACCTGTCCTTGAGATCTCCTGATGAGGACACAATGCATGTGGCCATGTGTGACGAGTTTCTTCCAGCTCATGACATTTAAAGGGTGGCTGTGTCTCTGTTTGCTTCAGTAGCCATGTCTGTGGCAAGATCGTGTCCACATGGTGCAGCTGCACTGTGCTTTGCTTGCCTGTTCCTCCACAGGTCAACATGTGGGTTCTGGCTGTGTTTCTGCTCTCATGAGTGATGCTGGTGAGAGCACCCTATGCCAGTCTGGGTGTGAACAAGCCTCGGTTTCTCCCAGGTAGATAGCACTGCTGGGCTTGGGGCTTGGGCTGTGTGACATTATCTTGGCAGCTCTGGGTTCCTCAGATGGTGAGGAGGGTGTGCCCTGGCTGGGAGAGCTGATGCTCAGTCGAAGTCTGGGGTCTCTTGTTGTCTGAGTTAGGGTTTCTATTGCTTTTGATGAGTCGCCGTGGCCACAGCAACTCTTATAAAGGGAAACATTTAATTGGGGCTGGCTTACAGGTTCAGAGATGTTTGGTTCATTATTGTCATGGTAGGGAGCATGGTGGCGCTCAGGCAGACAGGGTGTTGGAGAAGGAGTCAAGAGTTCCACATCTAGATGGCCAGGCAGCAGGAAGAGGATGAGAGAGAGATATACAGAGAGACAGAGACAGAGACAGAGACAGAGACAGAGACAGAGACAGAGACAGACAGACAGACAGACAGACAGACAGACAGACAGACAGACGCTAGGCCTGGCTTGAGTATCTGAAACCTCAAAGCCCACCCCCAGTCACACACTTCTTCCAACGAGGCCACACCTATTTCAACAAGACCACGCTTCCTAATAGTGCCACTCCCTATGGGCCTATGGAAGCCATTTTCATCCAAAATGCCAAGCTTGTCTCGGGCCCTTAGCAAGTATATCCACCTCTGAGCTTCGACTTCCTTGCCTGCTGAACAGTCGGTCAAGGATGCATCCCAGACCTGCTGGAGGACCTCAGAATGACAAGCAGGGCTGGAGGAAGAAGGCTCTGTGGGAGCCGCTGGCCCCCACCATGAGTGGGAAGAGCCCGCTCATGCTGGGTTAGTCAGGGATGGGTTGAGGAGAGCCAGGCTCCCTGGGCTCTCTCTGGTGGCCCTAGAAGGGAGCTGTCACTGTGACACCTCATCTGTGCTGAGGAGCCTGAGGCTTAGTGATGTGAACTCTGTTAACAATGTCACATACTGTAGAACGCAGTCCTTTTCCTGGTCTGCTCAGAGCCCGGCTGGCGATGCCTCTTCCTGGCAGCCAGGCCTATCTGTGGATATGAGTCCCTGTGTGAGAAATGTGCTTTTTCTTTGTCTATCAAAAGTGGCTAGCCTGTCCAGGACCATAGTTCCGTGGATCTCCCTCACCTTGTAAAACTTTGGTACAAAAGAATTCAAATCTTTTTCATCTGCCTTTGTTGGTACAGGGGCCCTGCTGCCTTTGTCTGCTCCCTGCTGCCGGAGATCCAGCTGACCTTAACAAATCCTTCCACTTCCTGAGCCGACTGTGCTGCTGCCAGGCAGGCTCCCTGCTCTGCCCTCTGCAGTCTGTGAGCTGGGGCCAGTGTCTAGAACATTCCGGCATCGTCTTGAGAAGTGGGAGGGTAATGGAGCACACTCCTGGTGGTGTGAGGGAGGACACTTCTGGGGTCACACACATGTCCTTGACACAGCACCTACAGATGGGACCCCCCCTCCCCCCGAGCTGCAGCAGGACCCCTTGCAATAGCAGGTGGGGATGTCAGGCAACTGTTGTGCAGGTGAGGGTTCAGGAGACAGACTGACAGACAGACTGACAGGCAGACAGACAGGCAGACAGGCAGACAAGCAGGCGGGCAGGCAGGAGACAGGCGGGCAGGCAGACAGACAGGCAGGCAGACAGGCAGGCAGGCAGACAGGCAGGCAGACAGACAGGCAGGCAGGCGGACAGGCAGGCAGGCGGGCGGGCGGGCGGGCGGGCGGGCGGGCGGACGGACGGACGGACGGACGGGCGGGCAGAAGGACGGGCAGGCAGGCAGGCAGGCAGGCAGGCAGACAGACAGACAGACAGACGGGCGGACAGAAGGACGGGCGGGCAGAAGGACGGGCGGGCAGAAGGACGGGCGGGCAGGCAGGCAGGTAGGCAGGAGGCAGGCAGGCAGGAGGCAGGCAGACAGACAGACAGACAGGCGGGCGGACAGGCAGGAGGCAGGCAGGAGGCAGGCAGGAGGCAGGCAGGAGGCAGGCAGGAGGCAGGCAGACAGACAGACAGACAGACAGACAGACAGGCAGGAGGCGGCAGACCAGCCTCTTGCGTGTTCTCCAGGTTGGCCAGGCAGAGACCAGGCCGTCAAGGTGAGGGCGTGTGGGGCATCTCTCCTTTGTTCCCTCTCCCAAAAGCTCCTTGTCCGTGAGGGGAGGCGGTCACCGCAGCCTCAGCTGCAGTGGTCCCCACTTGTGTCACTCTCCAGTCTGCCACAGGGAATCAAGGGCTCTGACTACTGTGAACGCTGGTTCTCAGGGATATCAGACAGTGTCAATGTGACTCTGACAAGGGCCGTAATTAAGGTGTCAGCACGCCATTTCCCTGTTCACCGAGAAGCCCAGGGCAGGCCTAGGTCTTCAGCCTCTTCCATGAGCCGGAAAGAGTGGAAAGCCGAGGGACACAAGGCCCCAAGGAGACAGACAGACAGACTGACTAATCTACAGGGTAGATGAGTGTCTGAGCTTGAAGGCCGTAGTAATGGAGCCGGCAGGAGAGATGTTGGAGTTGTGCTGGCTAGGGTTGTTTTTTTCCCTTTTGAGATTATACTTTAATTATATCACATAGTTGCAATATGTAATACCTGTGAACCCACTCTCCTTCAAATTCATGGTTCTTTTTTATTTGCTTCCTTTTAAAGACAGGGTTTCTCTGTGTAGCCCTGGCTGTCCTGTAGACCAGGCTGGCCCTGAACTCACAGAGATTCACCTGCCTCTGCCTCCCGAGTGCTGGGATTAAAGAAGTCTGCTACCACCACCTGGCCATCCCTTTTTTTCTTTTCTTTCTTTTTTTTTTTTTTAACTAATTGCTATTACCTTTATATGTGTATGTGTATAAATTCTCATCTTACTGAATGTAACCTGCTCCGTCGGTATAAAGGTACTTGTGTGTGTTTTCAGGGCCGACTCCTTGGTGTGCTCTCCCAGCCCCCTTGGGGCCTGCAGCTCTTCGTGTAGGCTTGGGGCCTCATTTGGGCTTCTGTCTCTCCAGTTTGGCCTGCTTGTTGCTGTCCAGTTCACATTTGGCAGTCACGTTGGCCAGACTTTATGGGTGGTGGCCCCTGTGTGGTCCTCTGGCTCTTAGACTCCGTCTACCCCTCTTCTGTGATGTTCCCTGAGCCTTAGGTGAGGGTGTGTCTCCATAGCTCTGCATTCTGTGTGGCTGTGGTGTTCTGCTGTAGTGGTCTCTCGTCTGTTGCAAAGAGACATTTCCTGGATAAGAGTGAGAACCTTCCTTACCTGTGGGTATGAGGACAAATGTTTGTAGATTGTTGTTAAGGACTATTTTCTTCTTGTCGGCATGACAGAAACTTGTCGTCTGAGAGGAAGCGGCCTCCGGTGGGGAGCTGTCCCATGACATCGGCGTGTCTGTGGGGACATTTTCTTGTTGTCAATTGGTACTGGAGAGCCCGGCTCTCTGAGTGGTACCACTCCTGGGCAAGGTGGTTCTGGGTTGCATAAAAAAACCTGAGCAAGCCATGAAAACAAGTCAGCAAGGGAAGTTTCCGTAGACTCTGCTTCAGCTCCTGCCTCCAGGGTCCTGTCCTGAGTTCATGCCTTGGCTCCCTTCAATGGTAAACTGTAATCTGTGAGCCAAATAGATCCATTTCTCCACCAGCTTGCCTTTTCTCAGTCCTGGCATTAGAAAGCAGACGAAGACTCCTGGGACGAGGGAAACTCAGTGGAGGGACTGTCTCCATCCGATTGGCCCGTGGGCACGCCTGTGGAGGGACAGTGTGACCCTGAGCAGGTGGGTCTAGAGTGTACAAGGAGCAGGCGGAGCGTGCCACAGGCCCCAAGCCGGTGAGCAGCCTTCGAGTGTGGTCTCTGCTTCAGCTCCTGCCTCCAGGCTCCTGAAGCGCTGAAACCTGTAAGGTGAAGTAGGTACATTCCTCTTCGCTTTTTGGTGTTAGTGTTTACACAGCAACAGAAAGCCAACTAGTTCAGAGGTGTAGCGGGACAGAGGGGCCCAAGCATAGGTGGCGTCAGCAGTAACAAGGAGTCCCACAGCCAGTACACCTTCGAAACCATGGAGGCTGTGCTCTCCCATGCTATGCGCAGGCCCCCAGTGCTTCCTATGCAGCAAGCTCCCTAATGGTAGGGGTGTGGGGCTGGAGAGACGGCTCAGTGATTAGAGCACTGATTGCTCTGGCAAGAGGACTGGGGTTCAGATCCCAGCACCCTCATGGTGGCTCATAACCATCCATAGCTCTGGTTCCAGGGGATCCAAAACCCTCTTCTGGCCATTCATTTGATGTACACATGTGTGCACGTGTACACACCCACTCACACCCACCCACTCATGCACACACACATACACTCACACACATACACTCATGTACACACATTCTCACACACACATAATACACTAATGCACACACACACACTTGCATACACACTCACACACATACACACCCACTCATACCCACCCACTCATGCGCGCGCACGCACACACACACACATACACTCACACACACACTCATGCACACACATTCTCGCACACACACATACACACACACTCATGCACACACACATACACACACACACACACTCATGCACACAGGTAGGCGTGTGGCTACCCCACTGCAGGTCTCAGTGCCCCAGCTCAGCATCTGATGAACACTGAGGCTTGGCAGAATCTGAAAGGGAACCAGGTGGAAGGAAAGGAGGGATGGAGGAAGAAAGCGATGGAGGGAGGAAAAGAAGGTGTAGTGTCTCATATCTGAGGCGTTAGTATATCATTGCCAAATATCAAGCTGAGAGACTCAACACAGAAAGCAAATCCACCCTTACCCCCAACATCACCACCACCACCATCTCCATCACCACCATCACCGCCACCATCTCCATCTCCATCACCACCATCACCGCCACCGTCACCATTACTGCCACCCTCCACCTGGTATCTCCTTCTCCATCACCACCACCACCACTACCACTATTACTGCTGCCCCTCCACCACCACCACCATGACTCATGGCCACTGTTAGTTGGCTATGCTAGGGCCCTGTGAGGCAAAGGAACACAGGTAAGATGGTCTAAAACCCAGCTCCTTACACTGTGGCCCTGATTCCCAGGTGCGGTCACATAACTAAATGTGGGAGTTCCAAAAAAAGAAAAATTGTCACCAGTTAAAGTTTCTGAAAGTATAGCTTCAATTTCTGATGTGTAAGGGCAGCTCCCATCCACCCACACTGAGTCTCACAGCTGCATTGCAGCCTCGGGCTTGAACATACACGGCTAGCACTTTGCTCCCCGCGTGTCACCATGCCACACACCCGAAACACGGCCCCAAATACCCCAGCTCAGACCCGAGAGTACTGTGTGCTGTGAATTACGGTGTATTTACTGTACATACAAAGGCTCTTACTCATATGAGAACAGACACTATGGTTTAATTACAGAAAACAGAGACTCCGTGTTTTCCTACCGGTGTTCACAGAGTGTGAGTATCAAATTAGTCTGCTCTCGGAGAAGCTTGTGGTGATTTTTTTTTTAAAACTACTATTTGAGTTGCTGGCTTGAGTCTCATTTAAAATAAACACATTAACTGAGTTTTGGCTTGGGACGAGGACAGACTTTCCAACAATTTCTGAAATACTACATATTCATATGAAAACCAAAATGCTGGGCTGGCGAGATGGCTCAAGGTGTGTGCCACTAAGCCTGATGCCGTGAGTTCGATCCCTGGGTCCCACATGATAGAAGGGAACAAACAGTTGTCCTTGGATTATCACATATGTACTAGGGCACACACATGCGCACACACACATATATACACGACAGGCCTGTCTTAGGGTTTCCATTGTTCTGATGAGAAACCAGGACTGTGATGTTTGAAAGAAAGTGGCCCCCAAAGGGAGTGGCACTCTGAGGGGGTGTGGCTTTGCTGGAGTGGGTGTGGCCTTGTTGGAGGAAGTGTGTCACTGTAGGTGTGGGCTTTGAGGTCTCCTGTGCTCAAGCTATGCCCAGGGTGGGACTCAGTTCACTTCCTGGTGCCTGTGGATCAGGATGTAGAACTCCCCGCTCCTTCTCCAGCACCGGGTCTGCCTGCAAGCCGCCGTGTGCTGCTGGGTGGATGATGGACTAAACCTCTGACACTGTAAGCCAGCCCAACTAGATGCTTTTTCTTGTAAGAGTTGCTCTGGTCATGGTGTCTCTTCACAGCCATAGAAACCCTAAGACCAAAGGCGAAGTGGGGAGGAAAGGGTTTATGTGGCTCACACTTCCACATTGCTGCTCTGCTCGTCACTGAAGGAAGTCAGGACAGGAGCTCAAGCAGGGCAGGGGCCTGGAGGCAGGAGCTGATGCAGAGGCCATGAAGGGAGCTGCTCATGGCTTGCTCAGCCTGCTTCCTTATAGAACCCAGCCCAGGGATGGCCCCACCCACAGTGGGCTGGACCCTTCCCCGTTGATCACTAAGAAAATGCCCTACAGTCTCACCTACAGCTTAATTTTACAGAGGCATTTTCTCAATTGAGGCTTTCTTCGCTCTTATGTCGCCAGCTTGTGTCAAGTTGTCAAAAAACTAGCCAGCTTACCCCTATTTTTTAATTAAAAAATACTGATTAATGCTGAGAACTGTTGAAGATCCTACAGAATCAAATATTCAACCAATAATTCTTTATATAAAAACCAGTGCATCCATCTCATGAGAATGCAAATCTGCTTTCGTCGTTAATACATAGGAAATTATATATAGCGACTTATACGTGTATATATGTGTGCGTATATCTGTACATACCAAAGAATTGTTTTGGTTCTCTTTGAGCGAGGTCTCACTCTATAGACCAAGCTGCCCCCGAATTTGTAGCTCTACCTGTGTCTGCCTCCCGAGTGCTGGGATTAGTTAGAGGCCTGTGTCACCACACCTGTAAATCAGTTAATGCTTGCCTTGTTCCTATTGTATGCACCCTGGGCCCCATAGAGAGTTCCTGGACAGGTGGAGTCATGAATGGGAGGAGTTTAGGGTATAGAAATCTGTAAAATACCTCAACAGGATTCCCCACACCTTTTTTGGGAAGACGTGGTGTATGGGACAGGGCGTCCTTAAGTGGCCCAGACTAGCTTTGAACTCATAATCCTGCCTCTACCTCTCAAGGGCTGGGGTCACAGGTGTGCAATGCTGTGCCAGCCCCAGGCTCCAGGCATCACTCCTGGTTTCTGATGGTCTTGTTAATCCTTGAAGTCCTTTGGTGGCAGCTGCTTCCCCCACCCCCGAAGTCCATGTCTGTCATCATAGAGAGCAGCCCTCTATGTCTAAATCCATATTTTCTTTCTTTTATTTTTTTGAGACAGAGTGCCTCTGGCTACCAAGGACCTCTCTCTGTAGACCGGGCTGGCCCTGAACTCGCCAAGATTCGCGTGCCTCTGCCTCTCAGGTGCTGGGTTTCCAGATGTATGTGTCATGCCCAGCCTCCCTCCTTTTAGGATGCTTGTCCCTGGGCTGTATCAACTTTGTTCCATCTACACACATGTGTCATTACGACAAAGCAGTGCAGGCGAGGGGATTGGCAGGGAAGGGACAGAAAGGGGAGTCCTACAGTTCTAAGGCTGGGCAATCCGAGTCAAGTACAATCCAAGATCAAGGCATACCGTGGAGGTCTGGTGATGGCCGTTCTCTGCAGGATAGTGACGTGGTGTGTCTGTTGAAGGAGAGCTGTGTGTCTGCATGTGACAGAAGGACAGGAGGACAGACAAGCCTTAGCTTTGACCCTGAGGTCTTTGAAAGGGGTGCTGTTTCTGCTCGTGAGTCAGGCCCTCACTCCCCAAAGCCGGGACATCTCTGAGACCGCGGGCAGCTGCACGTCTAGGTGAGGGCTTTCCCTGGGCTGCAGGCTTTATCATTTGCTTCTGGGGACTCAGTTTTGCCCACAGGCCAGTGACGGGTTGGCTGTCACACTTTCCTACAGCGCTGAGTAAAGTCAGGAATTGTCCTGTCTGTCCCCTACCTGGGAAGGGGACTTCTGTTCCCAGGCTGTGACTCAAATGTGAAAGCTTTAGGGTGCACAGGCTGGGGCCCAGGGAAGGAGCAGCCAGTACGGGAGCTGGGGAAACTGCATTGTGGTCCTCGGAGCTGGACTAGGGATGAGGAGAAGCTGGAGGGAGGGGCTGGGCTCAGCCCCCTCCTCCCTTGGCATTCGGATAAATCCTCCTAGAGTCCCTGGCACCTGGAGCCCGTGTGGATGGAGCATAAGTTATTTAACAATCACATCCATAGCCACTCTGCGTCATCTACCTCAGGGGTGTGCTTGGGGTGGGCAGGATGGCCAGCTATAGTCCTAAAGACCCACTACTCCTATGGCTTTATCTCTAGAAGTTTCTGCATAAAATATAGCTGAGCTCCTAGTGTGCAGCTCACTGAGGACAGGGACTTCCTGGACAGTGAAGGTGGAGAGCTATGACGCAGGGTCAGGGAGAGGCAAGCTTTGGAGAGGGGTAGGAAGGCAGGAGTGGGGAGTGAGGACAGGCCCAGGGACTTGGTGGCTGCTCAGAGGGTATAGAGTGGGGGGGGGCACAGAGAGAGGCAAATATACATTTCCTATGTGTCTGGAGTCTGTGAGCTAGCCAAGGTGGGCAAGGAAGGGACCTTCTGCGGGTGCTTTATGACACCCCCATTTCATAGATGAGAAAACTGAGCCAGGGCCGGGGATTTCAGTTGTCTTCATTGTCTTACCTGGAGCCCTACCGAAAGAGGCCCTGCACTGGGGAAGCAGTGGGGCGGGGTGGGGCGGGGCGGGTGCGGTGCGGTGGGGTGCGGTGGGGTGCGGTGGGGTGGGGTGCGGTGGGGTGGGGTGCGGTGGGGTGGGGTGCGGTGGGGGTGCGGTGGGGTGGGGTGCGGTGGGGTGGGGTGGGGTGCGGTGGGGTGGGGTGCGGTGGGGTGCGGTGGGGTGGGGCAGGGTGGGGTGCGGTGGGTGGGCGCGGGTGGGGTGGGGTGGGTGCGGTGCGGTGGGGTGCGGTGGGGTGCGGTGGGGTGCGGTGGGGTGCGGTGGGGTGGGGTGCAGTGGGGTGCGGTGGGGTGGGGTGGGGTGGGGTGCGGTGGGGTGGGGCGGGGTGGGGTGCGGTGGGTGGGGCGGGGTGGGGTGCGGTGGGTGGGGCGGGGTGGGATGGGGTGGGTGCGGTGCGGTGGGGTGGGGTGGGGTGGGTTGCGGTGGGGGCGGGGTGGGATGGGGTGGGTGCGGTGCGGTGGGGTGGGGTGCGGTGCGGTGGGGTGGGGTGGGGTGGGTTGCGGTGGGGTGCGGTGGGGTGCGGTGGGGTGGGGGGCGGGTGGGGTGGGGTGCGGTGGGGTGGGGTGCGGTGGGGTGGGGTGCGGTGTGGTGGGATCATGCCTAGCACGCAGGAAGCCCCGGGTTTCATCCCCAGTGGTGTAGCTACCTTTCTGTGGCCAGGATAAAACACCACGACTTACAAACGAGTTTATTTGGGCCTAAGGGTCCGGAGGGTTGGAGCAGAGGCAGAGCGCTCACATCACTTCCTCCAACAAGGCCACTCCCCCTAGGACTCCCGCGGCGTCCCAGCTGGGGACCAAGCATCCGAAAGCGCCTGTGCCTTCAGTTGTCCTCCCTGTGGTCACGTGCTCCCTCTCCCATCTCTGCCTCAGTCCAGGATTGTGTGTCTGTCTGGTTACCCAGTGTCTCCCAGCACAGGTATCGCCAGCTTGCTCTGCCCCCCGGCTGACCCCGGCTGACTCCATCACCCGTGTCCTCGTCTCCTCTTGTGGTCTTCTACCATAGCATCCCTCCGTCCGTGGCTTGTTGGTGGGGACGTCCTTCTGTATGCTGTGAACATATGTTTCTCTCATTGGTTGGTGAATAAAGGCTGATTGGCCGGTAGGCAGGCAGTAACAGGAGAATGCTGGGAAGCGATCGCCAGAGGGAGATGCCATGTAGCCCCCTGGAAGGTGGGACGCCCGGGCATTCTCCGGTAAGCCAAGACCATGTGGAACACATAGCTTAATGGAAATGTTTAATAATTAAGAGAGAGCTAGCCAATAGGAAGCCTGAGCCATCAGCCAGTTTATGATTAATACACGCCTCAGTGTGTTTATTTTGGGACTAAATGGCTGCGGGGACCTGGCTGGAGAGAAACTGTTACCAGTTTGTCACCACCACGTCCTGTCAACGTCCAAAAATCCAGCCACCTCCCACCACCGCTGTGAAGGTCATCCACCTGCATCGTGCCAGCCTCCTTGCAGCCTGGTTCACTGTCCTTCCTGCTTCGGTAACTAGTGTCAGCACACGTGCCAGAGGGAAGGCTTTCAGAGGACCATGTCCCTGCTGCTCAAACCCTTTGCTGTACAGTGATTGTCTCTGAAACACTCTCTTCTGTAGGGAACGGGGGAGACTCACACAGCTCCCAGGAGAGTTACAAAAAGTTACAGGAAAGTTCAAAGCCCCGGGAGGAGAGGAGGCTTGGGAGGAGCTGCCTACGAGCGGGGCACGAGCTCCAGCAAGCTTTGTGTGACTCCAGAAAGCCCGTCGATTCACCAAGACAGACTTAGACCCAATTTTTTGCTCTATCATTGGTTTCTTGTGTAGGGTAAATAGACATTTGTTCATATTGCTCTCTCCACCAAAAAAAAAAAAAAAAAAAAAAACACAGTTGACCGACACCCAGGGCAGGGGCTATAGGGCACTTGTCCAGCATGAGTGCCTGGGTTCAATAGCGGGTTCTGTTGGGGGGGGGAGGGGAGGGGAAACGTAGATGGAAAGGACCAAAGGTAAGTGTGGGAGGAGGGGCAGCAGGGGCCCTGCAATGATGACAAGATGCGCAGATGAGAATGGTCCTTGTGATTTGGAGTGTCTGCAGGAGCAGTTCTGATGAGCCTTTGTGGTACAGGACGGCGTGCCTTCCGGTTACAGCGGCAGCCGTGTGCCCTTGCTATAGGTGACGAGACACATAACATGTGAGGAGATCCCTTTTGGGGGAATCCCAGGGTGGCTGTCTTCCTCTATGTGATGTATAGGATGGCACACCTCCCTGAAGAACAGGTTCTGCCTCGTCAGTGTGGGAATGGCCCCACCCCCCTGGCAGATGGGCTGTCCCTGACAGCAGCGCATGGGATTGTAAGCAGGCATATAGGGAGTTGAGTAGCTGTGGCTACTAAGGTATGCAGCTGAGGCTGCTCTGTCTTCGCTGACTCAACAGGAAGGGGCAGCGATATGTGTGGCCTTTTGTGTCTTCTGTGTTCTTTTATTATTTTCAAGGTTCATTGGCACCAACACATGCCATTTCTGCCTTTATTTGCCTTGCGTGCACCTCCCCCCTGGTGTGTGCCTCCCCCTGGCATGCGCCTCTCCCCTGGCGTGCCTTCAACTTAGGGAACAACTGGGCTCCAGCCCAAGGCAGCACCAAACACGGCTGGTACTCTGTGTGGGGAGACAGCGCAAAGGAAACTTGACTTTCTCATAGGAAAAAACAGAGAGAAAGACAGGCAGGCAGGCAGACTGACAGACAGATAGGCAGGCAGACGGAACTCACTGTGTGCCTAAAGCCAGCCTGCTGCAAATCTGCACACTCACCTCCTTTTCTGTCTGTCTGTCTGTCTGTCTGTCTGTCTGTCTGTCTCTGTCTCTGTCTCTGTCTCTCTGGTTTTTCTGAGACAGGGTTTCTCTGTGTAACAGTTCTGGCAGTCCTAGAACTCACTCTATAAACCAGGCTGGCCTCTAAGTCACAGAGATCCGCCTGCCTCTGCCTCCCTAGTGCTGGGATTAAAGGTGTGCGCCACCAATGCCGGGCTTCCTGGGGTGTCTTTCATTTATATGGCTTCTCGGAAGGCCTGACTCAGGACTCTGGATCACTTGATCTCTGCTGAGACCCTCCATGGTGCCCTGAGCTACCCTTCCTGGCCTCCACAGGCCCGTTGTGACTTCTGTTTCCTTTTGCCCTGAAGGCGCAAGGTGCGAAGAGTGAGTTAGAACATGACAGGGTTCCCATGTCCTACACACTAGGACTGTGGGGGGGGGCTCCCCTCCCTCCCATACTGCCTGGGATTGGCCAGCAAACAGCTCTACGGAGTGTCCAGGAGAGAGGTAGGCGGAGCCCTGGGTGAGCCCCTTGAGCCCAGGCAGGCAGCCACGTTCGCATGTTACTGATTGGGAAACTGAGGTCTTTTGTGGCAAAAGGTCTCCACAGGAGTGACTTGTCAAAGAGCGCCCAATGTGACTCAGAGGGCCTCTTGAGGGTCACTGTCATCCAGGGGACATCAACTTCGCTGCCCTGCAAAAGGATTGCCCAGCGGGCAGCGAGGGGAGGGTCACAAGACCTTCCTCTGAGTGTCCAGCCTCTCTCTACCCTGTGCTATTCACAGCTCTGCCTCAATGACACGTGGCCTGGGAGAGGTATGAAGGCTAGGGAAGGTGACAGCAGGGGCCACTATCAGTGCACATGCAGGGAAGCTCCCATCCCTGCTGGGCAAAGGCTTTCCAGCTTCGTTTTGTTTTTTCCAGCCTTTTGAGGGGGCACCCACACCCCAGTACGCACCACTCACCTCTGCTCCCTTTCGATGAACTCACTGCTTTCCCCAGAGTGAATTTAGTCGGAATTGTGCCTCAGTTTGTTGTGGGGGCCTTGGGAGGAGGGGTGGACGTTGTGTATGTATCCTCCCAGGGAGGAATGTTAGTAACAGGGTCTCAGGCCCACACTCAGGAGGGTCTGACCTCCTCTAACCATCTGTGTCAGGTTCTCTGGGGGAACCCAGTCCCAAATGCCTCCCTCAGGAGACACTGTTTCTGAGGACGCAGGCTGGGGCCCAGGACTTTGGCCTTCTGCTTCTGACCCTCACTATGAGACCCTCACTTCTGACCCTCACTGTGGGGTTCCTCTTGCACCCCCCCCACCACGGCCTGGTAGGCTGTGAGGAATAGAGAGAGTTGGGCTCAGGACCCAGAAGTTGTGGAAACCCCTCCAACCCAGTGGGTCTGCTTCTCAAAGTGGTCTGCCTCTGCCTCTGCCCCTCCCTCCACAGGGGATGCTGCCAGCACACGCAGTTCTGCTGGTAAAGTCTTTATCGGGAATGTCGCCTAATGCATTCATATCAAACAATAGCGCCTCATACATCATTCCTGCCAGAGGCCACCTCTGCTAGGACAAGCACAGTCCATTACCCTGACGGGCGCAAGCCGTGTGCAAAACAGATAACAGGTCCTGGCTAGGCGGGAGCACGTGGAGTTGGGGGATTGTCACAGGCCGCTAAGAGCGGAGAAGGAGCCCTGGAGACCACCCGGGCGGTCCTGAGGTTCTGATATCATGCAGCAGGATGATAGATGCGTATGGACACCTCGCTGTGCATCTTCGGGGGAATGGCTCAACCCCTCTGAGCCGTGTTACCCCGGTCATCAAAGCAGGTTGGGAATGGTCCTGGCTTCCTGTGGGCTGGTGGGGGCCTTAAGAAGAACAGGGTGTTGAAAAGATGCATGGATTGAAAGGACACTGTTGGCATGCAGCGGTGACGGCTGAAGTCTTGGGCCACCTTGTCACCTCTTGCCTTCTATAGAGGAAGTGCTCTGTAGTGTCCTGTTTTCTCCAGGCTTCCCTGGGAAGGCTGGGGAGGGACAACCCCTCCCCTCCAAATGGCTGGCCCTGGGGGGAAGCTCTGGAGAGAAAGGTAAAGGAGTTACTGATAAAGCTAAGAAAGCCAGAGTGCCACAGTAGGTGACGGGTGAGGACCCGCGAGCGGCTCGAGATGGTGTGTGTGGAACCCACTCTTCCAGGGGCGGGAGCGTTGACAGATGCACCAGTTTGCATCGCCTGAAGGGGACCTTCGGGCAAAGTCTTCCACGATGTGTAGGCCGCAGAGCCCAGCCGAAGGCTCCCTGCGGGGCACGGCAGGTTTTGCGGAAGTGGACAGAAACCCAGGCGTCTGATCACGGGACTTCCCACAGTACAGTTCTGTCTGCCGGGCTTACCAGGGTGACACAGAGCGACACGTATTTCCCTTCCTGCCACTGGCACAGCACAGCGCCGAGTAGGTACGCACTAACACACAAGGCTGGAAAAGCGCTGGAACGCTGTTGGCACACCAGGGGGCGTGTCTGTCCTCACCAGCAAGTTTAAAGCTCTGCGTAGGTCTCCAGGCTGTGTGTTTGCCCGCCTCCGCCGGGAAGGGGCACACTGTCCCCTGTGAGCACGTCTGTCCTCTGTGCATCAGGTTGCAGAACCTTTTATTGTGAACACAGTGTTTTTTTGCATATGTTTATTGTGTGCGTGTCCATGTTTGTACATGTGCGTGCGTGTGTGGAGAACCCAGAGGTTGACTTGGGTATCCTCCTTGACCAATCTTCCGCTTTATTTATAGAAGGGGTTGCTCTTGACAGTTCACCTGGCCTGGCCAGCTTGCTCTGAGGAGCCCATTTCTGCCTCTGAGCACTGGGCTTACATGCAAAGCTTGACTGCCTCCACGCCTGTCCATGGGTGCTGGGGAACCCCAACTTCAGTCCTCATGATTGCACAGAGGACTGAACTTACCCATTAAAGTCGTTCCCCAACTCAGTCTTCATCACAGCTCTGCCACACTGCCTGGGTGGCAGCTAATGTAGGGATTTTGGTGCCCTGTGTCCCAAGACTCAAGTCCCAGCCATGAAACTCACTGGGTGTGTGTGTCTTTGGGCAAATGAGAGATTCTGTGCCTCAACCTGTGAGGGTAATGTTGGGGTTCTGGGGTGCTTGTCTCGAGGGCTGAGTGTCACAGCTGATGGCTGTGAATTTTAACATGGTGTAGGGAGGTCCCTAGAAATCCCAGCATTCCCTTAACACTGTATGTGGTTGAAGACGTGGGGCCTGTGTTTAATAAGGTAGTAAGGGCTTATACCCCATAAAACGTTTGACATGCTATAGTGGCAGCTGCCTCTTGCTTTAGTGACAGAGGTGGCAGCTGGTAGAAGCCCCATACCACGATAGGGCATTTTGGGGGGCTGAGATGTGATAACAGAACTCATCTGATTATTGGCCTTTCTGGGAGGCTGCTGCCTTCAGTGCCCTGGGCCCTCACTGGATCCCCTGTTCTGTTCCCTGCTGGGCTATTCTGGTCCCTCTGAGACGACCCTTTTGGGGGCCTGAGCCCCAGAAGATGCAATAGGACAACACTAGTGTACAGGAAGGGCTGGCTAGGGTCTGGGGGGCCTGGAAGAGGTCCCAAAGCTGTAATTAAAGACTCCCATAATGGCATCTGACAGGGACTCGTCCCCGGGGCTGGGCAGGAGGAGAGCCCATCCCCCAGCTGTGGAGCAGGGTCGGGGGCTGCTGGGGTGGAAGCACCCCTCAGAGCTCAGCACCGGCACCATACATCACTTGGCACGCCTTTCTGTGGGACCGGGCCGACAGAGGCTATTTATCTGAATGTCATTGGCAGTAAACTGAAGGGGGGCAGTGAGCAAGGGGTGGGTGTGGGGGCTCCTTGGGGAGTTTCCCACAGGCTTCAGTCTCGGAGCGGGGAGCAGAGAGATGGTGAAATAGGGTGCAAAGGTGGCCATGTTACCTTCCTGTCCTTGGGAAACACAGAACGGGGGTGAACGAGGCCTGACAACTTAGTCCTAACCTGGCAGTTAGCAAACGGGCAGTACTGTACCGTGGGGACAGATGCCAGAGGGTCACAGGGTGGATTTGAACTTGGGAGCCAAATCCTGCTGTCTGCCTTCATTGAAAGCAGTGGTTCTGGACCTGTGGGTTGAAGGGTCCTTCCACAGGGATTGCCTAACACCATAGGAAAACACAGGCACTTATGTTATAACTCATAACAGTAGCAAAATCACAGTTATAAAGTAGCAACAAACATAATTTTACAGTTGGGGGGGACCACGGCAACATGAGGAACAAGAAACCCACTTCCTACCCAGGACATAGTTCCTGCCGGAGGGTGGGTCATGCACTCACAGGACTCATGGTTAACATTTCACCATTAGCTGTGTCATTGGGCAAGGGACCACATGGGGCCTGGCTTTGAGCACAACGCCCTTTGGACAAGTGTCCAGGCTGTTTCTTAACCTGTTAAAGGGCCATATGAGTAGAATCTCCCTTCTTGAATCACGAGGATTGGATATGATTACATGTTTACATGTAGAGTCCCCAGCTCAGAGAGCCTCGGTCGCAACGGAGTGTAAGATGGCTGGTCGAATTCCCAGTTCCGGCCCGGGGGAAGCCTGATTCAGTTTGCAACCACAGGCCAGAAAAGCTCTGAGGACGCTCATTGTACAGATGGGGTGGTGAGGATTTTAAAGGCCCACTGAGAAGTCAGGTGGCTTTTGCAGGTACGTGTGCAGAAAAAGACAGATGGCATGGGGACCACCAAGGGCATCCTTTTTCCTTGGGGACCCCTCTCTCTGCCTACAGCCTCCTGGTCTGCCTGTCTCCACCTACTGATTGGGAGTCACACCTAGATAGCCGGTGCAGAAACCCCTGGGCTTAGGAAGGGGTGAGCCCTCCCCGAAAGTAGAATCAGCACGGGGGGTTGGCGTAGGAGACATGTGTCACAGCTTCGCTATTGTCGCCGCCTTCTGCTCTCTCTCTCTCTCCTTGGCATCAGGAAACCCTGGGAACCCAGTGACACAATTCCCTGGGGTCTGCACCTGCCCTGGGGGTGGCAGCTGTGACTCAGAGGTGGGGCCAGGATCACGTGACAGCTGATAGACTCCTCAAACAAGCTAACGAGTGAACAAGGAGTGATCCAAAGCCGGCCCAGCCTGACTCGGGGAACCAAGGCCAGGAGAGAGGGCACTCTACCGCAAGGTAGTGGGGGACCCGTGTGTGCCAGCTCCTGATGCCTGTCTTCCATGACAGTTGGGGAGAGACGAGGAGCACCCCCCAGGATAGGGAAGAGGGCTCTGCAGGCCTGTGGGCCTTGCTCACAACTTGGCCTCGGCTCTTACTGTGTGTCCTTGGGTAAGTCAGCATTTCTGGGGCTCTGTCTTAGCATCATTCAATGTGATGTCATGCGTGGCCAATAACAACTCGCTAAAAAGCGTTTTTACATAGTGTGGTGGTCTGAAAGGAAGTGGCCCCCAAAGGGAGTGGCACCATTAGGAGGCGTGGCCTTGTTGGAGGAGGCGTGGCCTCGTTGGAGGAAGTGTGTCACTGTGGGGGCGGGCTTTGAGGTCTCACTTATGGTCAAGCCACACCTAGTGTCTCAGTCCACTTCCTGTTGCCTGTGCGAGATGTAGAGCCCTTGGCCACGTCTGCAGGGCCACGTCTGCCTGCACGCCACCGTGTCCCACCATGGTGATGATGAACTGAACCTACGAGCTGTGAGCCACCCAACTAAATGCTCTCCTTTCCAAGAGTTGTCATGGCCATGGGTCTCTTCACAGCAACAGAAACCCCAGATGCGTATATTAATGTAGAGTGTGCACGCGTACACGTACACATGCATGGTGGTCAGAGGCCACTTGGGAGGGTTAGTCAGCTGTCCCCTTCCACAGTGCGGGTTCCAGGGATCAAACTCAGGTCATCAGGCTTAGGGGCAAGCAGTTTAACCTGCTGGGCCAGGTTAAGGCATTTACAATTCAGCCAAGTGTGGTGGTGGCGCACACCTTTGACTCCAGCACTCAGGAGGCAGAGGCAGGCAGACCTCTGGGAGTTCGAGACCAGCCTGGTCTACACAAGGCAGGAGACACTTGGATGAGGGGAGGGAAGGAGAAGATGGTGGCTGCACGTGGGCTGAGTGTTCCCTGGCAGCCAAAGCCGAGGAAATGAGACCCTAATCCAAACAGCAAATGAACCCAAAGCCTGATGGCGCCATGGCCTCACTCAGCCTCAGTTTCCCTCTGTAAAATGGGGAGAAGGGGTTAAAATAGAAATGTGCATCGCCACCTTGTCTTGGCCTTCCAGGAGGCATCTTCTGTTGGCGCACTTGTGGAAATACCTGTATACAGTAAGTGCCCAATGAACGGCTGCTGGTCTTACAGCTCGCTAAACATCCTGTGGAGGAGTATGTAGAAATAGCCAGAGCCTTTTACCTCGAAGCCATCCCCTTCCTGTTTCTCAGCAGCAGCCCAGATGGAAACCGTGTGTGTTTTAATCAATCCCATGCTTTGTGGAAGCCAAAAGCCCAGGTTAATGGAACAGAGACAATTCCCAGTGACGTCCTACCCCTCCCTGGAAGCTTTGCTTTTCCTGCTCAGCCACTGGGAAGCCACAGCCTGCACTCGGGAGGAGAAATTGAATAATTGATGCAATTTGAATAACACTAGGATTTGTAATGATATTGAAATGTAAAGATAAAAAGGGGCGTGAACGGGTTGAGAGCTGGAGGAAAAGTTGTTAATAGGCTCTTAGAGGCTGGTGTTGGGGGGGGCTCTGCTGGAAACAGGAGCTGAAAAGGCATTTAGAAGAGGGGGTGCCCAGCAAGGGGCGGGCTGGGAAACCTCCACCCCATGAGGGGGGAAAACCATATTCATAAATAAGATGCGGAAATTTCTCCAGACTCAGCAGCTCTAACAGTTAGAGAGTGGATAATTATTTAAATGCCAAATCACTCCGTTCATTAGAATCCCAAATTATATCTGAAGAAATTGATTGCTCTGGGCAGGATGGAGGAAGGGCAGGGAGGAAGAGAGGAAATGGGGGTTTATGGGAGCAGGGGAGGGTCCCCCTACCTTTCTTCAGGCCAAGTAGGAGATGAGGCAGGAAGCTTGGGGCAGAGGAAGGCAAGCTCAAAGTCAGCCAGAGGCAGGCAGTACTGGGACCTCAGCGTTTGGGAGGCTGAGGTCGCAGGGGGACGGGAGGCTTAGGGTCCCAGCAGCTCCGCCAGCAAGGCTCAGCAAGCAATGGTGAATGGGATTCATTCCATGTGGCCACTGCGGGAAGAGGGATGGCAAAGGGGTCAGTGACCCCCACCTCCATCTTAACGATGCCAGTTCAAGAGTTCGAGCCTTAGGTTTCAATAGAAGAATTGGAGTACAAGGGAACAATAATGAAACAGCCCAGACCTAGGTGTGGTGTCCCCGTCATTGTCTCAGCTCTGGTTCAGCAGGGTCTGAAGTCCTGACCCACGGGGGGTGGGGGGGGGGCAGAGTGGTTCTCTGCAGATGACGACTTATCCCAGGGCATCGATTACTTCTGCCTTGGGGTATCATCTCCTGGATAAGGCATCGATTACTTCTGCCTTGGGGTGTCATCTCCTGGATCACTGACTCCATCTGGAGGGCAGTCTGTCCTAGGTGTGGCTCTTCCTAGAAGCCTAAGATGTTCGGGTTTGGGACAAGGACTTAGCCTGTGCCTGTACTTTGTCAACCCAACTGAAGAGTAGATTGTTCTTTGTTTGTTTTGGTTTGGTTTGGTTTAGGCTTGGTTGTTTGGTGGGGTTTTCTGGGGGGAGAAGGATACTGTCCTCTCAGTACCCAGGGGGCCAAAGCTGGAGATCTGAAGCTGCAGGCCAGGCTGGGCTACCTAGTGAGAGCCTGACTCGAGCAGCAGATTAAAAGGGGGTTGGGGAGACGGGTAAAGGGCTTGTGCAGTGTAAAAGGCCAGGTATGGCAGCTCTCCACAGAAGTCATCCCAGGCCTAGGGAAATGGATACAGGAGGGTCCCTGAGCTTCTGGCTAGACAGTGTAGCTGGACAGACGGATATCAGATTCAGTGAGAGACCCTGCTTCAAAATATAAGGTGCAGAATGGAAGTAGATAACTGGTGCACAGCACAAGATTCACGGGACTGGCTCAGAAATAGATGACTATAATTTTATTTGGGGAGAAATCACTTACGTGCGATACAGATGACCGCAGCAAGTCTGTGCCCTTAGGATCCACACGGGCTGCCCTGGGAGCCAGAGACAGCAAGCTTGTCCCAGACCCCAGACCAAATAGCACACACTCACGTAGGCACCTGTGACCACACCCAAGTGGGCATGCTGCTGGGTGGATCTCGCACTACAATTCCCCTTTTAGTCTAAAGAAAAAGATTTACACAAAACTGTATACAGAGATAGCAAATGTGAAGTTTTCTCTAGGAAGGGGAAATGTAAGAACATACACACTTAAACCCCATCGCAGAGAAGAAGCTACAGGCATCTGAGGAAGGCACTGACCCTGACCTCGCACTGGGCTGAAGCCTTGGGGTCTGATTCTTCCTCCCTGTGGACATATTTCTTCCCTTCCGTCTTGGAGCCTCGGTTTACCCAGCGGAGCAGTGGAGTCAATACAAGGACCTCTTTTTAGTATGCAGGACATAATCGTAGCTCCTTGACTTAGCGATGGATCATTAGATGAAAGCATCGTAAGTCAATGACACATTTAATCCCACGAACACTGACATTGTAGCTCAGCCCTGCTGACCTTAAATATGCTCAGGACAATGACATCAGCCTACAGCAGGTGACATCATCTAACACAGTGCCTGTTTCTATGATAAAGTATGATCTGGCCATGGTGGTACATGTCTGGAATCTTAGCGCTTGGGAGGATCAAGTTCAAAGCCATCCTGAGACGCATAGTGAGACCCTGCCGTGCTCAGTGCAGATTGCCAGGCTCGCTTGGGACGAGGACCTCTGGCTGTGTGTGGTGTCACCCTCCCCTGGCTGATCTAGGGCTGTGACTGGGTGAGATGAATGGAGAGATGAGCAGCCTGTATTCATTGCTCTCTGCTTTCTGAGAGTGGACTGCAACCATCTGCTTCAAGTTCCCGATTCTCCGATTTCCCTGCCCTGATGGAGCAGGACCTGAACTGTGAGCCAGGAAAAAATACCTTTTCTCCCTTAAATTGCCTGTGACTGAGGCAACTTACGGAAGAAAAAGTCTGTTCAGACTTATAGTTCCAGAGGGTTAGGGTCCACAGAGCAGGAGCAGGAAGCTCACAGCTCCTGTCTTGAATCTGAAAGCACGAAGCAAAGAGTGACCCAAGTGTTTAAACTTTCACTGCCCACCTGCAGTGACACACTCCCTCCAGCAAGGCCATGCCTGGCAGTCCTCCCCAGGCAGTCCTCCCCAGGCAGTCCTCCCCAGAGAGTCCTCCCCAGGCAATCCTCCCCCAGGCAGGCCTAGCAGCTGGGACCAAGCATTCAAATGTTCCAGCCTAAGGGGGGCATTTCATTTAAACTGCCACTTTTGTCAGAGTATTTTATCACAGCCACAGGGAAAGAAATGAAAACAGGGTCTGAGAGGGAGGAGGGAGGTGGGGGAGAGGGAGGAGGGATGAAGGAATGAAGGGAGGTTGAGTATACCCTTCAGTTTATCAAACACAGTCCTCAAGGCAGAACTGTACCATCATAAGTGAAAAGTCCCAGCTTCCTATGTGGAGCCATCAGAGTTGGGGGCTGAGACGTGTACACACACGTGCACAGGCACACGCACACACACTCACACAGATACACTCGCGCACACATACATACACACACTCACTCACACACATGCGCACATTCACACACGCACATACACACAGACACACACACTCACACACACACCACACACGCGCGCGCGCGCGCGCACACATGCACGCACACGCACACACGCATACACACACATGCGCATCCCCCCCCCACACACACACACACGCACACACAGGGCCCGCAGAACTGAGACTGGGTCAAGTCCGCAGCAACTGGGACTGGAGGAGGTAGGAGAGAAGCCAGGTGGTCCCGGTGAAGTCCTCCCTCCCTCCCTCCCTCCCCACTCACAGGAGTCGCAGAGACCGAGGTCCAAGCGAGAGGCGCGCTGGGGCAGAGCCAGGGGTCCTCGAGACATAGGCCTCCCACCCTACAGGCTTACTGTCCTGACGTAAAGCCTACGAGGAAGGCGGGCTGGTTCATCAGAAGTACAGTTGCCCCCCCACCACCACCAAAATAAGATTGTGTTAACATCAAGCAATTATTCTGCCCCATTGTATCCCAGGGCCCGCCATGATCTCAATGGCGGGACATAAGGCAGGAAGGATTGACATCTCCAGCGAGGCCTACAGGGGAAGTGAGCTGATCAAGGCCACACAGCATGGAGCGTGAGTTCCTGGCGTCCTCACCCTGGCCAGCAGGCTTGCTGTTCTGACATCTGCAGCCAGTGACAGCCCCGCCAGTGGCATAGAGTTGAGGAAGGGACTCCGGGCGGTCCCCTTCCCAGGTCCATGGCAGCTACCCCTCAGGGACAAGCAGATGGAGGTGTTCAGGACTCCCCAAAAGTGTGTGCAGCCCGCACTGCAGCACTCGGAGCCCTCCACCGGATAAACTCGAAGGCCTCTGCGTGGCGTATTGGATCGCACTCTGCTTTTTATGTCACTAATTGTCCTGGCAGGACCGTGAGCGTTGACAGAGGTCAAACTGGAGCCCAGAGAGGCAAGGCCAGCTTTCCATGTAGCCCCAGAGCTGCGAGACCAGTATTTACAGCCGAGTCTCCTTGCGCTCCAGGTATCCACCTCTAATACCTGTTTACAGGCAAGACCCTACAGGGCCCCACGGAGAAGGGGAAAGGGCTCGGGTTCTTTGCCAGTTCCTCCTCTATGCTGAGCTCTTGTCCCCATTGTCTCATGTGCTTTCCTGTCATCAGAGAACGCTATCAAGCGATGCCTCCCCGTTCCTTCTAGTAGAAAAGTATTACTGTTCTATTAACTCTTGGGCCACCGATCAGACCCAAGGAACCCACCACAGAAGGCTGGGGGGGCTCCCTTGCTTGCCAGAGGCTACCAGAGACCACAGACGCTGGGGTCAGGCCAGAGCCAGGCCTACCCAGGTGCCTGCGATGCTTAGATAGATCTAGGCTTAGTCTTTGGGTGGCTCCTAAAAATACGGGCTGGGACACACAGGAAGAAACGGGGAAGTGCTAGGAATACCCAGGGGATTCGGGCTAGAACTCACGCTCCATGCTGTGTGGCCTTGATCAGCTCACTTCCCCTGTAGGCCTCGCTGGAGATGTCAATCCTTCCTGCCTTATGTCCCGCCATTGAGATCATGGCGGGCCCTGGGATACAATGGGGCAGAATAATTGCTTGATGTTAACACAATCTTATTTTGGTGGTGGTGGGGGGGCAACTGTACTTCTGATGGACCAGCCCGCCTTCCTCGTAGGCTTTAAAGCTATCTTATAGTAAAAAGGAACTAGGATCCTTCCTGTTTATGGTTAACCATCTCTAACCCCACCTTTGTTTCAGAAGGTTGTTATCCCAACCTTGTTCTGACTGCCCGTTAAGAGCCCCTTGCAATCATGTCTTTGTTTTAGGAGGTTATCGTGACTGATTTGTTGTGTTTATTATATTCTGCTCCTGTAACTGCCTATTGTGCCCCCCACCCCCCTCCCGGGGCTTGGAAACCCCACCAGTCAGCCTTAGGGGGAGGCAGCCGGCCTACATGAATTAAAAAGCTTGCTTTAATTAACTAATTCCGCCATGATGATTTGGGTCTGTGGCCTTTCCCCTCCCAACTTTGGGATTAGCACCTTCTGCCACAGAGGCATGCCTGGTGTATTTGCTTCATTAACACTGCCCTGGGTCCCACCTGGCAGAGCTGTCTGGCTTCCTGGAGTAACATGACACAGGGGGCCGCTGACGCTGGCTGGGTGCCCTTGTTTCCTGGAAAAGGAGGCAGAGCCAGGCTTTGCAGTGGGCTCCACCGCCTCATTGTCCTCACGTGTGTCCACAGGCAGATTCCCTTCTCGGGGGCCCGGGGAGAAGCCGAGGGAATATAGAACTTGGCTCATTATATACACCCCACACGGGTCCTCGGCCAGTGTCCCATCCCTACAGAAGGAAAAAGAACATTAACCCGTAAGTGGAGGCAACGGGGTCTCTCCAGCCCCTTGGGGGCCTTGTCAGCAGGGCCCGCTCCAAATCGATCTCTTCTCCCCCATTTCTGTAGCGCAAGTCAGCATCTCCTGGGATGGGTGGAGAAACTGTCCACGTCAGCACACCGTGCCTGCCAGACACCGCGGTTCTTTATTAATTAACCGCCAGATGTTAGCTTTGCATCTTTTATCAGAGGGAGCCTTGTCACCAGGACCTTGCGTGTCTAGACATTAGGGACAGGCAGGAAAGCATGCCCGGAGGGCACAGAAGTTGGCGACATGGCTCCTTCCTCCTCCTCGGGGCACACAGACTCCCACCCGGAGCCCCGCTACCCGCCTGTGTTCTGAGCCGCCCTGGAGATAGCAGCCTTTGGTCCGCGGAGATGCTGCTGTCTGTAGCCACCTTGCTGAACAGAGCCTCTTCCGGCCCTGTTTCTGTCCGCTAAAGAGAGGCCCACAAGCCAGTTAACCCAAACAAACGGCCCTGTGACAAACTGGGGTCTGTGTCGCCAAGTAGGCTGACAAGGTTCCCAGCGACGGCAAGTGACTGCGGAGAACCTAATTTAGACGGAGCGCTTTTCCTCTGGGGAGATGACAAGTAAGTGCAGAATCACAAGAAGAGCCAGGGGCAGCCATTCCAGGCAGTGGGCACAGCGAAGGCAACATTCCCGGCAGGACTGAGCTGGGCACACTTAGACGACCTGAGAGGCCCAGTGTATGAGAGACAGACGCTGATAGGGCTGCAGAGTCCGGGCCGTGTACCATCGGGGGACACGGCAAAGACGTGGGTTTCTTACCTGGAAGTCACTACGGAGCCGCGGCAGGCTCCTGGGCAGAGAAAGGCTGTCCTTGGCGCAAGGGTTAAGCTAGCTTCAAAACACCCAGTGTGTCCTATAGCTTGACAAAGCCTTGACAAGGATATAGCACTTACAGGGTGCCAGACACAGCATCCCACATCTCTCTGCTTAGGAGGCAGAGAGATGGCTCAGTGAGCCCCTCCCTCCACGTGGGAGGCAGCCGAGGGGAAGGCCCGCCTGGACTTGAAGTTCGTCACTCCAGACATACATACTCAGGACAGAACTGTGGTTTTCATTCGTCTGACGAGGAAATGGAGGCCTGCTGGATTAAGGTCAGGGTCACAGGAGAAGCAGCAGGTGGAGCTTTTGAACAGGCCAATCACAGTCTTTCTTGTAAACAACTGTCCAGGCTAACGGGCAGCAGATCCAGGGCCTTCTCCTGCCAGCTTCCCATGGCCTTATCCTCCAGGCACGCGCAGAGGTCACTGGACACAGCGCGCCCTGAGCTGTCCGGGCAGGAAGCAATGAGCTCCTGTCCCAAGCTGCCCCAGACTACTGGGCCCCAGCCTGTGATTGGTCCAGACCTCTGTGGGTGCAGATCCAAGCCTGTGGCATCCAGATAGACACGGCACCATCACCCTGGTGGTTTCCCACCCGATCCACACACCGTCTGATAAACAAGCGATTACTTTGGATTTGCATATAATAAATATCACCCCCAGGAAGGGTGCATGCGTGCACCGGGCAGGAGTGTGGAGCCGGGGCTCATGCCTTATTTATGAGAATAAGCGGGAGCAGAACCTGGCATAATTAACACATATTTAATCTCAGTCACCCTTTGGCTCTAATCAGGCAGGGTCTTACAATGCGGCGTGTGTGCAGGTTGTGAGGGGCACCTCTGACACAGTCCTTATCCCACTCTGAGAAGGCTTGTCACCAGAGCATAGACTACCTAAGAGGGTTACTTAGCAGGCGCAAAGTTTGTCTTTTTATTTTCTTCTTATCCCCTCCTTCCTTCCTCTCTTCTCTTTTCTTAAAAAACAAAAACAGCCAACAACCCAGCAAACAAACAAACAAAAACCCACCAGGGTCATATGGAGTCTAGGCTGACTTCAAAATTGCTGTGTAGCCAAGGCTGGCCTTGAACTTGTGATCCCACTCCCTCCATACCCAGGTGCTAGAACTGTACACATATGTCGTCATGAACAACACTGTTTCTAGTTAAGTTTTTTTCTTATATATATAAATATATGTGTGTAAATATGTATGTGTAAATATATATATATTATATGTATGTATGTGTGTGTATGTGTGTGTATGTGTGCATGTGTGTATGTATGTATGTATGCATGTATGTGTACCTTTGTGGGGAGGGTTTGATACAGAGGCCAGGGTTGGTTTTGGTTTTTTCCCTCTACCATATTTGCTCTGGCTGGGGACTAAACTCAGGTCATTGGGCTTTGCAGAAAAGGCCTTTACCCACTGAGCCATCTCTCCTATCCTTTGTGTGTGTGTGTGTGTGTGTGTGTGTGTGTGTGTGTGTGTGTATACATGTATGTGTAGGTGTGTGTGTAGATGTGTATGTGTACATGTGTGTCTGTGTGTAGGTGTATCTGTGTAGGTATGTGTGTGTGTGTACATGTATGCATGTGATATATGTGTCTGGTACCTGACACATGGTGCATGAGGAGGTTGGGGGACATCTGGGCTCTGGGTATTAAACTCAGGTCATCAGAATTGCACAACTGAGTGACCTCCAGGGATGGATTCAGAATGCTAAGCATGGCAGCAAATGCCTTTACCGGCTGAGCCATCTCGTTGGCCCATAACAGCCCCCACCACACACACCCAGTGTTGCCAAAATATGTCTGAACCATCAAAAGTACTTGAAGACAGCAATATAAATTGCAGCGTTCGCCACAGTTCTGTCTGTGGTGACATCTACCATCACACATTTTCAGTGCAACGGGAAAGCAGAGCTTAAAAAGGAGGGAGGAGGAAAAGCAATGAGCTCCCCGAACTGGAAATCAAGTCAGGTGTTTACGCATGCCAGAGCTGAGGCTCGAACCTGGGACTCAGACTCTGAAAGCCTGTACCCCTGCCATGCCACTTTCCTAACATGACAGGAATGAAACCCGGGAGAAGCTCTCACTCCACATTCTACAGCTCCTAATCCACGGTTAGAGAAATTAGGGACGGCAAAGGGGCAGGGCTGGCCCACATTCATGCAGGGAACTAGAACTCATATGCAGGTACTAACTGTGCGTGCAGTGTTTAAGTAAAGGCTCCGCTTTATAATTTACTCATTTTTAATTTTATGTACGGCATGGGTGTCAGGTCCCCTGGAACTGGGGTTACAGACAGTTGTGAGCTGCCATGTGGGGGCTGGGAATTGAACCCAGGTCCTCTGAAGGAGAATGGCCAGAGCTTTTACCCACTGGGCCATCTCTCCAGCCCCAGCCAAGGCTTTTATTGCCCTCAGCACTCTATGGGGCAGGAATGAGGACAGACCTAGCGGGTAGAGTTGTCCTCCATAGAAGCCAAGGAGGCCCTGTGTGAACACAGCCCTGAGTGAATGTGTGCTGTTGACATGGGCATGGCCATGTCAGGGACGCCAGAGCCCCAGATGTCCATGTGTGGACGTTGACAGCACGTGCAGAAATATATTTACCTTGGTGCTTCCCCCACCCACCCGGGTATTCTCAGCCTGGAGACTGCTCCTGCCGAGATTAACCAAAGATGCCTCCTTGTTCAGCCATGCACCACATACCCTGCCCTCTGTTCAAGTCCATAGAATAAACATTCTGAGCTGCTGGGGTGCTGTGGCGTCTCCATCAGAGTCCAGACTACCCACTGACCTCAGATTCTTCTGTGCATCTGTGTGTCTGTGTGTCTCTATGTGTGTCCTTGTATCTCTGTGTGTCTGTGTGTCCCTGTGTGTGTCTGTGTGTCTCTATGTGTGTTCTTGTGTTTCTGTGTGTCCGTGTGTCCCTGTGTGTTTCTATGTGTGTCCGTGTGTCTCTCTCTCTATGTGTGTCTGTGTGTCTCTATGTGTGTCCGTGTGTCTCTTTCTATGTGCGTCCGTGTATCTCTCTCTATGTGTGTCTCTCTCTATGTGTGTCTCTAGTCTCTGTGTGTCCGTGTGTCTCTATGTGTGTCTGAGTGTCTCTCTCTATGTGTGTCTGTGTGTCTCTATGTGTGTCTGAGTGTCTCTCTCTATGTGTGTCCGTGTGTCTCTCTATGTGTGTCCGTGTGTCTCTGTGTGTTTGTCTTTTCTGCATTTCCTCACTGCTCCAGTCAGGTCCAAGTCCCTAGAACCACGCAAGAACATGGCAGTCCTCTTTGTTCTGTGATGACAGAATCCTAATTTGGGGGCCTAAATGACTTGAAAGACACCAGAGGTCTGTATCTGCCTGTCCAGTGGGTTCCTTGGGTCTATCCAGGTTGCATGTACCCAGGCTAAAATGCCCAGGGTGACGAATCTAGTGCCCAGATGCCATGGGTGGTTGTGGCTCCCCACAGTCCTCTTCCCCTCTCAGCCTCGTTGCTTAACCTGTTTTTAGCTTCCCCCACAACACGGCAGCTGCCATGGCGTCCTCCATCTTACAGGGTGGCTGTCTTCCACCAGAGCCGACATCCTAAAATCTTGGATCTGTTTTATCGTTTGGTGTCTATGTCTGTTGTTTATGGGTGCGATGTTTTATGCCAGCATAAATGGTGGCTGCCTGGTCTTAAATCTCAAGTAACCCAGAAGGTACAGAGATTACAGCAAACCCAGAGATCAGGCAGAATTCCAGCATGCAGAGATCTGCTCAGCGGCCATGGCCGAAGCCAGCTAGCCAGGGCCAGCTCCTGACTGGATCCCAGATGTTCTGGCAACAGGCCTCTTCCTGCAGGTGAATTCCTGAAGAGAAGGTAGTCATGAGGCAGATCCCAGACACTCACACACAGGACAGGCGCCTCTCAGGGGACCTCTACCACTGTTACCCGTAAGCATCAATGCTATCACCACCAGTTACCGTGAGCATCATTACTCCCATGTGGCAGTTACTGCCACTGTTGCTATAACTAATAGTTACATCTTTATAACTACCGCCACCTCTATTGCTACCACCATTGTACCACCTTGCTGTTACCGCCATTGTCACTAGTACTGTTACTGTTGTTACCACTCCTGCCAGTGCTACATTGTTACCATCTGACTGTGCTGCTGATTTTGCTTTCTCCCTTTTCTATGGTAATTTTAGTGTGTGTGTGTGTACATGCATGCATGTGTATGTGCTTGTGTGCACATCTGTACGACTGAGCATGGGGAGGAGTGCACCATGGCATTTGTATGAAAGTCAAGGTTGGCAGACAGCCTTGGGTGTTGGACCCTCACCTTTGACCTTCTTTTGGGGACAAGGTCTCTGTTTCTCACTGCTGCTTCTTCAGCCGAGCTGACCTGTAGTCTCCTCTCAGTTCCTCATAGGAATGCTGAGACTACATAGTTCTGAGGATTTGAACTCAGGTCCTTATAGACAGCAAGTGCTTTGCCCATTGAATGATCACCCTGGCCCCTCTGTAGTAATTGTCATAGCTACTTTTAAACTCTCACTGCAGAGGCAGCACGTTTTTGTAGAGAGCCGCAAAGAGCTGCGCTGGCTTCCACCTTCCTGATGGTGAGCGCTCTCTGTGATAAACAAGTCCTTATTTGGCTAGGCTTGCTTCCGCGTATGTGGACCTGTCTGCATTCACCACGTGGTGTGCCGGGGTTGGTTACCCCAAGGGCTTATAAGCTGTGGGCGGGTTTTCCCCGGGGTCAGAAGATTGTTCAAGGTTCCTGAGAAAAACTGCTTAAAGGAGAGTCCGAGCGTTGCGTCTTCCTTGCTGGTCGAGGTGGTCGCGACACGTTTTCATTTTGTAAAAATGAAGAGATTATAGTCATTTCAAAGACGGAAATAAAACTCACTCACAAATGCCACCATGCAATGTCCCCACTCTGTCCCCATCGCCCCGCAGAATCTACGCGGCCTTGCAGGTTGGCACCGCCTGCCTTGCCCTCCTGTTGCTTCTCTGGCGGCTTCAGTCAGAGCCAACCACACCCATCCCAGGACTCTGTCCACACTTCTTGCCTCCAGACCTCTGTAGGCGCTCTCTGTCTGTGTGGCACACCCTGGGGACTAGCTCAACCCACAGGGGCTCCAGTGGTGAGTCCATGCCCCCTTCCTCCTTCTTCTCCTCCTCCCCTTCCTCTCCGTCCTTCCTCTCCTCCTTCCTCTCTTCTTTCCCTCCTCCTCTCCCTCCTCCCCCACCTCCTCCTTCCTTCAGGCAGCTAGAAGACACTCCGCCACTAAATCATACCCTGACCCCCAAGTTTCTCTCTTTAATTTTAAGTGATCAATGAGTAGAAGATTTTGGTCACTTCTATTAGCTCCTGACAAAACCCTGAAAGACAGACTCCCCAGCCCTCCTTTCAGCCCTGAGCCTCTGCCTTACAGGGTCTTAAGGGGCCAACAGGGAACGGTTGGGCCCTTCAATGGCGCCACAGCCCTTTCTGTCCCTCTTACGTCTTCCCCAGCCCTCCATCTTGTCTCCCCACTCCAGTAACCACGCACTGCACCCAGAGGCAATTAGTGAAGCAGGTGTTTACTGCGGGCTTTTACATGCGCTTGGTGTCTCGCCAAACACTATAGTAATTGGAGGCTGTGTTTAATTACTGATCAATGTAAAGTTAGGACGAGGCAGGCCTGGAGATGCCTTTGGTCTGGGCTCTCCTCTCTGTCTCAGAGACGGCAGGGGTTCTGGGCTCAGCCCATGCCAAGCAAGGCCAGGCCGGGGCCAGGATGGGCAGGTGGCCTCATCTAGAGTCGTTCCTCATGGCGCCACGTCGATGTTGATGCCTCCTCTGTGCCGGGCACTGGGTCACCGGGCACTGGGTCACCGTGGTGAATGTTGCTCAGGGCCTGGGAGAGGTGATTTGCATACATTACAATACAGGAGGCCTTGAGAGCTGGGTGCTGGCTGCAAAGCAAGGATTTGTGACTTCCAAGCCTGGGACCTCCGCCCCTGCTTTGCTTTCCTGGGCCATGCGCGCCCGGAAGCCGTTGGCGTGCCATGAGAATGAGGGACTCCGGCAGCATGGGAGGATCAGACAGGGAGGACCGCGGGTCCCCATGAAGATTGCCTGCTGCAGTTGTCTGGGTCTCGGTGAGAGAGAACAGCGTGGTTGTGCCCTCACTCAGCCAAGCCACAGGGAAGCCAGTCCCAGACTCCTGTCCACAATGAGGGTCAAATGCTTATCCTGTCTGTATTTTAAAGCTTCCACGATATTTTAAAGGAGACACAGGAAGCCCTGACAAATACAAAATTAGCACATGTGACAAGTGAGTGTCCAATGACTAAACAGCTGTGAAAGATGCATGTGACAGGTTAGTGGAGATTTGTCTTTTAAATTATTGATTTAGTATGTGTGTCTCTGTCTGAATCTGTGTCTGTGTGAGTATCTGTGTATGTCTCTGTATGTCTGTGCAAATGTGTGTCTGTCTCTATCTGAATGTTTGTGTATGTGTCAGTGTGTGTCTGTCTGAATGTGTGTTTGGGTGTGTCTGTCTATGAATATCTGTGTGTGTGTCTGTGTGTGTGTGTGTGTGTGTCAGTGAGTGTCTCTGTGTGTCTGACTCTGTGTGTGTGTGTGTGTATCTGTCTATGTCTGAGTGTCTGCTTGTTTACCTGTGTGTCTGTGTGTGTCTATGTGTCTGTGTGAGTTTCTGTGTGTGTCTGCCTGTGTGCCTGTCTGTCACTGTGTGTCTCTGTGTCTGTGTGTGTCTATGTGTCTGTGTGAGTTTCTGTGTGTGTCTGCCTGTGTGCCTGTCTGTCACTGTGTGTCTCTGTGTCTGTGTGTGTCTATGTGTCTGTGTGAGTTTCTGTGTCTGTCTGTCACTGTGTGTCTCTGTGTCTGTGTGCGTCTATGTGGCATGCGCACTCAGAGGCCCCCTCTGAGACTGTCTCTCCATCACTCTGCAGCTCTTGCTTTGGAGCAGGGCGTCGCTCTGAACCCTAGGCTTGTGCTTTCTGAGCGTGGTTGGAAACTGAACCCCAGCAGTGCTCCCACCTCTGCCTCATTCATAAGTGGGTTTGGCCACAGGCGTGTGCAAGACAACCAGCTTGTTTCACAGGTGCTGGGATCCAAACTCTGTCCTTACTGTTGGGCAGCAAGTGCTCCTAACTGCTGGTTCCTCATCTCTGCAGCCTAGAGACTGACATCTGTAGTGCAACGCTATGATACCATCATCATAATAAGTGTGAACGAGTTAAATTCACCTACTAAAATGACAAATATTATTTCCCGCTTCACAGAAATTTCTTAAGATAGACACTATTTTATCCACGTCACAGGTGAAGAAGACAAGGTTTAAGTGGGGAAGAAACTTTCCCAAAAGCACCAGCTCAGGGATGGTTAGGTTGGGATTTGAACCCAGGCCCTCCTAACTGTAAAACCCAGTGACTGTAACACCATACAGCATTGTTATGTTGCCTTTGGATGGAAGAGGAAACTGAAATCCAGAAAGGGTCTCCCAGGGTCTGCAGGCAACCATTTCAAGGCTGGGACAAAGAGTGGGAACCTCACCCACGGTCTGGCTGCTACTGACACTGCAGCTGTGCTTTCAAAGCACAGTAGATATACGTAAGGCAGCGGGAGCCCTTGACCGTGGCATGAGACCCTGCGGGTCCTCAGGAAAGGGAGGCAGAAGCACAAAGCATGCGCAGAGGAGCAGGGCGAGTGGCTCGGAGCACTGAGCTCAGCTTCTGTAATTACACCTGCTGCAGTGTAATTTGTATCTGGGTGATGAATGTTTGCATTTTCGGGTCTGATTGCCCTATTTACGATTGGGATTTGCTGAAGTATTATTAATGTGTCCCGGAGGCCCGGGCAAAGGGCGGCCAGGGAGCACCCCTTTTCTCCAGGTCTTAGGGATCCTGGTCCCCATCGCTTCACGCCTGACCCAGGCTCTCTCAGCATTCGCTCCGACCAAGTGACAGCAAAGCTGAGTTGAGCTGAGATTTCCCAGCACACACCCAGGCACGGCCATCGTGTCCAGACGCACACTGACCCAAGTATGCTCCATAGACTTACACACCAGAATGCACACACAGGGGTTGCACACGAGGATGCAGAAATACCCATGTGTGTGCACAACACCTATGTGTACACACACATAGACAGGTGTACTGTACGCACACCCACACATGCATGTGTTCACACACTCACCCTCCTCCTGCCCCTTCCTCTGTCGACTCTGCCCGCCCCTTCCCCTCCTGGAGCATCAAGGGCAGACGCTACAGATGATGAACACTGTGGTCAGGTCCCTAGACTGAAGACGAGGACGCACCAGAGCTCAGCTCAGCCACCTGCTGACAGAGGAATCAGACCTGGCCACAGATGGGGCACCCTGCAGAGCCACCCCACTGGTGGTGACAGACTATGAGAGGACCCAGTCTACTTATCTCCTAATGGGATTGTGGAGGAGGAAATGGCCTCAGTCCCACGCAAATGAGAATGAAAATTATGTTGATTCTTTAAGTGTGGAAGCCAAAAATGTTCTCTTCTCCAAACAGATGTTTGCTCCAAGACACAAAGGCTGGGGGACACTGACTGTCGTCAGGAGAAGTGACCCGGCTAGGTCACGGGCACACAGGCACACACATGCAGATATCCCATTCTTAAAGAACCACCTTCATATGAACATGAGAACACATGTGGACAGTTGTGGTCTAGCTGCACGGTAGAAGCTGGGTCAAGGCGGGACTCAGCACCTCAGCACATCTGCTCCTGTCCTCGGCACAGTGTGGTGAACCACTGCAGGCCCACGTCTGGGTCTGGTGGAACTGACCCAGACAGTGGATGGCGTGATGGCTGCAAGACCCACCCTGTGGCCAGGACGCTCTGACCTCTGACAGCACCAGACACCCATGTGTACATGCCCACACCTGTTACCAAGTTTACACAGGACTTGATTTTATTTGGGGACACTGCTTGGGTCCTGGCCAACCTGGAGGGGTCAGCTCTTCATTAGGACCCTGCTTCTGCCCTGAGCAAAGACAATGTCCATTCTCATCCCATTTCACGGTCCTAAGCAGGAAGCAGATAACCCCAAGTTTGAGGTCACCCCATGCGGAAGCAGCAGGCTGGACTCGAACTTGCATCTTTGGGAATCAGATTCCTTACCTGGGGAGCTCTGGGGCTTGCCCTGTGAGGCGAAGCAGAGGGACCTGCCAGGTGCCCAGCACGAGGCCTCCAGGGCCTCCTGGAGACAGGGGAAGTGGCATGTGGCCCAGGAGCCCATAACCGTCCCTCACGTCACCCTCTAGGATGTGCCATCTCCCTGCAGTGCAGGGAAGGTCGGCAGGGAGCACATTAAATAAGGCCATGAATTTATCATGAAGGCCTGGAAATGAGCAGGCTTATCATTTATGGATGGAATAATTAAACCCTGCTCTCCACAGGTTCACCGAGGCGCTGCCAGCAGCTGAACTGGGAACCAATCTGAGTTCTTCTTTGTCATTCCCAGCCCAGACAGTCTCACCCACGACCACTGTGGGCGGGGATGCTACCCAGGCCCCACCCCCTGATGTCACAGGAATTGGTCCAGGGAATCCAGGGACTGTCAGAAGTGCGTTCCGTGTGTGGCCACACCCACCACCTAGGATGGGAGCTCCTCAGGCAAAAGCCACCCCTCGATGTGACAGCTGGAGGAGCTTGGTCAGACCTACCCTCGAATTTTCACTGTACCGCATCCAACTGTGTTTCCAGACTGGTTGCCTCCCCTCTCTACGCCTCGAAACAATGAGCAAGTAAAGACACAGGACAGTCGATGGCCTGCTTGCCTAGCATGCACGGAGCCCTCGATGTGATCACTGCGGTCTGGTGCTGTGTGCCTGTAATCCCAGCGTTCAGGAAGTGGAAGCAGGAGATCAGACGTTCAGGGTCATCCTTGGCTACATGGAGAGTTAGGGTCTAGCCAGGGCTACATGAAGCTTGTCTCAAAAAAATAAAGATAAAGCTGGACCAGGGGAGCCAGCCAGGGCATGGGGGTATAAGCCTTTAATCCCAGCACTCGGAAGGCAAAAGTAGGCAGAGCTCTGAGTTCAAGGCCAGCCTGGTCTACCCAGCAAGTTCCAGGACAGCCGGGGCCACACAGGAAAACTTTGTCTCAAAAACAAACAAACAACAACAACCAAACAAATGAAGCTAGGAATGTGCGAGCATTTTTCAACACAGCTGTGTGCACTTAGTTGTATCAAGATTAAAAAATAAAATTAGGGGCAAGGAAGATGGCTTGGCAAGTAAAGCCACTTACTTGCCGCACAAGCTTGGCAACCTGCAGTCTATATAGGAAGCCACAGGAAGATGGGTGGAGCCAATTCCACAAGACTGTTCTCTGACCTCTACATGCAGATCATGGCACGATCATGGCTTACTCACATGCCAGTACACACCACACACACACACACCACACACACACACACCACACACACACACACACACACCACACACAAACACACCACACACACACCACACACACACCACACACCACACACCACACACACACACACACCACACACACACACACACACCACACACACCACACACACTACACACCACACACACACACATCACACACACACACACACCACACACACACACCACACACACATACCACACACCACACACACCACATCACACACACACCACACACACCACACACACACACCACCACACACACATACCACACACCACACACACCACATCACACACACACCACACACACCACACACACACACCACCACACCACACATACCACACACACCACACACACACACACACACACACACCACACACACCACACACACACACCACCACACCACACACACACACACACACACACCACACACACCACACACACCACACACACATACCACACACCACACACACACACACACCACATCACACACACACCACACACACCACACACACCACACACACACACCACCACACCACACACACACACACACACACACACACACCACACACCACACAGACACACACCACACACACACACACACACACACCTTCAGAGACAGACAGACAGACAGGGATGGAGGGGGAGAGAGACTAAAGTTAATTTTTTATAAGCTAAATTAAAACAAAACAAAATGTTGCCTTGTGGCTTAAAGTGCCCAGCACATGTGCCTGGGGGACTCAGCGTTCCATTGCTCCTCCCGGTGGTCAGGCAGGTAGGAATCCAAGGCTCAGAGAGGCAGTGGGACTTGGCCAAGGATGCACAGCATGTGAGCAAGACATTACTTCCCTCCCCATCACCTGTCATTCATGGGAGGGCTCAGCCCATTCGCCCACAGAAGCAGACCCCTCCCCCAGCCCTCCAGGCCATTAGAGAGAGAGAGAGAGGGAGAGAGAGAGAGAGAGAGAGAGAGAGAGAGAGAGAGAGAGACTGTTGGAAGGTGAGTCTGACTGAACGTGTCTGACTCTGCTCCTCGATGACTTAATTTTATTCTGCAAACTATTCTCACAAGCCAGGGCCAAAGTTGTGTTCTCTCTCTCTCTCTCTCTCTCTCTCTCTCTCTCTCTCTCTCTCTCTCTCTCTCTCTCTCTCTCTCTCTCTCCTCCCTCGCTCTCTCTCTTCGCTCTCTCGCTCTCTCGCTCTCTCGCTCTCTCGCTCTCTCTCCTCTCTCTCTCTCTCTCTCTCTCTCTCTCTCTCTCTCTCTCTCTCTCTCTCTCTCACTCTCTCGGGTTCACACACATGTGCACCACCTTGTGTCTATGGAGGTCCGCTGCCTCTGAGCTTTTAGCGATCCGGGGTTCCACTCCTTCTCTCCGTAGAGTGCTGGGGTGGCGGAGGAAAGCTACTGATCTGGCTTAATGTGGGTTCTGGGATGTGGACGCAGCAAGGTACCCACTGAGCATCTATCGCCCCAGCCTGTTCTTTCCGTTCTAAAGGAGAGAGCATCGAGGCCAGGGCTCCGTCCCTTATCCCATGTCACAAGGAGGCTCACACAACTTCCTGGGTCCCCGCCAGCCTGCTTGACACGAGGACTGACTGTCTGGATGCTCCTAGAGTCCAGAACCATTTTGTCTGTGTTGCATTTTTCTTGAATGGGCCCAAGCCCTCAGTTTACAGATGGGAAGACCGAGTCCCCACCTTGCCCAGCCTGGCCGTTGGTAGAAGGCACCAAGGCAGATGGGAGCAGAGGGTCTTCTGGCACCTGCTTTGGGGAAAGGGTCCAGACCCTTCTTGCCTTCCCACCCCACCCATCCTCCGTTGTCAAGGCAACCACGCAGGTGAGGCTCATCACGGCTAATCCTCTAATTACCAGCCACCTCTTCAATCGGCGGTAATTACTTTGGGGACACAGTTAACCTCTCATTAGGAACGCACGGCCGCTTTCTCCAAAAGCACAGCAGTGACATGCCTAGTAATTTACGGCCCAGGCTCACGGGCCGCTTTGTATTTAACTCGGGGCACCATCGCATCCCTGTCATTACTCCAGCCCGGTTGCCATGACGATTAATCATTCAATCCCTCATCAGCAACTTTTGCCAAATGTCACCCTGCTCTTGATCAAAATCCATCCTGCAGCCCGACACTGGGGGACTAATGACTTGGAAATCGGCTTCTCTGCTCCTGAGGGCTTCCCACAGATGCTTTCGGCTCCTCCAGGACAGGAAGAAGGAAGTACGCTGGAGATGGGGTGAGGCAGGAAAACGGGGCACACTGAGCTGTGTGTTAGACACCCTAGGGGCAGGATGTGTTTAACTCTGATGACGATCCATTTTCTGGAAGGGGAAACTGAGGCTCTGGGAGCCGAGTTGTTCACCGGTGAGCAAGTATGGAGACATCGTCAGTCTGTTTAGATCCAACGCTGGGCTCCTTCCACCAGGACGAAAGGCATCGAGAGACAACAGGCCACAGTTAAGAGTTCACGGTGATCAACAGGCCACAGCCTCTGGCACACCCGAGAGCCCAGGCAGAACCCAGCTGGAACACACCAGCACCAAAATCACCAAGTCATAAGGCGACCAGGTCAGAGTAGCCCAGGCTGGACCCAAACTTTCATCGTCCTGCCTCAGCCCCCGGTTGCTGAACTTGAGGCGTGTGCTACGGTACCCGGCTTAGACCCTGAACCTGACGGGGCCCCATAGCTCTGAGCCCAATAAACAGCGTCACACCACCCTGCCCTGCCCTCGTTTTACTAAAGGGGAAACTGAGGCCCAGAGAGCAGCCAGAACAGTTCCGAGTGACAAACACAGGTACAGGCAGGGGGTGGGGGCAGCCAGGTAGGGTCGAGCAGGGTGTGCAGTGCACAACTCCAGGGCACTGTCCGTGAGGGCTCCGACGCCGCCGGCATGCACGCCACCCTCTCTTGGAGTTAGGGAGCTGTTGTTCTACACAACAGCTTCTAGCCCACTCTGGTCCCCAGCCTCCTGGGGAAACCCAGCCCCCTTCCCTGCTGAGGAATCTCTCCTCAGCCCCTCCCAGGGAATGTTCCTGCTGGCTGAGCCAGCCAGCATGTGTGAGACATAATTACAGCACGTTGTAAATGGCATTAACAGACTGTCACAGCAGCCACATGGTATTAGCAAATGGCTCTGTCTTCATCACGAAGTCCCTCCAGCCCTGGCTGGAGCACTTCCCAAGGGGTCCTCGTCCAAGTCCAGGATGGGGGATCTCCTTGTGGGGGTGGGGTGGGGCCATGAAGCCACTCACAGAGGGTTCCCCACCTCACAGCAGCACGCGTCCTGACCCCAGAGCTTTCTGAAGTTCCCGGCAGAGAGCTGATCTGAAAGTTACCTGAAATGCCAGCCTGGTTCAGCCTAGTTTCCAAGGGCATGACACGCCAATGTCATCTTGTTAAGCCTGGGACTGTGACAGAGATGGCCCTCTTCCCTGGGCCATACTGGGGCTCCGAGGCGGAAGCTGATGGGCCCAGTTTCTAATGAGGGAGGAACCCAAACCAAGTTCTGACGCCCCGCCCCCACCCCCAGCCAGTACTTTCCCAGTTACATGGTCGCCTGTGTGGAAACTTCATTGACCAGTTACAACAGATACTGCAGCCTGAGGGTAATTTCCCACAGCTACCAGGCCACCAAAAAGTTACCTCCTGATCTACTGCTGTTGCAATAGCTGTATGTTTCTGCCCAATTTTTCTCGTGACTCTTTGCAACAAACCCACCAGGGAAAAAGGAACAACTAGTCTAGTTTTCTTCTTTTCCTCGCCTCGTTTTGGCCCTGGAACTCCCTCTGTGAACCAGGCTGACCTGGAACTCACAGGCATCGCCTGCTTCTTTGCCTTCTGAGTGCTGGGGTTAAAGGTGTGCGCCACCACTGCCCATTCGGCAACTAGTCAACTTTGAGGGGGTTGAGAACCAAGGCCCAGAGGGCAAAGGCGTCTGCCTCAGGTTGCAAAGCTCTGTGTCGGAGCCAGAAGACACGTCCTGAATTTCAGTTCCTGCCAGACAGCCAGACAGGGTAGTGGGGGTGTCTTCTCGCCTGTGCTGGAGACATAGAGGCCCAGGGGGGCATTCCCACTCCTGGGTTTGCCGGCCTCTCCCCTGCCCTGTGGCAGTCTTGTGGCTGATGGGACAGGCCTCCCGGAGGCCAGTGACAGGGAGAGGATGGACTGCCTTTGACTGGTAAGCAAATGCCCCGCTGAGCAGGTCATATTTATCCAGACCACCACCTGTCAGCTCATTTGCTTACAGGTGCTCATGGGGAGGAATTATCTCCGGTTTAGCTCAAAGACCCCAGCAGAGAGGCAGCCAAGGCCAAGGCTAGGTGGGAAGCCAGGGACCTAGCCTTGAGATCGCCACCCCCTGCCTCCTCCTAACCCTCACTTAGCTGTACAAGCCTTGAAGGAGTTGAGAGCACAGGACAGGTGAGTCTGACTCCTAGCCCTGTCCAGATCCCTCCATCCTCAGAGGCTCGGTGCCTGGGTCTCTGCTCCCCGAGGCCTTCCAAGACCTCCCCTTCCTCTGCCAAAATAATTCAGAGACAGGAACCATCCATGTCTGGTGCTTTGTATGCACCTGTACACAGCCTAATTTTATCAACCCCCCTCCCCCAACAAGGTTCCACTGTGTAGCCCTGGCTGTCCTGGAACTCACCCTGTAGACCAGGCTGAACTCATAGAGATCTGCTTGCCTCTGCCTCCCATGTGCTGGGATTAAAGGGATGTGCCACCAGCCCCTGCGTAAAGCAGGGGTTTCCACGGGCACACACTGAGTGCAGGCGGGACCTGCCCCCCTTCCCTCCAGATAACCCAGGACACCTGCCTGCCCTGCTCCCGCTAAACCCCACTCTTTGTGCTTCCTAGCTCTGTTGACTGTACTTGCTTTTCATAGCATCAAGCTTTCACCCTACAGCCTGAGTTGGCTTGAACTTAGGCCTTGGCCTCCTGGGGCTATGGAGGTGTTCCCAGGTCCAAAGTAACACAGGGTCATTTCTACAGAAAAAACACTTTAGCTTCACAGAGACATCATGTAGCCAGAGCAGACAGGTTCCCTGAACCCCTATACCACTCCCCCTCATCTTAGTCTCTTGTGTACAACATATCACACCCATGTCATGGATGAGCCAAGGTGATCAGATCTCTACTAACTGGCACAAAATCCTTAGTTTTGACCCATGGTCCCTTTTCTTTCCTATGTCCCATTAACAGTAGCTTTTCCTTAGTTAATTGGGACAGCTAATTCTGGAAATCTCCTTGGTTCTGTTTCTTAGTATAGGGGTGTGTGTGTGTGTGTGTGTGTGTGTGTGTGTGTGTGTGTGTGTGTGTGTGTGTGCCCACATTGGTCACGGCCTTCACCACGAAGGAAGCCCAGGGAATGTTCCTGAGGCTCCCCTGTGTGAAGTCTCTCTGTCCTTCTCATTCCATGCCTTCAGTAGGAAACCGCCTGTACAGAGTGACAGGTAGGAGGGACTGCCCTGCACCTCCTCCTCCAGGAAGAAGGTCCGGAGAGTGGTTCAGCCTAGGAGACGTTGCCTTTACCTAGGGCGAGCTATCTTCGCACGGGCGCGTTCTCACGTCAATGTTTCAGACCTCACCCGAGTCCAGCAGCGCTCTGTTCTCTCTGTGCCTTTTGAATGACACTTGCTGCTTTCCCCCACCCGCCCCCAAATCTGTTCTGAGGCAATCTCATTCCAACGGGGTTTTAGCAGGCAATCCTCTTAAAATAGTTTCTGGGAGCAAAGTCATCCGAGGTCACAGCACAAAAACAGAGACTTGAGCTGCAGGATTGGTGGGGTCTTTTACGCACTGATAGCATGGGGAGTGATCTGGGAGACAGCCATACCCACGGTGCTGTTCATACAACCCTGGTCGGCAGCCACTAGGAAATCATTCGATGCATGCGCGGTGGGGGTGTAAAACTTTGACACCAGTAAAAGGTATCTGAGTGCAACAGAGCCAAAGAAGGGGCTCCCGCTTTGCCTTGCTGGTGTCGCGTCTCAGGACGCCACTGCGACCTTGGTTAGAATTGCGCATGCACTTAGTGCTGCGCGCGCACTCGCCCCACGCGATGCCAACCGACACCGCCTGATGCCCCGCGGCTCAGCTTCGAGACTGTATGAGATCAACTGCAGATGCTTCTACAGCAGAGTTGTCTGTTCTTGTAAGAAAAAGTCACAGTTGAATTATGGAAGACAAAGATTTTTAATATTTTTCTGCCATCATACCCAGCATGTGTCAAATTAATATTCTTGGATTGTATTGTGTTAGGATGTCTAAGGTTTTTCTTAAGTTTTAATTATTTTATGTGTGGGGGTGTTTTGCCCACAGAGACCAGAAGAGGGCGTCGGCCTCCCTGGAAGTGAAGTCGCAGGCCGTTGTGAGCTGCCGTGTGGGTGCTGGGACTTGAACCTGGGTCCCCTGGAAGAGCAGCCAGAGTTCTTAACCCCTGAGCCATCTCTCCAGCTCTGAGAATCAATTTCCTTATGGCTTGCTGGGAGTAAGTGGTTGGCCCACCTATCTCATCCTGTGCGTGCCTGGGGCTGTGGGGCGTTGTGCCCGGGGCTGTGGGGCGTTGTGCCTGGGGCTGTGGGGTGTTCTGCAGTGGGGGACAGGGGCCTGCGGTGGCTCCCTGAGAGGGCGTGAGTGAGAAAAAGCAGGTAGGAGGGAAGGTGCGTGGGCAGACGGGCACAGGAGACAGGGAGTGGATATTACATAGAGAGACGGATACACAGACGGTTCTGTGATTGATGGATGGATGCGGTTGGTGATTTGATAGGTGGGTGGAGTGATAATGAGGGTCCCCTGATTAGTTGTTTGTCACGTTGACACAAGCTGGAGCCACTGAGGGACCCTTCACTGAGGAACCTTCCCTCAGACTGGCCTGTGGCCTGTCTGTGACTGATGATTGACACGGGACAGACGGCAAGCCAGTACCAGCGCTCCCCCAGGCAGGTCCCTACCCCGACAGTCCCTCAGTGCTGGCTGTGATATGAACCTTTCCTGCCCGAGGTGCCTTGGGCCATGGTGCTTATCAGAGCACTGGAAAGCAAACTAGAACAGACCGGCTGGTGGGGCAGGTTGGTAGAGGGCCACATTGGTAGAGGTTGGCTCTTGGCTTTGAGCGTTCCCTTTGTCCGTACTAAAACTATCTCACCTCTTAGCACGTAGCACGCTTTGCTGCTTTGCAACAATCTAGAAGGTCAGTATTGATATTTCTCCCCCATCATTCAAAGAGAGCAAGTGAGAACCGGAGATGTCAAACTCCCTAGCCAGAGAGAGAGCTGGAGCTGGAACCAAAGTCTTTTGGCTTCCAGGGTTTCGCCCAATGGCTGGGGTCTCAGCCTCCAGCCTCCGTGGACCCCTGCTCTGCGTGCTCTGCGTGCTCGGGCAGCTCAGAGGGAAATGGCCTAGTTCTCAGGAGCCCCGGCACAGCAGTGCTAGGTGGGGGCAGGAAACGGGCACGCAGGGTCCCAGAAGCTCCCAGCCTTGAGACCAGATAGATGTGCCAGCGTAAGCGTGTGCACATGCGTCTGAAAGAGTATGTGTACATCTAAAGATCGGGGGTGTTTTATGTAGCTGCCTGGATTGCTTCCAAAAGATGGTTTGAAGTGGTTGACATTAAAGAAAAAAATCTCTGCCTAGTTAAAATTATACCATTAAAATTAGAAATACAATACAAGGTCTAAGAATAAATGCTGTTGGAGCAGAAAAGAGCCTCGCCCTCCTCAGAGAGCAAGTGGGGGAAGGCGGGGCTGTGCTGCTGGATGGAGGTGAGGGGAAGGCGGGGCTGTGCGCTGGATGGAGGTGAGGGGAAGGCGGGGCTGTGCGCTGGATGGAGGTGAGAATCTGTACCCAAAAAAGGCGCCATTCTCTAACTCTTGCTAGGTCAGCATCGCCTCATAAATAATTTAGGAGGCATTTTAAAGAAGAGTTTGAGTTCCCCTGTTGCCTATGGGCAGGATTATTACGCCAGAGAATATAGGTTCAAGTCAACAGCAATTAAGTCTAAACTGATCCTAAGCTTCCTAGGAGCCATGGCAAAATCAAACAAATAAAACGAAAGACGCAGATTCGTTTTCCTAGTCATGGTTTACTAAAAGCAACTTTCAAAGAATAAAATGACAAATTTTTTAAGTTTTCTCGGGCACTAAAGCCTGCGTGTCCCCTGGACCACTCTGAACGCTGGATGACACAGAGTGAGCCCGGGAAACATCCCGATTTCTTGAGACGAGTCTCACTGTGGAGCTTAGAATAGAACCAATCCTCAATCCTCCTGCCTCAGCCTCTGGAGTGCTGATCACAGATATGATCCACCACACCAGGTCACGGCTTACCGATGGCTTTCCGACATCCTGCATCCTGGATGAACACACTACATCAGGGAAGGACCACAGCCAATCTAAAGCAACCCTGGAGATCAGACGATCAAGGCTCAAACCCCTGAGCTGGGATGTAGCCTAATCATAGCACCCTGGCTTAGCATGCTGAGGCCACAGGATGCGCACGCACGCACGCACGCACATGCACGAGCACACACGCACACGCACATGCACGCGCGCGCACACACACACACACACACACACACACACACACACACACACACACACACACGTCCTGGTTCTGTCCATGGAGATTTGTGAACTGGACAAGCACCTTGAACTTCTAGGAAACTCAGCTCCCTCGGGACAGTGGCTCCCTTCCATCCACGTCCACCCCAGAGCCCTGCAGAACCCCAGTGTCCTGGCCTTAGCTCCCCTCACCCAAGGAAGGGGGAACCTGATGTTCTGAAAACAGAAGCTCTTTGGAAGCCCCTGACAGGTTTTGCTATGTCTGCGAACTCCTGAAATATGGAAAGTTGAGCAAGTTGATCCACTGTCTAGACAGATACCCATGGCCTATCAGACGGCCAAAGAGGCTCCCTGACTCCGGAAGTCCAACTGACCAATGGGAGGATCCTATCCAGTGATGCCCGTCCAGGCCGTCCAGCTGACCTTGGGAGCCTAGGAAGGGATTGGGGCTGTGTGTGAAATCGAGTGAATTCTACCCATGGTCCTGAGCTGAGGTTTGCATAGTACTTCTCCAGCCTGGGCCACTGCTCTATGGCCTTTCACAAATGTTTTGTTAATAGGCTCTCAGGTAGTTCAGGCTAGCCTTACTGTGTAGCCACGAATGGCCCTGCACTTTTGTTCTTTAAAGATTTAGTATGTGTATAGTGTGTGCCTGCAGGCCAGAAAAGGACACCCGATCTCATTACAGACGGCTGTGAACCATCATGTGGGTGCTGGGAATTGAACTCAGGACCTCTGGAAGAGCAGCCAGTGCTCTTAACTGCTGAGCCACTAAGGGCAACATGTTAGCACCATGCTAAGGCTGCCTGGCTTCTTCACTGCCATTGGAGGCAGGGCCCACCTGCCTGGCAGGGCTGGCTGCACACACCGGTGAGAGCATGGATCACTACTCACTGCACTCAGCCATGCTGGGGTGACCCTGCTCCATCTGGTGACTCACCTCTCTAGCCCCTGATGTGTGGGTACAGCAGGCAGGGTACCCCTTCCAGAGACCTCAGACCTCTGGCCATTTCCTGAGGCTGGTGAGCTACACACAGGGACTATCTTTTTAGGGAAGATGGGTGGGCCCCGTGGGCCCCAGACTGTTCCCCCTGGAGCACCCCCCTTAGGCTAACACCATGACCTCTCAGTACCCAATCTCCCCTCCCCGCAGCCTCCAATCTGATAGACTTCCCTAGTCTGCCCTGCCACAATGACTAATCACAGTCCTGGCCCACTAGCTGGCACTCAGTGACCTGACAGATGACTCTGCTTGCAGAACTTCAGGCTGGCCCCAGGGTCCGCTGACACCCCCAAACCACCCAGGGTGTCCCTGAGCCAAGGAGGTGAAGGGAGCCTAGGGGCGGGGAGCAAAAGGAAGGCCCTTCTGCAGCCTCTGAGCGACTCAGCTGTTCCACTCTAAGCAGACACTCTGCCTCTCTGGACCTGGTGTTCAGAATCCTGTATCTCCAGCCTCTCGAGGGCCCTGCCCCTGTCCTCCAACTGCTGACAGTCACACCGGTTCAGTGACGTCCTGGGATTGGGGGAAGGCGCATGTATTCTCTGACCATGCCTGCTAGAAGCTTCATTGAGAGCATGAGTGCCTAGTGCCCTATTTACTTATTCATTCCTTTATTTTGATTTTCAAAACAAGGTTTCTCTGTGTAGCGTGGCTGTCTTGGAACTCAGTCTGTAGGTCAGGCTGACCTCCAACTGAGAGATTCTCCTGCCCCTGCCCCCAGAGTGCTGAGATTAAAGGTGTGGGCCACTGTGCCTAACTTAGGACCCACTTTAAAACAGTACTAAGAAACAGGGTAACCTTTGGCGGTAAATTCCATAGATGAATTCCTGCTGTCACCAGGGGGAGGCTGGCCTTGGTCCCTGGGAGGAAGGCTGGAAGCTGCAGTAACAGCTCTTTCAGTTTGAGTTTGGCTTTGTAAGACAGGGTCTCCCGGTAGAAGCACGGCTGCCCTTGAACTAACGATCTTCTTGCTCAGCCTCACGATATCTAGAGTACAGGCAAGCACCTGCAGCATCACACCCACAGCGGGTTGCTTATTGGTTTTAGGTTTTGTTTTGTTTAAGACAGGGTTCCATTCTCCCCTGGCTGCCCTCAGGTTCCTCAGGTTCCTTCTGTCTCCACTTCCCAAGTGCTGATGCCATGGCCATGGGCCACCAAACTCAAATTTACCCCTGCTGAAGTTTTTCTGAGGGCTGAGATGCTTCCGGATGGGGGCTCACGAGCAGGAGGTGTGTCCTGATTTCATCTTGTGCGTTTATCCTGACGGCAAGCGCTCCCTGGGTTCTGTGAGCCACGCGTGTCAAGCAGGAGGGGCATCCTGGGAGCCTTGAGTGGCGGGCATCCCTGTGTGGGAGAGGACTGTGGACCCCTGAGCTTGCAGCTGGTGACAGAGCTGAGGGCGGCTCTGTTGGGGGCTGTACCCTTTGCGTGTGGTGTGGGAGCTGGGGCTCAGCCGTGAGGTGGACCTGTAGCGCACGCACCAGCTAACAGCTGAGCAGAGAGTGTAAGTGTGGCCGCTGACCCAGACTCTGTGGCGTGTGCCCTTCCTGCAGCCCTGCTCCCTCTGTCACCAGCACTCACAGCCTCAGCCCTCACTCTCTGGGTCAAGGACCACGTTGGGCACTCGGGAAAGGGAAACAAATGAGGTCTATAGAGGGACCCTGGAAGCCATGCCGTGCGGCCCCAGGACACTTGAGTCCCTCCTGGTGTCCCAGCCCCCATCATGAACGCCTTCCTACTTATGCTTGGGACAAGGGCGGCCTCTTCTGGGTTCCAGGACTCTCCTGGTAACTGCCCAGCAGGGCCTCCCCTTGGCCGGCATGCTGGACTGCTCCTAGCCAATGGCACAGCCTAACACCCTGTCTTGGAGCAGGACAGCGGCTGCCTCTCCTGGAGGTCCTGGGTCGGGTGGGCACAGGCCTGAGTGTGCGGTGCAACACGTTTGTCCCCTCCCCATCGCCCCCAGCGCCCATACCCCCTCCCTCTTCTCTCTAGCTTAAATAATAATTTGCATGCCAACCTCAGTCTCTGGGGCAGCCTAAGCCCCAACACTACCCCCTGTAACTCCCTAGTTACAGGGCAGATCATAAGACCACCTCCCTGCCTTTCAAAAACTTCTAACATTAATGGAGACCAGCACTCTACTGGGAAATGACAAAACAGGGCCCAGAGAGCCGCAGACATGCCTAGTGAGCTCAATCAGGAGGGTCTCCCTGGAGGAGGCGCACTGCAGGAGGTGCTCCCATTAATGTGAGGCTCCCATTCAGAAAGTCAGTCAAGGGCTTTCCTGAGAGCAAAGGCTCCCAGAAGGTCCCACAGCCCGGAGGGGTAAGCCAGGGCCTGTCTCAGCTCTGGGGGTCCTGGGATTGAGAGGGAGCCGGAGAATGTCCTAGAGATATTTGGGTTGTAGGAGTGGCTAAATAGATCTGAGCATGGATCATGTACAGATGTGCGCACACATACTCACACACACTCACACACGCTCACACAATGCATTCACATGCACGCGCACACACACAAGTGCACACACACTCACACACGCACTCACGCACGCACACACACTCACACACGTGCACACACACACGCACTCACACACCCACACACGTGCACACTCACACACTCACACACACACACAGTTTTTAAACCACAGAAGCTTAGCAGGGACAGAGCCCATGCGGGCGTGTGCACTATAGCCTGTCTCCCAGCTGCCCTCTGAGGGGAGGGTGCAGGGTGGACCCAGCTGCCCTCTGAGGGGAGGGTGCAGGGTGGACCCAGCTGCCCTCTGAGGGGAGGGTGCAGGGTGGACCCAGCTGCCCTCTGAGGGGAGGGTGCAGGGTGGATAGCTAGCTCTGAGACCTGGGAGGAAGGGGCTGCACTCTGCACTCTTTCTTGCTGCTTGCCCTGCCCCCTCCCACCAGTGAGCAGTGAGTGTCCCCTTCAGAGCCCTGCAGTCCCTACACTAAGGCTCGGGGAGGGACGAGAGTGTGACGCTCAGCTTGTCCATAACCATGAGAGACAGACATTGCCCACATCTGGAGGCCAAGATGGCCCTGTGTGTGCAGGGGGCCTGGAAAAAGTGTCACCCGCCTGGTCGGCCCACAGGAGGCCCAGACCCTGGCTCAGCCTTCAGACTCAGAGGCCTTTTGTAGGGGCGGCTGGGAGCCACTGCCAGCCAGGAAGGGACTTCAAAGGCTCCTCTAATCCCTGTGACATTTTCTGACACAGGAGTTTGCTTTTTTATGCTGCACATCGAAGCCCCAGGCTTTGTAAATAACCTCATAAAAGCAGAGGGGCTTACAAAGTTAAACAATAAGTCACCAAGTGTGTGTGCAGAGAAGACAGGAAGTCAGCCCATAGCTCTGCACTGCTCCTCCTCCCGGCTGAGCCCCAGGGAGGGAGCCCTGTGGGAGGCAGAGGGGACAGGTGACTCAGAAGTCCCTTCCTGCCTGCATAGACATCTATAGGAATCGGCCAGCCCATTCACTCACGCAGTGCCATTCCAGCACAACACCCCTGACCTGACCGGAGCACGTGAACTTTGTTGGGGTTGCTGACATGAGACCCTGAACACTGCAGCGTCCTGCCCAGGAGACTTCTGGAGGTCACCGTCCTCAGTTGTGGAAAGTGGCTTTGGGATGGCACCAAACGCCATGGCACCAGAGGGCGGGGACATTGGGCTGCTTGGCCACCAGGTAAGGCTGGCCCCACCTCCAGCCTCTATTGTTGCAACCAAGACAGCAGGCCAGCACCGTGCTGGCCACCCCACCCCCAGGCTTCCTGCCCAAGCCATCCCAAGGGAGTGCATTAGGTACCTGAGCTGAGAATCACATAGCTCACAAACTCTGTCCCTTGGCAGAGACAGGGGCTGGGACAGCCCATCTGCAGTCCTGACCCCAGCTAAGCACACAAGCGTGCCATATCTGCCCTGCAGAGGCAGGAGAAACATCCTAAGTGACCTCAGCAAGGACACTTGGTGACAGCTGAGCTGGGGTAGACAACGAGAAGTCAGCCAGGCCGAGGAGACCGGAAAAGGTAACTGAGGCAGAGAGAACAGATTGACAAAGACGAGAAGACCCGGCCGAGCACAAGCTTTGCCCCATTCCGAGAATTTCCCGAATTCCCTATGTCCCCCACTCTGCCTTCCCCAGGGAGATATTGCTATACCCTCTGTGGCCCCCGAGGGAGGCTCAGAGGCGGAAGCCACACGGCAAAGTCATCTTGGACCCAGACAGGTTCCGTGCTGTGTGTCAGGGGCCCTCGCTGAGCCTCAGGGGTTTAGACTGCACCCCTGACAAGCCACCTCCCCATTGGTCCTTGTGTCTGCAAACTTTAGCTCGGGTGGGAAGGAGAGTCTCCTCTAATAAAGCCCCCACCCCCGCCACCCTCATGGGGCGGCCACAGAGTAGTCCCCAGAGGGGGAGCAGTGGCAAACCCTCTTCCCCTTGCAATGGCTGACCATCCCAGAGACCTGTCAGTTGTCTCCAGTGCTTTGGGGCTTAAATGTAGGCTGAAAGATCTGAGCTGTCCCTGGCCTCTCTGTGACACCTGACGGGACCCTCTGCCCACCAGGCCCATGCTCTGGGGACTGGCCCTCCATAGCTGAGACCCCTTGAGAGCTCAGTATCGAGTGCCCACTGGACAAAGGACAGGCCGTTCCTGAGGGCCACATGATGTCCTCCATCTGACAAGGGAAGGTGGAGAGGCCTGAGGGCCACGTGATGTCCTCCATCTGACAAGGGAAGGTGGAGAGGCCGCCCCGTGAGCAGTTTCTTCAGCTGTGGGGTGCTGTGTATCTGACTCACCGGGTTAGGTCAAGGATTAATCGCCTGTGGAGCTGGAGAGACATTTCAGCTCTGAGAGCACATGATGCTCTTCCAGAAGACAGGCCAAGTTCAGTTCCCAGCACCCACATCAGATAGGTCACAGCCACCTGTAATCCCAGCTCTACAGAACACAACACCCTCTTCTGGCCTCAGCAGACACCAATACACATAAAGTTTTTATGTGTGGGATACATACATATATATAAAATTTTTTAAATGTTTTTTCAAGACAGAGCTTCTCTGGGTAGCTCTGGCTGTCCTGGAACTCACTCTGTAGACCAGGCTGGCCTTGAACTCACAGAGGTCCATCTGCCTCTGCCTCCCAAATGATAGGATTAAAGGCTGTGCCACCATACCTGGCACAAAAATAATTTTTAAAAACTGTCAGTTTATAGCCCAAGACCAGCCTAGTCTACAGAGCTACACAGAGATACCCTGTCTCAAAAAACTAAAAACAAATGAAAAAAAAAAAAACCCAAAAAAACTGTCAGATTATAACAATCGAGTACTATTGAGTTCTTACTGCACACATGCTAGTGTCTTTGTGAGATTTGGCAGGGTGGGTGGGGGCGTCTCTTGCTTTCCCCCCAATATGGCATCCATACAGAGACACCCCAGGAGTGTTAGGTATCAGAGTGCATGGGAGAGCTGAGCCCAAAGGAGGCCAGTGGAGACATTTTCACCTCTCCTCCGTCCCTTCCAGGGTCCAAGCTGCCCACTGCCCCCAGGGATGGCTGAGTGTGGCCTTCATGGGACAAATACCCTGATTAACTGAAGTTTGACACACCAAGCCAGGGGTGGTAGCCAGTGCCCGCCATCCTAGAACTCAGGAGGCAGAGGTAATGGCCAACCTGCGCTACATAGTAAGACCTCATCTCAGTAAGACCAACAAACAAGCAAGCAAAACAGAGTGAGTAAATGATTGAAATAAAGTTGGTCCCCAAAGGCACATCTCAGACTCGGGCATTGTGGGCACCTGATGGGCCCAAGACCAGGGACCCTCAGTCACAGGCCAGTGCCACCCTCAGTCACAGGCCAGTGTCACCCTCAGTCACACGCCAGCCAGTGCCACCCTCAGTCACAGGCCAGTGCCACCCTCAGTCACACGCCAGCCAGTGCCACCCTCAGTCACAGGCCAGCCAGTGCCACCCTCAGTCACAGGCCACTGCCACCCTCAGTCACAGGCCACTGCCACCCTCAGTCACAGGCTAGTGCCACCCTCAGTCACACGCCAGCCAGTGCCACCCTCAGTCACATGCCAGGGCCACCCTCAGTCACACGCCAGGGCCACCTACGCTGGGCCAGTCCGACTGTAGCAACCTCATGCTGTCTTCTCACACACATCTGCTTGGGCTGGGGTGCCAGGCTATTGTCTGGTACTGGGGGAGGGGCAGTGCCACAGTGACAAGATCCTGTCACCCCCACCCCAGCCAGCAGCCCCCCAGAAGCCCAGCAGCCTCGCTCCGAACAGACCTCATCTATCACTCTGAGGGGGGCAGTGCCGCTGTGAGGTCCCCGGGGACAGCTCCACAGTGGCCCCATCTGATTGAAATCCAGGCCCAGCAAACACTCCACACGGGAAAGTGGCTGCTTGGAACCCGGCATAAATAACACCACGGGCAGGAGGCACAAATCCACCGCTAATTATGGCATATCCTGATTAAATGGGGTGCGTAAATAAATATTGCAGTAGGAAGATGAATCGGCTGGCAAGGCTGCCTCGGCTGGCGGGGCTCTGAGCCCCCTCCTCTGCTTTGCCCTGGTAGGGTGAAAGGGCCTGGCCGTGGGCCAGCTGAGCACGGGACTAGAGGACAACCCACCATTCTGCCCTCTGCACCAAGCAGGGCCTCGCCACACTCTCTGGTCTGTGACTGTATGTGGTGTAATAAACAAGGGATTCAGGGCCTGGCAGTGCTGGGAGCCTCACCGTGACTCAGTTTCCCCATTAGTGACCTGTGTATGTGGAGATCCCTGCACAGCATGGAGCATGTCCGTTCAGTGGGAGGCGGGCGGCTTCAACAGATGGAGCTGACACTAGCCACATGAGCTGTCAGTCACAGGAGAGGTTCCCCAGGCACCTCCGGGGAAGGCCACACTTTCCAGCCCTGCCCTGCAGCTCCCCAGGGACCCCCGTGTTTGCCATCACGGATGCCATCTAGTCATTTCCGTGGCACCGTCATAATAGCGGCGAGGAGGAGGGGCAATCATTCTGGAAAAGTTTAAATCAATTAATTCGCTTCCAGAAAGCAGGCTGGGAGACGTAATGGGGAAATAATGACTTTCCTCCACAGGATCAAATGACAAAGACCAGAGCCAGGCGAGGATGCAGAGAAACAGGCTCAGTGGCCTGTGTGGCCCTGGACAAGTCTTAGTCCCAGGGGATGGGCTTGGGCCAGCGTGGGGCCTGGCTTCTGGAGAGCACACCTATCTCTCCTTCCTTCCTTTACCATGCCAGGCATCATTAATGTGTTGTAGAATCAGCCTCACTTGGCCCAATCCAAGCCTCTAGCATTGCCTCCCAATGGGTCCAGTTAGCACACAGGCATCGGGCTGGGTTTGGATGGCCTCCAAGTTCCCCTCCGTCACGAGGCTAACACTCACCGGTAGGGTTAGATCTGCCCATCGTGGCACTAGTAACGGTCCTTCATGTTCAGCCTTAGCTGTGGGCCAACCACTGTTCTTAAAGTCTTCATGTATAAAATCAACGCATCACAGCCGCCAGGCCAGGCAGTTACCATCACAACCATTTTATTTCAGACTAGAGGAAGCCAAGGCCCAGAGAGGGAAAGGCGGAATGTCACACAGCTAGCCACGCCCCTGTCTTACCTACACCCCTCTCTCGCCATTGGAAGCGTGGGAAGGGTGTGGTCTCGTCTCTCCCTGCAAGCTCTGCGCCCAGCAGAGTTCCACCATCAGCTGTGACTGTGATTGGCCTCTGGGTTGTAACTGGGGCTATTTCAGGTGATGGAGCAGTTCAGGGCGCCGCTGACTGCTTGCTTGGGATAAGGTGGTACCTTCAGGTGTGTGCTGTGGTCTCCATGGGCAGGAACAGGGGCTGTCTCTATCTTGGTGGCTCCAGGGAGGCGCCCGGGACCTGGTACTGCTTAGCAGCAGATGGATGAGGGATGAGCTGGCAAGGGGGAGCCTGGTTCACAGGACACGCCCAGCCTCCTGCCACCTGTCCTCACACCCCCAGCTCACTGCTAACCTGTTCTTCACTGACACACCTGCCCTGGCACTGTGACCCCTTCCCTCCTCTTCCCTCAGCCCTGGATGACCCTGGAGGGTCTGAGTCCATCACAGGAGGGGAAGACTTCCCCAACCCTGCCTCAGCGTCCGTCTTCCTCTGCAGCTACAGAGAAAGGACAAGCCTGGATGGCGGGTGACAATTCCCTCCAGTAGACTCAGCTCACTGAGTCGTCTCCCATGTCACCCGTCACCTCCAAACTTCCATGTCCCCCCATCACCTCCAGGGTGTTTTAGGCAAATATCAAGTAAGTTACTAATCACAGTGAAAGACCTCAGAAGAGGACTTCCCTCCAGGAAGAGACCCCTGGATCTAAAGACCAAGCCGAGACCATGGATGCGGATGCAAACTGCAAGAGGTTTATTTGAGATACACAGGTACCTGTGGGCGACAAAGTCTCTCGGAGAACTTGCGCGCCCACAGGCTGGGGAGAGGGACTTTTATAGGGCTGGGTAGCAAAAGCGTGGGTACAGAAGCGAGATGCATAGTTACAGGGGTCCCATTGGTCAGCTCAAATAAGGCATTGAGTCATCCGAGGACAAGTCTGTTACGTGTTTGGGGATCTGATAATAGCTGACTTAGCTCATGTTTGGGTTTTTCTCTGAGCTCTCTGCTCCCTCCCCAAGGCCAAATGTCTGTTCACAGATATCTTATTTGGCAGCCTGTGAGTACTGACCTTGTCCTGTCTTTTACTTGTTTATGTGGAAGCCTTGCAAAATGGCGTTACCATTGCTAAGCCAGGCCTTAGCTATTAGCCTTGAGTGGGGGTCTTTCATTCCCCCATTTTCTTCTTATCATGGAGTGGAATCTTTCACTCCGAGTAATTATGGAATTTCAGTATCTATTTGCCGCAGCTGGTGATATTGCTGGGTCAAAACTAAAGCTTGTATAACAGATACTCTGTCTTTCATGAATTGGACTAGCCGATTAAGAATACAGGGTCCAAACAGGAGTATGAGGAGAAGGATTATTAGGGGTCCCATGATGACCCTACCAGGTCACAAAGGTCAAAATAGAGGGTTGGGAAGGCATCTGTCAGGGTACTCAGCAGGGAGGTGGAATTGGCCATTTGTCCTGTCATAGGGTTAGTTATGGTCCAGGTCACGTTGTAGACCTGGTGTGGGCTCTGTCCCATGCCCAACTCCAGCAGGGCCCATATGATAAATAAGGGGCCCCATGGGTGAGTCTTATCTTTAAGGGGTTTTGGGTGCGCTGGACTCTCCATGTCAGTGCCGCATCCGGTTTCGCCTCCTTGGTGGTGTGGGCGGCTTTGACGTGAGAGGCGTGGATCCAAGCAGAGATGCCGTCAACCTTCAATGCCGTTGGGGTGGTCAGAAGGACAGTGTAGGGGCCCTTCCATTGAGGTTCCAAGTTTTTGGACTGGTGCCTGTGGACCCAAACAGTGTCTCCTATCTGGAAAGGATGTGGCACCACCGGCTTGTCTAGCTGCTCTCGGTAGGCTGCTGCCAGGGTCTCCAGATTTCCTTTTGCACAATCTACAGTGCCTGCAAATGAGCTTCCAGAGAGGGGCTATTAGCAAAATCAGCAATGTTTGAATTAAGGAAGTTTATGAACGGAGGTGGAGCTCCATATAGTATCTCAAAGGGGGTTAACTCATGTGGTCCTGGAGTGTTTCGAGCCCTATATAGGGCCAAAGGTAAGAGGAGCACCCAGTCTCTAGAGCCAGTTGCAAGCGTCAATTTGGATAAAGTCTCCTTAATTGTTCTATTCATACGTTCTACCTGTCCTGAACTTTGGGGTCTGTATGCACAATGTAATTTCCAATCAATCCCCAAAAGCTTGGCCACCAACTGACTTACCTGGGAGACGAAGGCGGGCCCATTGTCAGTGCCCAGGACCTGGGGCATCCCATACCTGGGGAAGATCTCTTCTAGGAGCTTCTTGGTCACCATCTTCGCTGTTTCATGTTTTGTGGGGAAGGCCTCAACCCATCCTGAAAAGGTGTCTATGAACATTAGGAGGTATCTGTACCCATAGAGTCCAGGCTTAACTTCCGTGAAGTCAACCTCCCAGTGTACGCCGGGATGATGCCCTCGTACTCGGATTTTTGTATGGCCCCATCTCTGTTTAAGAGGTATTGTCCCATCTCCTGGCATTCTAGGAGAGTTTTCATCTTTTTGGGGCCCAGATGGGTTTATGTAAACAGTCTATCAGTTCATAGGTTTGTCTCATGGGTCTAACGGTTGTTGTTCCTTTGAAAATCCAATGTCCTTCTTTGGGGTCATAGGTGGCCCCCATTTTCTTTAGGAGATTTATGTCCTCTTGACTATATGGCAGGGAGCATCTGGGTGCCTGAGTTTCCTCTGGGCAAGCAAAAGGAAGGGCTCGAGAGGTGCTGGGGGAATTCAGGGCAGCCTCCCTTGCGGCTGCGGCTGCCAATCGGTTCCCCTTCGCCTCTGGGCTGTCGCCTCTTTGGTGGCCAGGGCAATGTAAAATGCTCAATTTTTGAGGCAGAAACAGGGCTTTTAGCAGCGCTAGGATCTCAGCCTTGTTTTCAACAGCCCTCGCCTCCGGTAGATTTCCCCATGTGTGTGGGCAGTGGCAAAGGCGTATCGGCTGTCTGTATAGACATTCAGTCTCTTACCTTCCACCATCTGAAGGGCCTGGGTTAGCGTGATGAGCTCAGCTCTCTAGGCTGAGGTGCCTGCCGGAAGGGCTTTTGCCCAGATCACCTCTGTCTCTGTGGTCACTGCTGCTCCCACTTTCCGCTCCCCATTCGCCAGGAAACTGCTGCCATCCTGGGCTCCGGGGGGGGGGGGGGGGCTTCTGGCCCCGACCTCCCTAGTCCTCCAGAGTCAGGAGGGAGGTTTCCGGGGGCCCTTAGGCTTCTTGGAGCAGTCCCTGACCCAATGTCCTCGTTCCTTGCAGTAGGCACATTGGTCCTTGTCCACCTTGGCCCCCTTCCAGACTCCCTTTCTATCTCCCTTCCTGTTACGGCAGGTTCCTCCCCGCCGGCCTCCTGGTCCTGCCGCCATTGTCCTGCAACCACGTGTGCCCCAAATAACACTCAGGAGACTCTATATTTGATATAATCCTGTTGGCCAGTTACCATTACTGTTTATGGGCTAGCTCTGTCTTAATTATTAACCCATTTCTACTTATCTAAGTATTTCCACGTGGTCGTCTTATCGGGGAGCCGCGGCAAGCGTGCTGCTTCTTCCCCGGGCTACATCTCGACCCCTACTACTTCCTCTCTCCTCCTCCTGGTCTCCTAGCCCCGCCTATCTTGCTATCTCATTGGCCACAGTGCTTTATTAACCAGTATGAAAAACATATATACAGAATCACATCTCCCATCACCTTCCTGTCCTGTCCGGTGACTACAGTGGCCAGCAACCTGCTTAATTCCTTATTTTTCTTTTTGTCTCTCTCTTCCTGGGCTTCCTGCATTCTCCACCATAATCTTTCTTCCTTTCATCTTCTCAAACCCTTTTTCAACTTTCATATCCTTGATTCTTTCCCCCCTCTTCCTTCTTTCCTTCCTTCCTTCCTTCCTTGTTTCCTTCCTTCCCTCCTTTCTTCCCTCCTTCCTTCCTTCCTTCCTTCCTTCCTTCCTTCCTTCCTTCCTTCCTTCCTTCCTTCCCTCTCCTCTGGAGTTTCCCTCTTACCCCTGAAGACCTTCCAGTCTTTGCAACTTGCTAAGTCTCTCTAGAAAAGCTGAAGGCGTCTCCTCCTGTCCCTGTATCACTTGCTTAACCTGAGCCAAATTGGTAGGGCGGCAGGCTGCCACACGGAGACCCGCTATGAGCAACTGGCGATAGAGACGTAGGTGTCCCCTACCTGCAACCCGCGGTGAAGTTCCAGTCAGGACGATTCAAGGAAAAAGCTGCCTCTATTTCATTCTGCAGTAGAGTGGGGCAGCCATTGTCGCCTGGGACATTCTTCCGGGCTTCTAGAAGAACTCTCTGTTTTTCCTCTGAGGTCAACAGAGCCTGCAAGAGCTGCTGGCAGTCGACCCAAGTGGGCTGGTGGGTGACTAGAATAGACTCAATTAGGTTAGTGAGGGTGACAGGGTCTTTGGAGAAGGAAGGATTATTATTTTTCCAGTTGTAAAGATCGGACGCAGAAAAAGGCCAATATTGGGGATGGCCATTTGGGCCTTCCCTCAAGGGGAGAGCATGAGAGGTGGAATCAGGCGGGGGCTCCCGTCTACCCCAGAGTCGCCCAGCTATGGGTAAGGAGACCGGGGAATCTCGTGTCAGCGCCTAGATTCTCCGGCCCTGCATAGGGAGGGGGGAAGGACAGGGGAGGTGCAGAAACAGGCTTTGAGGGTTTCTCCTGCTGGGGTTTCTCCTTTAAGAGGGTGAGGTATTCAGTGGCTGGTTGCTTGGCGGAGGAGGATCCCGAGGAGCTGTGGAGTGGTGGCCCAAGGACACTCGCTCAGGGTTAAGGGGGGGGGCTGAGGAGTAGGGAAGTAAGAATACACACTCCTAACAGAACACAAAGACAAACAAAAAAACACACACGCAGCGCGGCTTCGGTGCAAAACCAAAAGCAAAAACTGAGATGGAGACTTCGAGGGTCCGGATCCCTCTTCTCCTACCTTCTGATACAGATTGAGCTCCGAAAAATCGGGCTCCAGACACCCTTGGAACGTCTTCCAGGGCTGCGGGGGAGAAGTCCGAGCTCGTCAGCTCCTTCCCTGTCCCGCCAGATGCCAAACAATTTGGCCAGGTCGTATGAACCGGTACAGATTCAGACATACAGGCATACAGATTCAGACTGAAACAGACTAGACAGAAAGGCTTAGACAGACACAGTGATAAAGAGTGCTGGCCAGCTTACCTCCTGATGGTGGGTCGGTGGTCCTTGGGTGGGGGTCTCAAATCCCGGACGAGCCCCCAAATGAAAGACCTCAGAAGAGGACTTCCCTCCAGGAAGAGACCCCTGGACCCAAAGACCAAGCCGAGACCACGGATGCGGATGCAAACTGCAAGAGGTTTATTTGAGATACACAGGTACCTGTGGGCGACAAAGTCTCTCGGAGGACTTGCGCGCCCACAGGCTGGGGAGAGGGACTTTTATAGGGCTGGGTAGCAAAAGCGTGGGTACAGAAGCGAGATGCATAGTTACAGGGGTCCCATTGGTCAGCTCAAATAAGGCATTGAGTCATCCGAGGACAAGTCTGTTACGTGTTTGGGGATCTGATAATAGCTGACTGAGCTCATGTTTGGGTTTTTCTCTGAGCTCTCTGCTCCCTTCCCAAGGCCAGATGTGGCAGCCTGTGAGTACTGACCTTGTCTTGTCTTTTACTTGTTTATGTGGAAGCCTTGCAAAATGGCGTTACCATTGCTAAGCCAGGCCTTAGCTATTAGCCTTGAGTGGGGGTCTTTCAACAGCAGCCCGAGGAGGGTTCTGGGCAGTTGTGTGTGGGATTTGGGGCAGTCCCACCTGGTGTCTCTCGGAGAAGCCCCAGAAGCCCCAGAGCGTCTGAATTCCTGAGTGGCTACCCACAGCAATGTTCTATCTCACTCTGGGCCCCAGTTTCCCTATTAGTGAAATAGCTGGGTTGATGAGTTTTTTTGGTTTTATTTTTTGGTTTTGTTTTATTTCTTAATTTTTGGAGACAGGGTCTCAGGTAATTCAGTCTAGCCTCAAGCTCACTGTGCAACCAAATATGACCTTGAATTTGTGACCCTCCGGCTTCCGTGTGCTGGGATGACAGATACATGCCACCATGTATGGCATATATGCTCAGGGGCCTTGAACCTAGGGCCTAATGCGTGTTACATAAGCTCTCTGCCAATGGAGCCACATCCCCAGTCCCTGTAAACATTGTTGTCTTAAAAAAAAAGAAAAAAAAAATCAAGCCAGGCGGTGGTGGCCCACACCTTTAGTCCCAGCACTCAAGAGGCAGAGGCAGAAGAATCTCTATGAGTTCCAGGCCAGTCTGGTTTGTAGAGTGAATTCCAGGACAAGTTCCAAGACTACAGAGAAACTCTGTCTCAAAAAGCAAACAAACACAAATCATATGCCAGGTCTGGAGAGATGGCTCAGCAGCTGAGACCACTGGCAGCTCTTGCAGAGGACCCAGATTTAGTTCCCAGCACCCACGTGGGGGATGCAACCTCCGTAACGCCAGTTCCCAGAGATCAGACACCCTCTTCTGGCCACCACAGGCACTGCACCCATGTGGTGAAAACACTAATAAGTAAACTAAAAATAATAAATAATAAACTAAAAATAAATTTTAAAAAGAAAGCAAACAGCTGGTTCACAAACCTTTAATCCCAGCACTTGGGAGGCAGATGCAGGTGGATCTCAATGAGTTCCAGGACAGCCAGGGCTACACGAGAAACCTGGTCTGGGAAAAGAAGGAGAAGGAGAAGGCAAAGGAGAAGGAGAAAGAGAAAAAGGAGGGAGGAGGAAGAGGAAGAAGGAAGAAGAGGAAGAAAAAAAAGGAAAAGAAGAAATCAAACGCTCGGTGCTATGACAAACTTGGACCTGCTCTTGAGGACGCTTGTGCGGAAAGAGCACTATGGCGCCTGAAACGCCATCTTTCATCACTCTCCACCAAGCCCTGTCACCAACTTCTGGTCCTTGTGTCTCCCTAAAATCCTAACATTCCTAGAAAGAATCTGGAAGTTCAAGAATTGTTTATTCCTTCCAAGTGTCTTGTCATGAAAATGACTCGGGGAGACTGAAAGACATTTACAGCAAACCTTAAGTACCCACCACCTGGCGTCTGCCATTAATATTTTCCTGTACTGTACTGGCCTTGTCAAGTGAGGGCACCCTGACAGCTTGCTCAAAAAGGGATGTGCTGGGGTATCAGAGGAATTGGTACAGACAGCACCAGCTACCTTGATGGGTGGACCAGGGTCGCTGCTGTGCATGAGGGCAGCTGTCTTCCACCGCCATTCAGGGATGCAGGCTCCATCCATCTTATGCCCCTGCCCTGCCCTCTGCCTTGAAGTAGACAGGAAAATTGACGGAGATGAAACCAGCTGCTCTGCAGGCCATGCTTACCCAACGCCACTGACAAGAGATTCACAAGGCCATCCCAGAAAAGAAATAGCCCACAGGGCACTGCTCCCAGCCGGCCGGCGTTCAATCCACCCAGAAGGGGCTTGGCTTTTGGCAACTAGTCTGCTGTCTCGGCACAGGTCCACTGTGGTTGGGTAAGACCCCAACATACTAATTCATCCCAGTTACCACCCCCCATCTCTGGGCTACCCCGTGGTGTCCAGTCACAGGGGAACTGAGCAGCTGTCCTTAAGAGTTCAACACCACTCAACAAACATGTACAGAGCTCTGTCTGTCTACCCAGGGTCCGACCTGGGGATCCTTTGCTCTTAGTGTCACCTTTCCCAACAGAGAACTATGATATTTCCTAGCCTGTGAAAGTGGGCAGGGCTAAAACTAGAAAAAGGACGAGAGTCAGAATGTATGTCTCTTTAAATGTGTTTTGCATTTCTTATGAAATGTATCTTTCAGCATGTGTGTGTGTCTGTGTGTGTAGGCGCTGTGTCTGCTGGAGCTGGAGTTACAGGCGGTTGTGAGCTGCCCTATGGGTGCTGGGAACTGAACTCGGGTCCCTACAAGAGCGGTAGGTGTTCCTAATCACTGAGCCATCTCTTCAGCCCTGTTTTTCTGTTTTTTTCTTTCTTTCTTTTTTCAGAGACAGGGTCTCATAGCACAGACCATTCCAGCCTGAAAGGCACGCTCTTCCTGCCTTGGTTTCACGGTGCTGGGATCACACGTGTGTGCCCGTGTCTAGCTTGGATAGCTTTGTATGCGGGTGCTGGGATTACACGCGTGTGCCCGTGTCTAGCTTAGATAACTTTGTATGCGGGTGCTGGGATCACACGCGTGTGCCCGTGTCTAGCTTGGATAGCTTTGTATGCGGGTGCTGGGATCACACGCGTGTGCCCGTGTCTAGCTTGGATAGCTTTGTATGCGGGTGCTGGGATCACACGCGTGTGCCCGTGTCTAGCTTGGATAGCTTTGTATGCGGGTGCTGGGATCACACGCGTGTGCCCGTGTCTAGCTTGGATAGCTTTGTATGCGGGTGCTGGGATCACACGCGTGTGCCCGTGTCTAGCTTGGATAGCTTTGTATGCGGGTGCTGGGATCACACGCGTGTGCCCGTGTCTAGCTTGGATAGCTTTGTATGCGGGTGCTGGGATCACACGCGTGTGCCCGTGTCTAGCTTGGATAGCTTTGTATGCGGGTGCTGGGATCACACGCGTGTGCCCGTGTCTAGCTTGGATAGCTTTGTATGCGGGTGCTGGGATCACACGCGTGTGCCCGTGTCTAGCTTGGATAGCTTTGTATGTGGGTGCTGGGATCACACGCGTGTGCCCGTGTCTAGCTTGGATAGCTTTGTATGTGGGTGCTGGGATCACACGCGTGTGCCCGTGTCTAGCTTGGATAGCTTTGTATGTGGGTGCTGGGATCACACGCGTGTGCCCGTGTCTAGCTTAGATAACTTTGTATGCGGGTGCTGGGATCACACGCGTGTGCCCGTGTCTAGCTTGGATAGCTTTGTATGCGGGTGCTGGGATCACACGCGTGTGCCCGCGTCTAGCTTGGATAGCTTTGTATGGCGTCTAGTCCAGTCCCAAGGCTCCCAGAGGAGGGAATGATGCTGAGGCCCAGAGTGATGGAGACCTACCCTAAGGCCGCACAACCAACGGCTGAGACGCTAGTCTTCCCGCCTCCTCTCTGCTTCTCGCCCGCTTTTTGCCCCTGAAGCTGACCCTGGGCTTTTGTTTTTATGTGTGAATTTTGTCTACGTGTGTCTGTGCAACATACATGTGCGTGATGCCTACAGAGGCCAGAAGAGGGCGTCAGGTCCCCTGGAAGTGGAGTTCTGGCAGCCGTGAGCTGCCACATAGTGCTGGGAATCACATTTAGTCCGTCTGGAGGGACAGCCAGTGCTGTAACCATCGAGCCACCCCTCCAGCCCCTGGAGCGGCCATTCTGACCACTTTACGTTCATTCTTTTACATGTTTTTTCGGGGCCGAGGACCAAAACCAGAGGCCATTCCCACTGGACTGACAGCATGTCCTTGATCGAGGGGACAGGAAGTAGGAGCTCAGAGAAGTAAAGTAGTAACCCAAGGTCAAACAGCCCCTTGGGTTCAACCTGTTCTGTCAACCCCGGTGGGGCACGCGCTGGTGTTTGTGCTGTGTATGGCCTGGCACCAATGTGCTAGGAATGTCTGAAGGTGACAAAATGCCTTCTGCATCAACTGGGAACAACACATTTGGAAGGCAGCCTTAGGAGCCCCTCACAGCTGGATCCCAGCCAGAAAGGGCAGGCCGGGCCTCTCCTGGAGTGCTCTGCTCTGGGTCCGATCCCGGGGTTGGTGGGGACTGGGCAGGAAGGGACCGGCCTATGGAGGACGACAAAGGGCCTAATCAATGCTATCTCCCAGGCCATGCCTGGCCAGACATTGATTTCTAGTGCTGCTGTTAAGTCCCTGTTTATGTAACGCCTGAACTTTGCACAACTGAACGTTTAATGTGCAGAGAGGGCCTGTTGCCATGAAAACCGGGCTGCACTGACAGCCGGGATGCGGCCGTGTTCCTGTTTTATTGGCCTGCACAGAATGGCCTTGATAAGTCAATAACTTTTTATACAAAAGGAAATCTGCCAGGAGGGCTTAGGGCCCACTGGCCTCCCGGTCATAGGGGAGACCCAGCAGCTGGCTTTAATCCCCTGGAAATCTGTCTGCCACTCAGGCCCACGGAGAACCAGGCCTGCCTGGGGGGTTGGGGCAGGGACCACCCTCACTTCCAGCCTCTGTGCCCGGTTACTGAAAGCACCCAGCAAAGCTGGAAACACCAACTGGGAAAGACCCAGGAAGGTTCAGATCCCAGCTCCATCCTCCTGTGACCTTTGAGCAAGAGCCCACATCCATAACCCAATCAGAGTCTTCTCCATGGCTTGTGCCAGGGCTACAGACCAAAACTCAGACGTACTGAGAGCAATGGCTCGTCACAGTGACCCCCCCACCAAGGGCTGCGATCGCCATTGCCATGCGAATCTCACACGGAGCCCATTTCCTCATTATTGTCTTGAGGTAGCCAAGGTTGAGACCAAAAGCCCCAGTTTTCAGATGTGCAAACTGAGGCCCGGGGAGCTGGTCATCTCATCCAGGAGTCTATAAGAGGGTGGTGCCCAGAGCCCTATGTGCTCCCAATCTCAGAAACATAAACACAGGATTAACCCCCTCCCCAAGCCTTTGATTCACTAGCCCATGACAGCACAGCACTCTCCATCCTGAGGTTGCCTCAGAACCCTCTTCAAGACAGACCTGTGTCCCAGGGGGAACTTATATGGGACTGCATGTTCCCAAAGGGTTCTGTGTTCAAGTCCTACTCTGTCCCAGATTTGCTGTGTGTCCCTGGGCAAGTGCCTTCTCCTCTCTGGGCCTCCTGACCCACATCTGTATAATATGGGAACATTAATGGCTCTGGGATTCTCAGAGAGTCCTTGTTCCTAGAGGGGAGCGCCCCAAGACACCTACCTTCCCATCCCAACGCTGCTGCCCTCAGAGCCCCCCGAACCTTCCCAAATCCATCAGCAAACGCTGACCTAGAACCCACAACGCAGGCTAACAATAAACAATGACACCTTTAGGGATGGCAGCCACGACGGACTCTGGATAGGGAAAGGTGGCTCCTGATGAGGGAGTATCTTGGTTTCTTTTCTGCCACTGTGACTCTCAAAGCTGACAAAAGTGACCTGGTCATATGGCATCTGCCGGAAAGGAGAGAGAGAGGCGCTCTTGCTAGTGTTGGGCTTGCTCTCTCCAGTTTTAATACCAGGCTGGATCGCCTGCCAAGGGAATGGTGTCACCCACAGTGGGCAGCTCTTCCCGTGTTAATGAATATATTCCAGACAGTCATCATGGCTACCCGCACACCCACAGGCCAACCTGACTGATCATCATCCCTCATTGAAGCCCTCCACCCTGGTGATTGAGTATCTCCATCCTGTCAAGGTGACATCTACAACTAGCCATCACGGGGGTAGGGGAGGGTGTCTCAGAAGAGGAGACAGGTGTGCTTGAGCTGGGACCTGAAATGCACTAAGCCAGACGTGCAAAGAGCAAAGGAAAACTCTTCAGGGTGGACAGGGTGGGTGGGTTGGGGAGGCAGCCTCTGCCTAGCTGGGGGAGGGGGATGGGGACAAGGGTGTGGCAGTCAGGAAGAGGCCAGAGGGGGCAAGGGTGGGCTGTGGGTGGGTGGAGAGCTCGCAGAAGCTTAGCCGAGGCCTTGGCCTCTTGCAATTCACCGCTGAGACTTGCCGGTGCCCCCTGGTCAGGCTACCCCACCCCCTTTGCCCGCCCCTCCCCGCCCCTCCCCCCCGTGAGGGGCTCCAGGTACTGGGGGAGCGGGGCAGGTGAATGGCAAGGTTACCAGGGCTCCCTCCCTCCCCCTTCCTCCCCGAGAAGCATAAAGAGCCCTTTCTTCTCTGCTTATTAATAGCTCTGATTAAATTATCTCTGAAAAACCTACAAGGTGTGCACCAATGGGGGCTCGGCTCCCTCCTGGCTGTGGCCTAGATTAGAGCAACCGGGGCAGGTGAGGCGACTGGGGTGGGGGTGGGGGTTAGGGCAGGGTGGGAGGCTGCCTGCCAGAATCCAGGCCGGCTCAGTCCTGTTCAGCCTGCGACCCGACCCGCTGGACTCACTAACGCAGCTCCCGGCTGGAAAGCGGGCGGGCGGGCTCTCTGCACCCGCCAGCCACCTTTCTCCTTGGCGATCTTCTACTGCTCACTGCTCAGAGGGGCTCAGCTGAGTCCTGCACCACCTGCCCTGCCCTGGGGCAGCATCTGCTCAGGGCACGCCTCCCTGGTCCGCTGTAACCACCCTCTTAGCTTCCTTCTCAAGGCCCACAGCAAACCTACGCTACACAGAGCCCACGTCTCCACCTGTCACTGCAGAACCTAGGGTCCGGCGCAGGGCGTGTTAGAGTATGCTGAATATATGGGGATTAGCGATGGAGCAGTGAGAGCAGAACTAACCTCCCCTGTGGGCTGTGAATCTCCTTCACAGAGGGAGGAAGCTGAGGCACAGAGAAACTGAATCTCATGGAGGTACACCCCCACCGGTCTGTTCACACGCCCCTAGTCTGCCACCCTCCCTCATGTTCCTCCTCTCCTGGACAACAGAGCCCCCTTTAGTCCCAGCCTTTGGGGAGAGTGGAGAGGGAGAGATAGGCAGATCCTTGTAAGTTTGAGGACAGCAGGAGTTCCAGGCCTGCTTGCTGGGCTACCTAGTGAGACCTGAGAGAGAGAGAGAGAGAGAGAGAGAGAGAGAGAGAGAGAGAGAGAGTGTTTAGTGTGATGGCTCACATGGATAGTCTGTCTATAAAAGAGCAGATGGGCCTCGAACTCACAGAGCTCCACCACCCGGCTTCAGGCTGAGATCTTGCTGGGCCTTCAACTCCTTAGAAGACACCTCTCGCCTAACACCACTAGCTCACTGCCCCCCAAAAGCTCATCGTTAGTGCCTCACAAACTCCCTGGCCTTTAGAGACAGGCGGCCCCTTCAGATCTCGCCCCTATCTGCTCCGCTGCACTGTTTTGGAATCAGGCCAGATCCTTGGGAAACTAGGACCCACATCGGGGAGAGGTTGACAGGAAATGGGCCCAGAAAAGAGAAGAAATGCGCTGTCAAGGTCACACCTTGTCAGTCAGTGTCTGGTGAGAGGGCCGTGGTGTTCAGGTTCCAGTTCTGTCATTGGGTGACCTTGGGCAAGTCCCATGGCCCTCTTCCCATACAAGACGTGGGTCGTAATTCTATACGCACCGTACAGGGTTGCTAGGAAGGCAAAGGGACTATGTAACATGAACAGCACAAGCTAGGTCAGGAGGGGTCGGTCGTCACAGTGACCTGCGCACACAGAGTCGCAGGCTTCGAGAAGGTTGTCTGTAGCTTGGCACCACCGTTCACCACACACACACACACACACACACACACACACACACACACACACACCCCGGCTCTCTGCTCCTACATGTTTGCTGTCATTGTCTCCTACCCTGTCCTGGCTTGAATCTGGTCTTTCCACGTGTCCTTGCCCTGGGTCCAGCCATTGAGTCGCCTGGGTAACTCACCCTGACGTCTGTCAGGGCTGCTCTGGCAGCTGGCCCAGAGGGGAAGCAGCTGGCAGCAGATCGTGTTTCCAGGTAAACCTTCACCGCCACCAGCACTCAGGGAGCAGGGAGAGGGCGGGGAGGAAGCCCCTGAGAACCAGAACGAGTGCCAGAGCCCGAGCTGCTGGGAACCTTATTCGCAGTGCTGCCCTGAGACCCGAAACAGGGCCAGCGTCTGCCCTAGATAAGGAATGCGTGGCCTACTTGGGCCTGCCCTGGAGGTCCCTTGCCAATGCCTCTCCCAGGTTCTGGGAAGGGGTTGGTTGGCTGCTGAAAGTAGGCTAAGGCCTGATTATAATCCACACAACACCCTGGACACACTCCAGATCGGAGGACCCATCATTGAACGCCCGTGTTCTTCTCTCCTGACCATAATTCATTGTGCCTTCACGCCAGCCCGAGCCAGAGGGGATCAAACGTCCTGTCTTCTCATTTTACAGACAGGGAACAGACATCGAGCCCTGCAGATAAATGGCCACGGTCAAGGGCGGTGAGCAAGGTTCTGGGGGACCCCAGGCATCACTGAGATAAAGCCCAAGGTGGAGACTGGATGGGGGTGTGTCCACTTCTTTATGTTTCTGCAGGAGCCCTGGCGGGCGCTGCCTGGGAAGTTGGATGTCCGCCTCGCTTTGTGACAGATGCCTCACAACGGAGGAAAACTGTCTCTCCAGGATGCAGTGTGTGAAGGAGGGGGCTGTCAGGCAAACAGGAATGGAAACAGCTCAGATTCAGGCGATGCCGATGCCGTGCCTCGGTTTCCCCATCTGTTAAGGGGGAGAAAAATCGCTGCCTCACCAGGCATGCTGGCCTGTGCCCATAGTTCTATAATTCTTGACACTGAGGCAGGAGGACTGCTTGAAGCTACGAATTTGAGACCATCTCGAATGACGTACTTGAGAGAACATTGGTACCTGCCTGGCGAGGTCATGGCATGCATACATACTCACAAAGAACCCAGCATGTAGTGTGCCAAAACTCCACCGCCATCCCCAAGCCCTCCGTGGAACAAGGCGAGCAGGGCCCTCCACATGTTAGTTTCAGCAGTACACTGGGGACAAGTGCCAAGCTGTACAATGTAGGTCACTGTTTTGAATGTTAGGTATAGTATGCACTTTGCTTTGTGTGTTAGTGTGCTCTGTGTGTGTGTGTGTGTGTGTGTGTGTGTGTGTGTAAGACACTGGGCCCTGCACACTTGTACCTTTACCATTTAGCTGCACTCCAACCTTTTTATTATCTTTAGCACACGCCTCATGAGGCCGCGGTTCAAAGAGTAAACCAAATAATGCAGATGGTACCCTCAAATAGGCATTCAATAAGTAACACTTTTTCAACCCTAGGGCCTCAACAAAGGGACTACAACTACCAGCATGCCCTGCGCTCCCAGCCGGGGTCCCTTCGCCGGGTTTAGGCGCGCAGCATGCCGGGAGTTGAAGTCCTCCAGGAGCAGGCCCCGCCTCATCCCAGCTTGGGGAAAGAGGCTGGAGAGCCGCCCTGCCGGCCTTTGAATTTTGCCGCGAAAAGCGCGCGTGGCGGCCCCCGGCCCCGCCTCGCGGAGGACGCGGCGCCGCGTCACCGTGGTAACCGCCTCTCGGCTGCTGCTGATTGGACAGTGGCGCGGGGGGCGGGACGGGGGCGAGACGCCGCGGCGGCAGCGGGCGCTCGCGCCTGTCAGTCGCGCCGGAGCCGAGCAGCGGGCAGCAGTGCCGGGCCGGCAGCTCGGCGAAGAGGCTGCGCGCGCCGGCCAGGCCGGGCCGAGACCCGGGCCGAGGCTCGGCGAGGGTGCCGGGCGGTGCGAGGCTGCGGCCCCAGGAGCCCCGCGAGCTGTCCGGGGCCACGGGCGCGGGAGAGACCCGCGCACCGCGCCTCTACTGCAGCGCTCGAACCCACACCGGGTGCACGGCTCTCCATCCTCGAGTCTTGCCCTGCGCCAGCCGGATTCGCTGGCCCTCAGCACCAAGGCCCGCGAGGCTGTATCCCAGCCTCTGCCGCTCGCTGCGGCTGCCACCGCCGCTGCTCGCCGGCTTCCCCTCCCCCCACACCCGAGGCTCGGAGCAGCAGGAGGAGGAGGGGCCGGTGCGTTCTCGGCGCTGCTCTCTGCAACCTGCGGGGGCCGGCGCACGCCGGGCGAGGAGCCGGGGCCGCTGCAGGTGCGTGCAATCCTCGGAGGAGACGGACTCTTCGCCCCCGGGCAAACCCGGGAGCTGCAAGCAGAGGGCGGGCGGGCAAGCGAGAGGAAGCAACAAAGACAGGCTGCAGCTGGGGCTGGCGAGAGGGGCTGCGGCCGCCGGCCTCCCAGCGCGGACGGAGAGGGCGCCCTGGGAGAGGCGCGGGCAGAGCTGCCGCGGTGAGCCGGGCCCCGAGGGGAGGCGCAGCGCCTCCCGCCGGATGCGTGGAGCACAGTCTCCGGCGAGGATGCACCGCCTGAGCGCGCCAGGGGCCGGGATCCCGGGCGAACGCGGCCGGTGCTGAGCAGAGAAACCCCCTTCCCCGACTTCGGACAGCGCTTTAGGGCGTAGGGATCGCCCTCACCGGCAGCTTCCCTTTCCACCCGAAGAAAAGCACTACCCTCGGGCGATCTTTATCACCACTGCACGGCCGCTGCGCGCAGAGTGGAGCGTTGTGGCCTCTGAGACCTGGTGCCCTTCGCCTGCCTGGCTGACACAGTGAGTTGCGGGGCACGGGATTTGGGATTTGTGCTGGGGTAGCGTGTGACAAACGGGCAATCTGTACTGGCCCCCCAGGGGCCCTAGGTTGTTGAGCGCCCAGAGGCGTCAGAGCTTCTCGTCCGCCCCTGTTCTGCCCACATAACTTACTTGGACTGGCTGGAGTGAAGGGTGGGGACCCCTGGTGGGTACTCTGCTGGGCTTCAGCAGATGCCAGAGAGGAAAGGTCACCCCACCCACGAGCTAACAAAGGTAGTGGCTCTACCCTCAGAAAATTCCCGGGGGACTCCTGTCGTTTTGTAGGGATTGGGGACGAACAGGGTGGGCCGGCATGTGGGTCTACTACATCTTGAAGAGCCAAAGGCCGTGGAATCCCAAAACTCCTGTCTGAGGATCGTGTCCTCTGAGGCAAGACATTTGTGTCTCTATTGTTAACAAATAACTCACAAAGACAGCATGTTCCCAGCGGGCTGCGTGTGACATCACTGCCTGACCTCTGATGTCAGGGGACTGTGGTGGCAGCACAGTTAGCTTTTACCCAGAGCCAGAATGGCCAGAGCGGGTAGCAGAAGGTGAAGGCCACTCCTTCCATCCTGCAACCTTATGACCTAAATCCCCAGTCCCCACCTGAGGTGGGGGAGGGAGGCAGTGCCAGCTGTCCCCACCGATGAACCCTGCCCCTAAGGACAGGTGTTCCTGACTCTGCCCCACCATGTACCCAGCCAGCACCCAAAGTTCCAGCATCCCCAGAGAAAAGCAGGCTTCAGCCTTCTGGGCAGGCAGGGAATACTCTGCTTGGAGTCACAGAGAGAGAGGGGGGGGAGCTGTGACCTTCCTGCTCTGTGTGTCTGCCCAGGGAACCCCCTGCTGTTGAACCCCAAGGGGAGGGGCCTTGGCCCAGCTGGGACTCCCACCCAAGCCAGTCTCCTTCTGGTGTTTAAGATGATTTTGACAAGCAGTGATGGATGCTTATTAAGCAAATACAGGGCAAGTTGGAGCTGAGGTCTGGATGTGTCCATCTCTGCCAGGGCTAGGGGGGATGGGTAGGGATGACAAGAGCTCCCAGTCCCCACCACAGGGTGACAGCAGTCCTGTACAGTGCTGGGCCCAAGAACTCCTAGGCCACGTCCTGCCGACATGACTGCCAGGGTCAGATATGTGTGAGGCGGCTGTGGTCACGTCCTAGGAAGGGTGGGAGAGCCTGGTGTCATTGCTCCCGCAGTGAGGGGCATTCTGAGAAGCCAGGACGTCTCTCTGCACAGAAAACATCCCCCAGCCTCCTCCCAGGATCTTCCAGTAACAGGTCAATAAATACCAGAGGCTGCTTTGGGGGCTCGATGAGGCGATGGTATTTCTAGTTAAACAGTTTCCTTTACACAGGCTCCCGAGGACAGCAGATTGGGGGAGATGGGGAGGCTGTGGGTACAGGGCTGTTTGCACGGCCTCTCGACACTTCCCAGTTTAGACACAAACTTGGAGTGCGCGCCAGAGACACACACAGGCGGTTGGAGGCCCTCTGTGGAGTATTTACACTCCCTCCGCCAAGGCGGAGTGAAAGGCTGTCAGAGTTGGGCAACTCCTTCTGTTCCTTTCCCTCGGCGGCTCCCTGGGCTTGGCAGGGAGCGCCAGACGACACGCAGGGGGAGTGCCAGCTCACCCAGCGTCTTCCCGAGTGCCAGGCATTTTACAGCGTCTCGGCTGCTGCTTGCAGTGGCTTGTGCCGGGACCCATTTTGCGGATGAGAACCCCGAGGAAGGCCCGAGCCCCGGGAGAGATGGCCTCTTCACAGGCGCTCGGCCAGGTGGCTGCAAGCCATCGGTGGCCTCAGTGGCCCTGGGTTTAGAATCTGCGGGACCTTCCCAGCCTCACACCCAGGCACAAGGGGAGGCGCCCCGCCCCTGGGCGGCTTCGTTCGTGGGGGAGACAAGACCAACTGAGCTCAGTGGCGGCTTCTTCCGGTTCTTGTGACCTTACTTAGCCTGTTGCTCTCACCTGCCGGGTCCCTTTCTGTAGCCCCGGGAGGAGAAATGTAGAGCGTAAAACCTGCCTGCCAGAGGTAGTCGAGAAGCCAGCCTTGGCCGCCCTGGGCTTGTTCAGAGGGGCCTGTGGTGGCCCTGGGTCACCCAGAACTCCTGGCAGGCTCTGCTGGGGGAAGGCTGGGTTATAGATGGCAACAGGCCTTTAATGGCTGGGGCTCCTGGTGGAGGCGTACCCCAGGGAGATGGCATGTGAGTCCCCAAGGGGGCCAATACAGGAGCAAACCCGGCAGTACCAGAGTGGTTTGGAGCCGCCTGGGGGGTTGAACGGAGGCAGGGTGGCCCTGAGGTGGCTTGTGTCCTGGAGTCCCCGGTGATGGGGCTGCGGTGTGTGGAGGCGCTGTACCCTCCAGTCTCTTACGTTCCCCCAGCAGCCTCGGCTCACTTGTCCAGAGCCCTGAGCTGTGGGCACTTACAGCCGCTCTGGACTAGGTATAGATAGGCCCTGCCTGGTTGCTTGATGCCTGTGATAAGCAACCCAAAGGCCCCCAGGGAGGCTTACGGAGAGCAGCAGACTCTGCAATGGTTGGGTCTGGGCCTGACTGCCCGTGTCACCGTGCTGTGAGACGTGGTGTCCTCATCAATTTAGAGCTACAAGCAGTTCCCACGTCCCAGGGGCGTGGCGGGATTCCTCAAGGGCCCGAGGCAGGCCAGGGCGGACAGTAAGTGTTCCACAAATGTAGTTTATACCTGCTAGGAGCAAAATCTCCGGCTCGCCCAGAGCAGAGGACCCAGTGCTGGGCTGGGGTCCCCCTACCCTTCCAGCGCCTCAGCAAGGGGGTCCCCACGTGGTGAGCCCACGTGGTGAGCACACGTGGCTCCCGTCTGAGGGCCGGGGGCTCTGGGGCCTGGCCAGGGCGTCCTCTCCAGCCTCCCTCCTGCCCACTCTGCTTTGCCAACCCTCCCCAGCCAGAGGAAGCAGCTCGTATTCATGAACCCTAATTCAATCAGGCAGCGGTTCCTTGGGGCTGGGCGGGGGTGAGAACGAGGAGGCGCGGACAAAAGGGCCGCTTTATTACCTCCCGCGGGCCGGGAATTGCTGCTCCCCCCAGCACCGGCCGGAGCCGCCCTCATTGTGTGTTAACCCATTTGCGTGTCAAGAGCTATTGTGCGAGTTCTCCCCGCCGCCTCTGCTGTGCAGCCGAGGGAGAAGGGCTGAGCTGCTGGCCGGTCACCTCCGCGGGCGCCGCCCGCCGCCCTGATTGGTTGCTAAGCGATTTGCATCCAAGGTAATCACTTTTATCTCAGAAGGATGTCGACTATAATTATAAGCTACTGACATCTTTTGAAATCTGCCTAATGACTATTTTAGTCTGCCCAGGCTGGGGGTGGGGAGAGGGATTCTGTGGAGGGGCGGATGCTGGTGTGTGTGTGTGTGTGTGTGTGTGTGTGTGTGTGTGTCTATGCCTATGCATTCCTTCCACCTGGACCACTGATTGCTTAGTTGAGAAACAGCTGAGGGCCTACTACGAGCCTCGAACAAAAGGCAAGCCAAGCCCAGGGCTGGTAGGGGGCTCCTAGCTGTCCCTGGTAGTTAGTGCCATTTCAGAGATGGGGAAATAGAGGTCTCTGAGGAGCCGGGTGCCACGCCCCAATCTGTGTCACTGGGGACACAGAGAGGTTATGTTCATACCTATGGTCACACAGCCAGGGAGTGGCAAGTGATGGAAGGCAGTGGATCCCTGTGGACAGGGTGGCTACGGGCAGTGAAGAGGGGTCATCTCTAGTCCCCTTGGATGGACACTTAGTCCCTGTCTTGATGAGGGACCCTGTGTGCACAGTGTGCCCAGAGGCCTGCAGAAAGATTGGGTGGGAGCAAGGCTGGAGGGAACCAGGGTCAGAGGATCTGCCTAACCCAGGGTGCATAAGGGGTGTTGCTGGCAGAGGGGTACCCTTGGCCCAGCCAGAAAAGGACAGCGTATCAGAGGGGAGAGTGGGTACAAGAAGCCGTGTTGGAGGAGATGGTCTCAACGGCCAAGCTAAGGGTCCCGTGCATCCTAAGGACTTCATTTCATCATGCCTAGGACTGGGGCGGTCAGCAGGGGCCTTGGGGCCCTCAGGCCTGTCTGGGGTGGAACCACAGTTTCTCTCCCCGTTGGGGATGTGTGTTCCCATACAGATTGGCGTCCTGGTTGGTGTATTGGCAATAGAAATTCTCCAGTGGGCTTGTGGGTGGGGAAGTTTGTGTGTACAGGACACTCTTGGGGACACTCCTGGGAGCTGTGGGGATGCATGAGGGAGGCTCAGATCCGGGCCGTTTCATTTCCTCAGCTCCACCTCCAGCCCCAGCTCTGCCCCCACCCCCAGGAGCTCCCGTTAATGTATAGAGGCCCAGGGGACAATGGCCTGGGAGGTCAGGAGTGGAGACCACAGGAGCTGGCTGTGAACAGGCTCTCAGAGACTTCACACAGAACTTAATGACCCAGCACCTGTGGGGACTCCCTGGCAGAGCCAAGGCCAAGCTTGGTACAGATGGAGGCAGAAGCAGCTTCTTGACCCTCACCATCTGTGTGACCACAGGCTCCTCATCCGTCAGGTGGGCCGAGAGTCCCCTGAGAGGAAGGCTGTGAGGCTCGGCTAAAACCAGAGTGGCTGGGTGGGGAACAGGCCAGAGGGCTTCTGCGCTGGGGACAAAGGCGGAGAGTGCTGAGGGAGACTCCTCACACTCTAGATTGGGTAACTGCCACACTAGAGAGGGTGATTCACTGTGCTGCAATTGTGCCAGCAGCCCAGGGGTGAGATGGCCCTGTCAGCTCTCTCAAAGCATGTGGGGACTCATGGGTAGGAACTTAGAGCAGGGAGGGCTTCGTGGAGGGGGAGGTCCTGTTGCTTTCTGGTCCGGCCCCCTTTAAGCTCCTCTGCCTGTCATGAGACCTGGAGCTTCCTGCTTGGCCTTTGGAATAAGCATTTAATGCCCCTGTTGTCCCCCAGGGGCACTTTTATCCCTGTCGTTCCAGTAGAGAAGGGAGGGGACACCTTGGGCCAGGGCCCCTTGGCTGGTGAGCAGGGGCCTCTTCAGTGGATGGAGGCCAGGGCTGGGAAGGTTGTCCACCAAAGGCCACAGCCACAGTCCTGAACCGCAGCCACGGACACGGGACCTGTTGTATGTAGACTAGCCATCTCTTCACATTTTGCACAACCTTGAGCAATTTGCCCCTATCTCAACCCAGAAGCAAGCATGCCCCTTAAATGTCCTGTGGCGGGCCAGGTTCCCCTTCTGCCCGGGCGCCCGTGGCATACATTGCCAATCAATCGCCGCCCTCTTCCCCCCCCTCCCTCCCCCCCCCCCCCGTTCCTTTCCTGACCTTGGGCTCCTTCCAGCGCTCTGGGTAGCTAGCGCCAGTCATCCGGGCCTATGGGCTGAAACAAGGTCGGCTGCCTGGCCTTGATGAGCTCAGGGTTCCTTCTGCCATCTGTGGTTCAGAGGCCAGGGGACCACACCTAGAGACTCTGGGGGGCCTTCCCTGAGTGTAGGGGTTGTTCCAGAACTAAGTGTGGGGGCCAGCTGCTGCCTGCCATACAAGCCCACGGGGCACCTGTAGCCCGGGATTCCTCTGCAGTCACTGTTTATTGACCTCTTGTGGGAGGACACTTGTCACCCCACGGGGCACTGCATGCCTCTACACCTCCAGGAGAGACTCTGCCCATTTCACAGATGAATAGAGCTGAAGCCTGGCACAGCAGCTAACACACTTCACACACCTGGGACTCAGAGGCCATAGCCTGGGGCTGTGTCACACAGATGTGACAGCCTCCTGCACAAGCTGCCATGTGTTCTGACGCCTCAAGGGCCCACGGGCTGTGCTGGGAAGAGTGATGTGCCAGGCAGGAACAGCATGACAGGTGGGTGGGACTGTTTAGGTGAAAGGACAGTCAGGAGGGGCCTGAGAGGGGCCACATGCTGGCCTTGGCATTTGGTGGTGGCAGCTTGAGCAGAGGAACAATGAGGCACCATCTCCGTATCTAGTGCCTCTGCCAACCAGGGTGCTGTGTGTGGGTACTACCTGCTTCTGGGCTTCCAGAAGCCACCCACAGGGTGCCTGGTGCATAGTAGGTCAACAGCCAAGTAGGTTGGATGAAGGAACGCATGGTTACAGGGCAGAAATGTACCTGAGCCCAGGGGGGTCCAGCTGCTAGAGGGAGAGAGTCTCCCTCTCCAGGAAAGACTGGAGTACCCCAGCCTGGCAGAGCAGTGGCCCCGGGAAGGGGGAGACTAAGCAGGTACCTGGGGTAGGGGCCCTCTCAGCCCTTTCAGCCCGCTGCGTGCCCGAGGCCCCTTACCAAACCTGTGCTGTGCAGTGCAGTGCGCACCTGAGCAGCCTTGCCCGCCCGGAGGGCAGGGTGGGCCCCCCTCGCCCCCCCCAGCACTTGGGGGGATGAAAGATGAGGGTTCGTGACCATTTTTTAACTCAATAAAGGGAGAGACAAGCTGCAGGCTGCAGGCCGGAGATATAATTAGTCCGCAGCAGTGGTGCTTTCTTGATTTAGCTTCGGAGAGAACAAGACAAGGGTGTGATACCCAATTAGCAGTGACATCTAGTCGGAGCCTCAATAGCTGAGATAGCAAGCTGTTTTTATGACTTCTTTCTCCCAGTGTGGAGCGGGCAGGGAAAGGTCCGTCAGGGCCTTATTTCTTCCATCATGGGACAATTATTAGTGATCCCAGGATGTCCCAAAGCCAAATGAGACATTCGTTAACCCAAACAACAGAACATCCCAGGGCCGCAGCTGGAGCTGTAGGCTGGCAGTAGGAGCCCCGGGGGGTAGCAGGAGGAGGCCGTGCGAGGAGGCTGACACATGCAGAGCCCATTAGTTTGGCAGAGCCAGCCTAGATCCTAGAGAGCCTCTTGGCACCTGCCTTGGTTTCCCTACCTGCTTCCCCTAATGGAGGCTGGACTAATTCCTCTGGGGACCACAGTGAGTCTGCTCTGGCCTTTGGCAGCTCTTCCTGGCACTGTTTTCCATCCCTTCTGCCAACTGGGCTGCGGGCTCTGGCTCCTCGGCACCTGCGTGCTGTAATGGGGTTAAGGAACCCCATTGTGGCATGCAGCATCTACCCTCTGGCCTGTCCCAGCCTCAGGCCCCGTTTCTGGCAGGGTCCAACCATGATTAACCTCACTGCAGGCAATCCAGGCCCCTGCCCCTAGCCAAGGCCCCACCCAGCTCTCTGGCTGTCCTGGTAAACTCCAAGGTGGATACCCAGAGAAAGAGCTGATACGGTCGCTGTCGCCTCCAATTCACCCAGTCATCCATCAGGCCCCACTCCTAAGTGCCTGGGCTACTGTCCATCCTGTGGAATCTTGCCTTGCCCCCACCCCCGCCAGCTCCTGCCTGTCAGTGTGGAGCCCTCCACTCATGGTTCAGACGACTGACAAATCCAGCCATGCAAAGTGGGAGTTTAATTGCAGACAGTTTTTACGGATCATGGGCCCATCTGTGCCACCATATGCAAAAGGGGGGGAAATCCCCCCTCTTTTCTTTTTTTCTCTCTCTCCCCACTGTAATCCCAAACTAACTCAAAGTTTTGTCAGAGGTCGTTTGGATGACACCAGTGCAGTACAGAACCGGAAACTTTCTGCAGGGTGAACATGGCAAGGCTACAGCTCAGCCAGCCGCTCCCAACCCCAGTGGGCTCTCTCATCGCTCTGGGCCCTGCGTGTGTGCCGGCTGCCCTTCTCACGCACCTGGCAAGGCCTTCTGCATGACCTCTGGCCAGACTTAGCGTGTAGCCATGTATGACAGAACAAGGAGTTTGTAGGAGATGGAACCTGTTAGGGGGAGGACAGAGGGCCACTGATTGTCCTGTCCCCAATGCCCCGCCTGGCTATGCATTTAAGTCCATGCTACAACAGAAAGGCGACCCATGGGGCTCATCCCCAGATGGCAGCTTCTGAGAGGATTTGCCTCTGACACTGTTTGTCCAGATGTGTTCCCCAGACTGACGTTACTGTTTCTCCTCCTCTGTAAACTGGAGAAAGGATGACAGAGTGTTTTACACAAGCGTGTTTAGAACTGTCATCTTGGGCTGGAGAGGTGGCTGAGCCGTTAAAGGCTAGGCTCACAACCAAAAACATAAGAATGGTCGTTTGTGTGGTGAGGCTGTGAGCCCTGTCAGGGAGGCCCTTCAGAGGCCCTCAGCACTGCCCCCTGGTGCCTTCCCCGAATCCTAATTGGGGCACTTGATGTCTTTGGGAATTCATGGGTGAGGGCATGAGCAAGGATTGCATGAACAAGCAAGCCCACGCATAAGGGACTAAGCATGTGAGTGAGTGAATGCATGGATCTGCGCGCTAACTGATTACATACATGGGCAATCCAGTGTGTGCACGGGTTACGTGGGCAATCCAGCGTGTGCATGGGTTATGTGGGCAATCCAGCATGTGCACGGGTTACATGAACAATCCAGTGTGTGCACGGGTTACATGAACAGTCCAGTGTGTGCACAGGTTACATGAACAGTCCAGTGTGTACACGGGTTACATGTGCAAGGGTTACATGAACAGTCCAGTGTGTGCACGGGTTACATGTGCACGGGTTACATGAACAGTCCAGTGTGTGAACGGGTTACATGAACAGTCCAGTGTGGCATGACTGAGCAAGTCATTGAGTACCTGGGTAAGGGAGCCAGTGTCTGAGTGCCGTGTGAGCTGTGTGTGTGAGCTAGGCAGTCAGTCATTGATGTCAGCTTTTTCTCCAAGGAGGAGGCAGTGTAGGGCGGGTCTTGGTCTGCCAGGAATTTGGGGTTCCCATACCCCTTCTCCTAGGATTTAGAACTCCCCTTGGGTTCAGTTCAGGTAAGGGAAACAGACTCCGGGCAGAGCTGTGTATAGGAGTCTAGTCTGAATGAATTCCCTCTTAACAGGTAAGGGAACCAAGCCCAGAACTCGGAGGAGCTGTGGCCAAAGTCACACAGTGAGAGACTGCAGCCAGCTGTTGTAGGGTCCTCCCTGTCAACGGGGAACTGAGGGCCTCCAGCCAGACCCTGTCCCCTCTCTGCCCCCCCCCTACTCTCCACCGTTTCTTCATCAGCATTATAAACTGGCAACAGCGGTGGGTACTACCAGGTAGGGCCACACTGGGGTCCCATCCTGTGCCCAAAGCCTGGCACTTGGCACAGCCCTCCTGCAGCAGGTAGCCGGGAAGTCAGGCTCCAGGCAGCCTCCCCCCCGCCCCGTGGTGATCACCAGCTCCCGATGTAATCATTAAAACTATTAGAAGGAAACGTTCGCTTGAAGCAAATGTCAGGCGTCGAGTTGTGCTTTGTAAACGCTCACAATTAATGCCAATCAGGCCCAGAAAAAAGCCGGCCCAGAACCCTGTCTGTCTCATCTCATTTGTCAGCTGGTGCCGTTCCGTGTCGCACATTTTCATACAATTGCTATAAACACAAAAGGGAAACTCCACAGCGTTCCCAGGCACCCGCATGGTGCATCGTCTTAATTACCTGGCACTCCGCTGTTCCCTTGGCTGCCCCGGCTTGGGCAGGCAGGCAGGAGGGAACCTGGGAGGCGTTGTGTGAGGGTCAGTGTCCAGGGCAGCAGGGGCGATGAGTCAGGTGAGGGGCCCGGCTCTCTGGTCCTCGGGGTCTGAGAAATAAGGGAACCCCAAGACTGTTTCCAGGGTCTGTGGTGAGACCCTGGCCCACAAAGCCTCGTGTGGCTCCTGGAACGGAGCCTCCTACACAGCCAGGCACCAGGACGCACCAGAGGGTTTCAGCTCCCACCCTGACTTTGGGGAACCCCCGCGGTCCAGCTTGCTGGACCTGGAGACCTCATGAGTCTGTTTCCTTATGTTACTGTAGACCCTCCGAGGGTGAACATCATTTTATGTTCAGGGCGGGGGAGGTGTTTGAGCCCTGGTTTCAGGGCTTTAGACCCTGACCATGCAGTCGCTGTGGGGTTGGGAGACGAGGTGGCTCTGAATCCCTGTATACAGCAGCTGTTTAGTTAGCTGTTTAATAACCCGCAGTCACTATCATGCCACCACCTAAAGACAGGACCTCAGAGCCTGGCCTGAGGGTCTGTGCCCTCGATTTTGGACTTTGCCAGACGTGAGGGGGGTTGCTTGTTTTGCTGGTCAATTTCCTGAGTAAAACTCAAGAGATGCACATGGATGTCTAAGCCTGTGAAGTCCCTACCAACTTCTCTCCCCCAAATGGAACAGTTCCCCGAGCTCTGACACCCCAGGTGGCTGGACATGTCACTGTCATAGACCCCGTCTCTATGGAGGGGAGACTGAGGCTTACCCCTGCCCCAGGATTGTGTGACTAGGGAGGTACAGAAGCTGGAACTCAAAACTGAGAACCCTTCCTGTCCTCTGTCCCCTGTCCTCACCACGGCACCTGGATGGGAAGGATGGGAAGGGCTCACCCACGGCACGGCATAACCCCAGGACACTTCTAGGTTCATGGTCTCTGTGTGCAGGGCCTTCTGGGGTCGGGCTGGCCCCACAGGGACACACTGGCTTTTGTGTCTGTTCAGTCGGCTGGGTGCCCAGCAGAGCAGGCGGAGGGTGGTGTGGCCCAGCCAGGCCAGGAACAAATCCTCAGAGAGATAGAGGCCCCTTTGTGTGGCTCTCAGTGGGGGAGGGGCGCTGCCAGCTGCCACCCCATGTGACAAACAGGCCAAGTCCTTCTCAGAGGTTTGCCAACCACGGGCAGGGCCAGCCAGAAGTCTGTCATCTCCCGCCACCACCACCACCATCTCCACCGAATCCGGAGCCTCACCACCAACCACCTCACTTGCTGTGGGCCTACTGTGTACAGCAATGGGGCCAGGCCCTTGTGAACCCTGGTAGGCACAGTAGTCAGACGTTATAGCTTGACACCGTGGTGCCATGTGCAGTGTGACTCAGGACGCCTTCAGTGAAATGAGAAGCAAAGATGGCCCAGCTGCAGATAGATACTGGTCCCTGCCTGTAAAGGGTGGGCAGACACGAGCAGCTGTGCCAAGGGTGGGGTCAAGTTCAGGATACCCACAGGGCAGAGAGCCACGCGATCGATGCTGGTGATACCCAGTCATGGTCTCCAAATCCCAGGGCAATGAGGGAATGGCTAAGGTCGCCTGGGCTCTGTCCCACAGTGCCCCTCCAGAGAGGGAGACATGGCCACCCACCTCCCAACAGGCCAGCCGCCACCTGGCCGCCGAGATATGAGCTACTGGGTTGGTTCGCTTCTGTCGGCCAAGAGAGTGGGAAGTTAATCCTCTGGCTTTTGCTTGTTTTGGAAGAGTCTCGCTGTAGTCTAGGGCGGCCTAGAACTTACTCTGCAGCCAAGGTTGTGCTGGACCTCCTGGAATTGTCTCCTTCAACCTCCAAATGCTAGAGTGACAGGCATGCAGTACCATGCCAGCCACACTTCTTTTTCTTTCTTTCTTTTTTTTAATTGCATGCAGTCAGCAGCACAAAGGAAAGCTGTGCACAGCAGACGTACACGCTTCAGCGATGCCATGTTGTCTGGGCAGGGAGCATGTCAGAGGTCCCAGGTCAGCCCTCCAGCCCTCAGAACCCACCCCAAGCCCCGACAAACGCCCCCGGAAAACACCCCCACTGTGACTGCTCTACCAGAGGCGGGAGGCAGGGCCCAAGCCCCCGTGAGGGCACCACCCAAACAGCTATAATCAGCAGCCTCGCCAAGACTTCAAACTCACCCAATTATCCTGCGAAGGAAAAAAACACACAAAATGAAAACAAATTAACATGTTTGCATAGCAGCTGCTGCAGCAGCTCACACAGAGCCGGGAGTCGAGCACATGCTCATGCTGGCATGCGCCCTGGCAAGGCAGAGCTATGCCGCCGCTGCCACCGCCACCCCTCTCCCTGGACCAAGACGGGAGCTGGCCCAGTGGCCAAATCGTCCCCACACTGGCTGGGCATGGCCAGCTCTTGGTTCTTCAGTGTGGACCAAAACCACACCAGGCAAATGCTTGACTGCTAAGCTGTATCTACAACCCTTTATGTAGTATTTATTGTGCGCCACATTCCCTCTCCCGGGTCTGAAAGGCAGCTCTGTTATGAACCTCCTTCCGGGAGACGGGGAAACGAAAGCACAGAGAGAGCAGTGGTTCTGCCAGGCCGGCACAGCGGGCGTGTGGGAGCACTCCAGACGGGCGGGAGCACTCCAGACGGGCGGGAGCACTCCAGACGGGTGCGAGTGCCAGTGCTTTTAACACAGCACTGTCCTGCAGGCAGGTGAGAGTCTGCTCCTCCCGGCCTCTGAGGACCCCTGCTGTCTCTAACCTGTGTCCCACACAGTTCGCCTTTGCCCCAGGCTTCCCTCATGTCTAGCAGGACTTCCCACTCTTCGTCTAGGCTGGAAGAGCTGTAGCCCAGCCCTCCGAAGGCTGAGGCGGGAATTTAAAAACTCGAGACTACAGCATGTGGCTGTGCATCTGTGTTTCCTCCTAGCATGCCGGGGAGTAGCAGTTGCCCACTCCAGCGCGGTTAGGATGGAGTGGGAGACTGCGGTGTCACTCCTGGCGCCTTCCGCTGTAGGGTTCCCCACCGGCCCCCGCTGGGCATGTTTGGGCCCCATGCCAAGGCTCACCTGGACTTGGAATATTCGGATGTTCAGTCGCTGGCCCTCCCTCCCAGGACGCTGTCAGCCCTCCGGGCTCCCTGAAGTCACAGGGCCTGAGGGTTGGGTCGCTGGTGTGTCCTTGTCATCTGTGGGGTCTTGCGGTTTCTGGTGCATGCAGGCGCTTTGAAAAGAGCCCTGTGGAGCCCCCTCCTCTCCTGGGAGGTAACGAGGGGCCACCTGCTGGACCGAGTCCCCCTGCTTCAGTGCCACTGTGAACACATCCCTGCCTTGGCCCTTAGTCACCGAGAGCCAGGAGTGAGTGACAGGTGAGTCACTCAGACGCATCAACCAGACCAGTCTTCTCTGCACAGTTCAGATGGGGAAACCGAGGCAGCAAGGGGCTCTGGGGCTTAGGGCGACCCTGCTGGGGAGTGGCAGAGCTGGACTGGAAGTCAGTTTGGGTTCGCACCTCTGCCGAAGAGCCGTTTTGTGCTTCTCGGAGCCGAACCTACCAGGACAGATGGGGTTAGTGCTTTGTGGCTAGGGAAATTGGGTCAGTAGGGCACCAGGACCGGTGGTTTGAGGGCGAGGTCATTGGCCTTAGATGGCTCCCTTGACGTCATCCTCTTCACATACATCATGGCAACTAAGTAGGGCCAGGATGGCGGCCAGAGAAAGTAGCCCAGTGCCCACCCCTGTAGGGGCCAGAGCCTACCACCTCCAGGCTCAAGAGCTCCCTCAGGACAGCTGTCCAGTGGCTTCCGAGTCAACTAGGCACGGATTCACGTTCAGGCACACCAGTGACCTAGGACCAATCCCACAGCCTCTGTAGCTTGCCCTCCTGGGTATGGGAGGCCCGAGGGTGGGTCCTCTGCTTAGCTGCCGCTAGAGGTAGCAAGGGGACACCCCTCCTTCAGGACCTGCCCAGCCCTTCGGCCTCTGTAACTCAGGTTGGGCAGTACCTGCTTTGTCAGCCCCAAGGAAGGGTGATGGTGAGCCCGGGGAGCCCTCCTCCTCCTCCTTCTCCTCCTCCTCCTCCTCCTTCTCCTCCTCCTCCTCGGCCTGCCCCACCTGCCCTGAAAAGTGTGTGTCCACCTCTGTGACCCTGCGCCAGTCTGGCAGGTTGAGGTGATGAACTATGGGGAGTGGTGGTGCGCCAGACCCTGAAAGCCAGGTGAGCCAGCTCAGCGGGGACACAAAGGCCCGGCAGCCCTGCTGGGCGCCCCTGCTGAAGCCACAGCCTCTCTGGATCTAGCCTCACAGAGCACTTTGGGTGGGTGGGTGGGCGAGTGGGGGTCTCAGTGAGGTGACATTCGGTATCAGGTAACTGAAGAACAGGGGTCTGGAAGCCCCACCCCCTTCAGGAGCTGCAAACGGTAGCAGGTAGCCTACTTCTCCTTGAGTTCAGCGGAAAGAGACAGGGCTTGTGCTGTAAGCAGCCTCTTCCCCGTTACAAAAGAAACATTCTGCTTTCAACATTTGGAAGTGACAAGTCTGATGAATGCTAGAAGCAGCCGCCACCTCAATGCCCTGAGCTAAGCACTTGGTGCTATTGGAGGGAGGGTCTGCCCGGGCGTGGCGTGTTTGAGGAGCGTCCAGTGTGCACCTCCCAGAAGTGGCCGTCCTGAGAGGCAGGCTGGCTCTGTGGAGAGGGTGGGCATCACTCCGTCCAGGGCCGGTCCTAGGAAGAACCCAGCCTATCCCGAGTCCCCTGGGCTGCGTGCGGAGCCCAAGCTCTGGGGAGCCACCTGCCCCCCCCAGGCAGCCTGTTGTCTGGCATGTGCGGGCGCCGGCCGGGTGGCCCTTGTTCTACGCACATCTGATCCCGTCTTTCCCACATCAGGTCGTTTGTAACTGTCACTAGGCAGTCAGTCCATTGCTGACTCAGTCATGGCTTGGTGCTGTCACAGCCGTTTTCCCTTGCAGGCTGATTGTGAAAGCAGGGCCCATCCTCGGTTCTACACCTCCATGGTTGTGGGGAGGGGTGTACGTATGTGCTGTCGTGCACACGTGCACACCCGCACCCCCACACGTGTGCACACCCTAGCCTCCCGCCTCTCACCACTCAATGGGACGTGACATGAAGTAGGCATCCGAGGGGTCCCGGGCCCACTCCCTCAACACTCCCGTTCTCTCCTCTCAAATCCCTACTGTGTGCTCCAGCATGCATGCAGTGGGGCCTGTGCACCTTTAGCCATGAAGCCAGGGAGAGACTGATGTGAGGGAGGGTGGTGATGGGGTTGTGGCCCTGGGGAGGGTGGTTAAGAAGGGGCTTCCTGAGGAGAGGGTGCTGAGGCAGAAAAAAAAAAAAAAGAGGTGGGCTGGCAGGCAACTACCACTTGCAGAATATGGTGACGGGGACCTGGCTGGTCAGCGTCATAGCCAGGTGCTGTCCACAGGTAGCTACCAAGTCCGCGTCTAGATTTCAAAGGCTCAGCACAGAGAGGAACATGACACTCCTCGTCAGTGCCTTAAGGGCTGTGAACCTGTGGGGTTAAGCAGGGCGCGTTGCTAAAGTTAATTCCTCTTGGCTATAGAGAATTTATACTTAGGAACGCAGCGTGCCTAGTTCTGTTGGAGAGACAAAACCGGAAACGTAGCAGTCCTGTCTGGAGCATGAGAGGGAAAGCCAGCATGGCCAGGCAGTTAACAAGAGGGCGGGAAGTGTAGGCTCTCCAGAGCAAGATACTAGAAGTGCCTACAAGTCTGGGGGTGGGGCATGGGCTGTAGGTGGAAACCTTGGCCTGGACCTGAGGGTGAAGAGCAGAGTGGAAACTTCGAGGCCCTGGCTCTCACAGAGCCAGGTCTGTGGCAGAAGGGTCCCCAGTGGCACTTGTGGTGGCTCCTGAAAGCTGAGTGCTTTTTCTCTGCGCCTCTGGGTGTCAGAGCTTCTGGTCCTCGTCAGTCTGTCTGCTCGCCCTCCCCCCCCCACCCCCATCCAGCTCTTCCTCCCCAACAGCTGCTGTCTGTCCTGTGCGTGGTTTACCCTGAGCCTTCTGTCTGTCTTCTGACAACTAGAGATTATGAAACCAACAAAACAAACGACCTTATCCAAGGTAGAAAGAAATGTTAGGCTCGGAGGAGAGAAACACACCTCCCTCCCACAAACACCAAAGAGGACAGCCCCAGATGCTTCCTCCCTGCCACCCCTCGCCTCCATCTTTCAGACATTTTTGGACCATCCCAGCCAGCCTGCCTCCTCAGCTCTCTATAAATCCCAGGGTCCTGCTCATCCCAGGAATTTTAGTGTTTTCTCCATCGCCCGGGAACCCTACTCAGCCACGCTGCTTCCTAGGGTGTAAAGCCATTGTCCCTGTGGTAGAGTGGGCTGAATATGGTGATGTCTGTGACATGCTGAGCCAACGCGGAACGCACAAAGACCTCCCCAGCTCTTGGTGCCCCTTCTAGCGTCGCCTGGCTTAACCTTAAACGGTGGGTTCGGGCACCTGGGGTGTCTGTCACTTTACATAGCTTTAACTTGGCACGTACAGCCTTGCCTCTACACAGACCCCTCACATCCAGGGTTGCCTGACTACACGTTTGTTTGGGGACCCTCTAAAATGTACAGCCTCCCTCCAGAAATACTGGGCCAGGGCGTGCCTTCCAGGCCCACACCCCCACAACACCCACAGTTCATATCCCAACCTTTGCTGGGATGTCCCAAGGAGGGACTCCTCACTTTCACCTTGGGGCCTGGTACTTCAGAAGGTCAGAATTGGGGGGTGGTTTGCAAGCCCCCTTAGCTAGGACCTGGCCCATCAGCATTCGTCCCCTGCTTCTGCCTGGATGAGGGGACCAGGTGTCGTCGTCATTGTAAGACGCCCCAGGTGTCGTCGCCCCCCCCCCCAGGTAAGAGCCCCACTCATCTACTCAATGACAGCAGCCTTGGTTCCGGGAGAGGATCAGCTATGTCATGACAGTCTGTCACTGACTGCACTGGGGTGTCTTTGAACCCTCATAGTGAGCCCTCATCACTGCGTCTTCAGGTCTCCCCCCGTGCTGAGCTTACACTTCTTGTCCATCTGAAGCAGAGCTCCTGAGGTCAGGGCCTGGCCCGCTTCACACAAACTAGGCTCTTTGAGTGCCCGCCGCCACGCCTGCTCCTCCCTTCAGGGTGTGTTCCGCAGGAGCCAGGAGCCTCCCAGCGTCTCCACTCTTCTCGGTGGTCTCCTGGGATCATTGCTCTTGAGCATGTTACAATTGCTCTCACTTTAGGTAGCTCCCATGGTGGCCTGGTGACCTACACAGATTATTTATGGAAAGGAATTTTTGAAAATTGGTATTCTGTGTGCGTGCATGTGTGTGTGCGCGCACGTGCGTGCATGTGTGTGCGTGCGTGCGTGTGTGTGTGTGTGTGTGTGCGTGTGTGTGTGCGTGTGCGTGTGCGTGTGTGTGTGTGTGTGTGTGCACCCAGGGGTGGGGAGGTGCATGTGTATGGAGGCCACAGGACAACTCTGAGGAGTCTGCTTTTGCTGCACACTCCAGGCTTATCAGGGTCTAGGAGCTTCCAAGACGTTCCTCAAGCCTCCACCTTCTTTCTCACTGCAAGAGTGTTGGGATTAACTGTGTAGTGGTGGTGCACACCTTTAGTCCCAGCACCCAGGAGGCAGAGGCAGGCAGATCTCTGTAAGTTCAAGGCCAGCCTGGTCCTCATACGGAGTTCTAGGACACCCAAGGCTACACAGAGAAACCCTGTCGCGAATCGGCCTCCCTGCCTCACCAAAAAAGAATGCTTGGATTATAGATAATTGCCACCACAAATGACTGTATCCTGTGGGTTTCCAGGATCCAATTCAGATTGTCAGTCATGGTGACTGCTTCTACCCTCTGAGTCATTTTCCCAGTCCCGGAAAGGAGGCTGGTGAAGAGAATGAGACTCTGACCGAGTTCAGACATAAAACTAACTTAGTTCATAGACAGAGCTCAAGTGCCTGGCCTCACTGCTCAGGACACACTACTGCCACTTCCTCACGAGACTGGTGAGTGGCCTTCCTCCTGGCACCCCCAGGCTTGGCAGGATGACCCCGTCATAGTGACCCCGCTCCTCAGGCCTGTGACAGCTCAGCGTTCGCACAGAGCCTGGCACACATAGGGGCTTCGTATGTTGTTCCCAGAAGTTGCCATCTTGGAGAAAGGACTGGCACAGCTGGTTCCTAAGGCTGCTGCCATCACTGCCCTCCGAGAATTGGCCCCGCCCCTTTCCTGGGACCGCGCTCTGGGAGCTGGCCGTGGTGCTGAAGGACTTGGGCCCACTTCGTCCCCTTGCCCCCTTGCTGAGACCCATGTCCTGCCCATTTTTCCCTCTGGAGATGTTTTCCTGGGGGCCTACTGTGTGCACTAGGGACCACACAGGAAGGCTTGAGGTCTACGTTAGGAGCTACCTGTCACACTGCATTGAGTGTCTCTCACGCACCCTAGACATCTTCAAAGCCCCATGGGATTTGGCCTTAATTGAAGATCAAGAAACATCATGAAGAATATTTGCCTGGTGATGGTGGCGCACGCCCATCCCCAGCACTCAGGAAGCAGAGGCAGGCAGCTCTCTGTGAGTTCGAGACCAGCCTGGTCTACAGAGCGAGTTCCATGATAGCCAGGGCTACACAGGGAAACGGAGTTTCAAAAAGCAAAACAAACAAAGAGAGAATCTTCAACCAGAATCCGGGGGTAACAAGGAGGAGGGAGTGCAGCGTTTGAGTCAGTCCTCAGCGTGCCGGGAGAGCCTTGCGATGGGAGAAGCTGCCTGAGCATTCCTGAGGCTGCAGTAAGATGCCCTGACAAAAAGCAAACTTAGAACTCTCAGGCCGCTCTCCAGTGCTGAAGGAAGTCAGTGCAGGGACCCAAGCAGAGTCCCCAGGAATGCTGCCTCCTCTCTTGCTGTTGCACATCCCGGGCTACCAGCCCAGAGGCTGCGCCTCCCACCTCAGTCAGTAATTAAGACAATGAGCTGCGACTTCGCCTGCCGGCCAAGCCTCTAGGAGACATTTCTTAGTTGAGGTCCCCTCTTCCCACTCCAGCTTGTGTCAAGGCGACGTAAAGCCAGCCAGCACAGAAGCCCCCCCGGCACTCTGCCTGCATCCAGATTTTGAAATTGGCAGTGTAGTTTTTGTTCTTCCCTTTGGCCCAGAACTAACAGTGTCTCTGGCTCCAGTGCCCTCCCCAGACTAGAAAGCTAAAAATAGCAGGAAAGGATTGAATGGAGAGGGGTTGGGCCAGATAAGAGCAGACAGGGTGGGGCACCTTAGGCACCCCTGGCCTGTGCGGTTGGGGTAGCAATCCTGGCTGGGAGATGAGGTTCCCGTGGAAGGGCAATGCTCCCCACCCCCGCCCTTGAAAGGGTGAAAACCCCCTTCTTGTGCCAGCCCAACTGGCAGGGGAAATAATCACTTTTCACAGTTCCTCTTATCCGTAGCCCAGCCCTGGACCTGTCTAATCAGCAGGGCCCACCCCGTGACTTGAAGATTCCCCGGCTAGAGAGATGGAGAGAGGGGTTAAAGAAAATTACCCTGGCCTCCTCCATGCTAATGTAATCTCTAACCAGATCTGCCCAGCCACAGCTCAAATTGCTTTTTAGATTAACATTTAATTATTAACAGGGTCCCCTGGAAGGCCTTGGGCTCTGGGAACCTGGGGGGGGGGGATGGAGGGAACAACAGGAAGGAGGTGGGGTGGGCTTCTGCTCTGGCTGCCTCAGAGAGAGAGAGAGAATGATGGCATAGACAGACCAAGAACAAGGCAGGGGGGTGGAGAGGGGTCCTTGTGGGACCCTTGGAACGTCTCTGCAGTGGGCTGGCTGGAATTTTCTGAGGCCCTGACTCATGGAAGGGGTACTGCTCTCTCAGACACACAGTCAGGCTCTGGTCCCTGTGTCTGGGCCTCTCAACACTGCAGAGCTCTTCCTGGGTCTGGAGAGAATCTGTGAGGTCAGGACAAGGTGAGAAAAGAGGGCTTCTGTGGCAGCCAGAGGCCAGCAGAGCCTGTGTGAACGCCCGGGCTTCCCCGGCTTCACTCTGGGTTCTGACTCCTTCAGGGACAGGAACTGTATCTACTCACATGACAACGCGCCAAGGCCCCAGCCCTGGGTCTCGCCTATAACCGATGCTATGAATTGTTCTCAAAACGAAAAAGTAGAAATCAAAGGGTGACTTGCTCCCACGTGCAGCTAATTCCCGTCAAGTCTCGGGCAGGGAAGGAGACTCGAGAGGCACTGTGCATCCTCACTCAGAGCGCAGTGCCTAGCTGCGCCGCCGCCGCCGCCGCCACCATAGCTCCCTGTGGCTGTCTCTGAACGCCTCACCCTGCTAGGCCTGGTATGACCTTGCTGTCCAGGCTGCAGCCTGTGTTTGGCCCTGAGAGACATCTGCTTAAGTGGCTCTAGATAAGGGCGGGCTGAAAGTGGCACAGGCTGTGTGGCCTCCATGGAGTCCAACCTCCCCAGAGAGAGGCCAAGTGTTCCTCTGCGTTCAGCCCCACGCCAGGCTGCCTTTCCCCTCGAGGGAGGCGGGAAAGTTTTCCCCCCTGGGGGAGGGAGCTGGCACAGTCTAGTTTCAGCTTGCTCTGGATTCAGCCTGGGAGGGCATTTCTGAGTGAGTGGTGTCCTGGGGCCTTGTGACAGGTCATGCTTACATGGCATAGGGATGGTCCCCCAAAACGTCTTCTCAAGCGTTACTGCGCGGGTGGATGAGCGAATGGGGGGAGGGCAGGGTCCCTCCCGCTGCGTGGCACGTGTTGAATGGTTATAGAATGTGTGGGTGGCCTCCAGGGAGCCCCTGTCCTCTTTCTGTCCCTCTCCTCTCTTCCCAGCCCCTCTCGGGATCCAAGTGCATTGTGGGCTCCGAGGGGAAATCAGGGTTTGCAGTTGTTTCTTGGTGGCGGCTTGCCTTGCAGTGGCCCGAGGTTCAGGATCTGATACCTTGGATTGTGCTTATTAAAAATCCGTCTGATCAGCCAGGCGTTGGTGGCTCACGCCTTTAATCCCAGCACTCGGGAGGCAGAGGCAGGCGGATCTCTGAGTTCGAGGCCAGCCTGGTGTACAGAGCGAGCTCCAGGACAGCCTCCACAGCTACACAGAGAAAACCTGTCTTGAAAAACAAAAACAACCCAAAAATCCATCTGATCGTGTTCACATTCCCCCCACAAAACACACACACGCACACACGCACACACGGTAACCATATGTTACTGTGTGAAAGAAAGCTAAAGCCAGCCTCTAGCCACAGCTGCCACGCCCGTTAGGTTGAAGGACAGGGCACACTCAGATGCGGAGAGCTTTCGCAAACACTGAGTGCTGTCCTCAGTGTCCAGCAGCCTGCTGGTCCCAGGTTCTCCCTCCCACCTCCTGGGACTCCCTGTCACCCCCTGCAGCCAGACACGGGGGAATCGATGACTAAAAGGCAGCAAGGCTTCACCTCCCACCCCAGCACCGCTCTGAAAAAAATGAAGACAGCGTCCGTCTGTCCATTGTTTGCCACTCGGGCATCAGACTTAATTCTCCGCAGCTCAGAAAGTTTCTGTAGTCCCCTCCCCTGTGACAGCTCCTTATCTACAGTCCAGCTATGAAAGGGCACGTTGACAGCTGGGGGTGTTATCTGGCGGAGGGGACCTTTTCCTTGGGTGTCTCCCAGATAAGACGTCTTATCAGCCCCCACGTCAGGGATGGTGCCAGAGCATTCTAATCATCGAGGCCTGCGACATTTTCCCCTCCCACCCCCACCCCTTTATTATCAAAGTCACAAAAGGCCTTGAGCTTATACACAGTCTGATGTGCAGACAGTGGCTCTCCAGACGGTCCCCACTGGGCCGGATGGTGATGGTTTTGTGCTGGAAGGTTGAGGAACCCACCGTCTGCAGATGGGTGGGGCCGGGCAAGAAGGAGGACCAGAAATCACAGGAAAGGCATCAGTGCTGTTTTGTTTTTCCAGACAAGGTTTCTTTTCTCTGTGTATCAGTCCCGGCTGTCCTGGAACTCACTTTGTAGACCAGACTGGCCTTGAACTCACTGAGATCTGCCTGCCTCTGCTCCCAAGTGCTGGGACTAAAGGTGTTCCATCACTACCCGGCAGCACGAGTATTTAAGTGCACACTACAGCCGTTCCTGGCTTGCTGTGTGACCTTGTGCAGGACCCTTGATGTCTCTGGGCTTTTCATCTCACAATGACCAGTTCGTTTGGTGCAGCCATTATTTGGATGCCTTATTTTTACTTTATTTTTATTTGCATGTGTGAGGGTGTGCCAAGTGTGTACCTCTTGAAGCTGGAGTGACGTGGGTGCTGGAAACCATGCTCAGGTCCTCTTTAAGAGCAGCAAACACTCTTAACTGCAGAACTATCTCCAAACGTCTACTTATTAAAGGGTCATTCCTGGCCAGACACTGGGGAGATGGAAGCAAATAAGGCGTGGCCCTTGCCCCATAGAAACCCACGGTCCAGCAGAGACGGACAGACATGAGTCGGCAATTACAAGTGAGTGTGATTAGGGCTGTGGCGAGGGACGCCCAGGTGGCCCTGAATTAACATGATTGGTTGGGGTGCCACAGGCCCAAGGCACAGCAGGTACAGTGGCCTGGAGGTATGAGGCCCTTAGCCGGAGGAGGGCCTTGTGGGAGCATTAGGGATTGGCGGCTGGGGAGAGCTGGGCCAGGCAGAGAAGGTTGGTTGTGTTGGGACAAGTTTAAAGGCCAAAGTGTGGGATGTTATGGGGACTTGAGGGGGGCATTTACTCCCCATGATGCTTGGCTGCCCCTGGCTCATCTGAGACCCCCCCGTCCAGTACCCACAGCAGGACACAGGGCTTGGGGAGAATGGACGGTGACCTGGGACAGTTGAGGGAACCAGAGCAGCCCCTGTCCATCTCCAGATGAAGCTGGCGCCCCAGGCTATGGGTCGGTCAATCTGGTTCCTCCAGGGGAGGAAACTGGCAGGAGTTGCCCCGAGAAACCAAGAGGATCCAGAAATGGGCGTCACCCTTCCTAGACTGGTGCCCCTTGGCCCCGAGACTGCCTGGCCATCCTAGCTGTGGAGATGAGAGGCCCTGGGAGGCAGCTGGGGTACCAGAGCGGGCGGGCTGCCCTCATTCTGCAGCTGCAGCCCATATGCCAGTGTGCGAGGATGGATAGCCCAGCGGCATGCCCTCATCCTGGAGTGAGGCTTGGACTCTGCCCTCCTGCACCTGGCAAGAGAGGGTCGGGCTCCTAGAAGAATCGTGGAGCGGCTTTTACAGCCAGCGAGTGCAGGGACTCCAGGCTCTGACGTCCCCTCCTCCTAGCCGAGGGCTGCCCCTCCAGTCTGGTACCGCCTGTGGAGAGCCAGGGCAGGTTTGTGGTCAGGGTGGCGGGAAACATGCTGTGACCGAGAGGGCCGGGAGCAGTGGGCGGGGTCAAGGCCAGTGCCACGGGCCTCCACACCTGTGCGCCTCTACACCGGTCCAGTATCAGTATCGGGGAGCGTGACACGAGGTATATGTTGCACACGCACAAGTGTGCATCTGCAGTGTGTGTGGAAACCTGCACACTCGGGTTGAAGGGGAACTGGGGCCTCAAGGCCGCGCGGTGGCATGTGGTGGCAGTGGCGGCCCTGCAGGCCTGTTCCTGCCACCTGCTCCATCCAGGCCCCTCAAGAGCCTGGCTGCTGTCTGCAGTCAAGGACTTCCAACCCTGCAATGAGCCCGCTTCACTCCCTCCTCAGGCCGTGTCATTTCTGCCTGATTGTAATGGCGTATTTTAGAATTACCAGAAATCAAAGCCGAGAAGTGGATATTGCTGCTTTTATTGCCTCCTCGCTAGCTCGCTGTGTTAACACTGGTGGCTGGGGGAGGGGGAGAGCCTCCCCCTCCCCCACACGGATCCATCCCCCCACCTCCTTTTTCTCCCTTTCTTCTTTTTCTCTTCTTCTTCTTCTTTTTTTATAGACAGTAATAGGAGAAAATTGGTTTTGAAACTGAATAAAAGTCCCTTTCAGAGGAAATCTTTACTCGCGGGTCCTCTGCTGAAAGTAAAATAGAAGCGTAATGAAAGGTGGTTACACGATGATTGTCTTTCATTTACCGAGAGGCCAGGACAGACGGGAGGCTGCCACCGTCTCGGGGAATACAAGATTGGAATAATTGCGCCGTAACAAGGAGCTTGTTGTGAAATTAGTATCCTAAGAAAGTGGTGAAAAAAGGCTTTTCCTCATGAATACTTCATTATTAGAAGCAGCAGAATTCCGGGCTTCAGACACCTGTTTAGTATTAAATACCTTCCCTCTCTCCCCTTAAACAGCCCCTCCTCCTTTCCAGCCAGCCCAGGATGGAGGCGACCCAGGCTGGCTGCCAGGGGTCCGGATGGCTGGCGATGGGGAGGCTACAAAAACCTTAGTGTACCCAGCTGAGCCCTTCTCTGTGGCTGAGAGAGAGCATGGACCCCACTGAGACACCCCACCTTCCACAGAAGCATCTAAGGCTGGCTTGTCAGGGTACCACACCCTCAGGAAGGTGGGCTTTGTGGGGACATGTGGGCTTCCTGTGCCCCCTACCCCTGGTGTCCGGCTTAGGTGAATAACAGCATGGCTGTGGGAAGGCCCGTCTCCGCTGCCATCTAAGGGCCGCTGTGGGTGACCCCGGCCTCGCCCTTCCTACTTGGAGTGGAGCCACCCCAGGCCTCCTCCCCAGGACCCCATCCTGACATTTTGTCTCCAGGGGTAATATGGGGACAGTCCAAACAGGTGGCACACCAGTGACCTTCTCATGTAAACAGGGACGCCGTACCCACTGGCCCTACCTGAATACTCCTGTATGGACCCCAAAGGTGACCAGATGGGCCCCTTCCCTTTGAGCTGGTCCACCAGCAGCCAAAGTACAGCTTGATAAAGGGCTGAGAATCTGGAACGTTTGGGGGTGATGCACTAGCCAAGGGTGCACAGGCTCATGAGTTCTGGCCATGTCGTGGTGGAAGGGCCTCTGATCCCGCCCCATGACGGTGCCTCTGGGGCACCTGTGGATGCCTCAGGTTCTTCCTCTGGAGATGGAATGTGTGTTCTGAACATCTGGCCTGAGGGCGCACGTGGTGGCATTACCCCTGATGCCAGCACTTGGGGACTATATGCTGTAGGCTAGCCTGGACTACAAAGGAGCGGTCTCAAAAACAACCACTCTGTGATGTTCCTTGAGGTGCTGGGGAGGGCGGGGGAGGCTGCTTGGAGCAGCTGTCAGTGACCAGCGCCTGCCTCATCTCCCTCTTCACAGGGACCCTGCTGCAGAACGTGCCCCACCTGGGGCTCCCAGCTCAGCCATGCTGGCCTGTCTGCAGAGGACTCAGAACCCGCCCGGCCAACACCTGATCTGCCCAAGCAAGAGCGTGGAGCTGCGCCAGTGTGAGTGAGGTCCTTCTATTGCCCCGCCCTCCTCCGCATACTCTGAGTTCGGGGACTCGCTTTCTCAGGCCTGTAGGGCGGGCCATGGCCCACTCTGACCCCTGTCCGAGGTATCCATGCAGAACCTCTACACTGAGATAACCCTGGGAGGCCTGTGCTCATCCCCCAGGGAGCCCACCCACCACGTGCCCCACCACGCATTCCTAAGGAAGGAAGGAACCCAAGCCCCGCCTCCTCGGGAGGCAGCTGCTGTCCATTTCCTGTGTGCCCTCAGATGTTTTATGAGCTTTGGCAAATGCTTGCACATCTGATAGGGTCCAGCACCTCACTCAGTCCTCAGGTCCCCGCCAAAGAGCTGCCTCTTCCCGTGCCCCTTTGAGCCGTAATTTATTTGTCCAGCCCCCCATTTAAACTGTCCTCTACTTGCTGATTTGATAAGCAGCGCATCAGTAAGCTCTGTGTTGTCACCGAGTGTGATAGGCATGGGGAAACTCAAACTCTGGAAGAGGGAATCTGGGCCCAGGGCAGGTTAGATGCTCCCTCATGCTGGTGGGTGTGGTCTGACAGCTGCGGCTGTTGCACCCTGGGACAGTGTAAAGAACACACTTCCCCACATCCTCACGACCACCAGAACAGGCCCCGACACTGGGCGGTGGGCACAGGCTTAGTTTTCATTTGCGATGACAGAAGTTCAGTGTCTGTGTCACACCATTTGTTCTGACTTAGAGCATTCTGTGTGTCTGTTGGTCTGTTTTTTGATGGGGTGCTGGGTCTGTCCTTTGTTGATCTATGGGAGCTGTGGTATATGTCACACGTGAACTGCGTGTCTCCCCTGGTTTGTCTTTTGTGTAGATTCTGGTCCTTTGTGGCTTTTAGGTTTTGAGTCCTACTTAGGAGAACTTTCCCCAGGCTGCTTCATAAACGGAAATGGCCTCCCAAGCCCTCTTGCAGTCTCTTGTTTAAATGTATACGACTTACATGCCTCAAAAGGCTTCTCTGTTTTTATAGTATTAAAAAGTGTTTGCAGGCCAGGCAGTGGTGGCACACGCCTTTGATCCCAGCACTGGGGAGGCAGAGGCAGGGGGATCCCTGTGAGTTTGATGCCAGCCTGGTCTACAGAGTGAGTGCCAGGACAGCCTCCAAAGAGAAACCCTGTCTCCAAAAACCAAAAAAAAAAAAAAATAAAGGTGTTTGCCCAGCACTTGGGAGGCAGATGCAGGGGGATCTCTGTGAGTTCCAGGCCAGCTTGGTCAGCATGGTGAGTTCTAGGACAGCAGGGCTATGTAGAGACACCTGTATCAAAAACAACAAAACCAAAACAAATTGTTTTATGACTCCCTGGCTTTGAAGTATGCGGTTGGGATCTAATGTGCTCAGCATCAGCGCAGTACAGGCCTCTCTCCTTTCTGTTTGGAGACTCTGGGGCTTGAGCCAGGCCCTCACGCTAAGCAAGCCCTCCGCCACTGAGCTAGCTGGCCAGGTGAGTTTACTGAGCCATGACCCCGTTGGGCCAGCAGTGATCTCTGGGTACTCAGTCTGATTAGCATCAGCTGTCACGTCAGCCTCATACCCAGCCGCAGCTGCCTCCCTCCACCCCTTCTCCACAGAGACGTTCAGCCCTCAGCTTCCATGATCGACTCATTCATGTGTGTTCTGTGGTGGTTGTTTCTGTCATTGCATTTATTTATTTTACGTGTGAGCACACATGTCACCTAGCACACGGGGAGGTCAGAGGACAGCTTGTGGGAATCACTTATCTCCTTCCATCATGTGTGTCCCAGAAATCAAACTCCTCCCTCCTCCCCCGCCCCGGGCTTGGTGGCCAGCACCTTTGCCCACTGAGCCAGCCACAGGCCCAGCATGGCTGGTTCTCCAGGTCAGCCACACTGCAGCAAGGGTGACACACGCTGAGGTTCACGCGCTGCTTCATGCTCCTTGGTAACCCAGTCCAGATTTCCATGGCAACCCTGTTTATTTGCCTTCTGACCTGAGGAGCCACTTACTTAGGGTGTGGGAGTGCATACCTTGACAGATGGATCCCAGGAGAAATGGTGTTTTGTGATAATGCTCTTTCCCTCCCAGAGCGAGGCATGCCTGTATGTTCAGACTTTCTCCTGTGCCCCCCCCCCGTCCCCGCGGGAATGTTCTGTCGCCACATTTAGCTCCCCCACATTTGGGGGCCAGTCTGCCCCTGGAGAGGACAGCATTTTTGACACCCCATTCCCCTGTAGCCGATGCTGATCATGTGACTGCGGCCGACTCCTGCCACCTTCTTTCATTCTGTTGCTAAAAGAACTTTCCAGTTTTACAGTAGCCCCTGGAAACGGTAATCTGTTCCGTATTTTGTCCTTTAGAGACCAGCCTCGTGCAGTCCAGGCTGGCTGCAAACTTGCCATGGGAGTTAGAATGCGGCCACCGTGCTGCTCCCACCTGCAGGGACTCGGGGTCACAGGTGTGCATCGCCATGCTGGCTTTTTGTATGCTCGTTGTTTTCAGTCAGGCTCTCACTCCGTCGCCCTGGCTGGCCTGGAGTCTGCCTTGTCAATCAGACTGGCCTCAAATCCACCACTATCCACCTGCCTCCGCCTCCCCAGTGCTGGGGATTGAGGGTGTGGGCGGCCATGTCTGGCTCCGACTCTACCTTTGTCTTGTTGAGTAGGGTTGCCTCCCTGACCTGCGTCATCCATGGAGCAGTGGTGGCCGCCATCCCGCATACTGTAGCGTGCTGCCAAGGAAACGCTATCTGTGAAATGAGTATTTGATCAAGTTAAGTCAGCCTCCATTTTATTAAAGTCTCACAATCAAGAGTGGGGGTTGGAACATTTCCAGATGGCTTTCCGGGTTATGAGTCTTCATGTTGAAGTACCCTCGCCTTCTGGTCGAACCCCATGTGGTCATGGAGGACTCGTTCTTCATAAGGCTTTCGGGTCTTCTTGTCTTCTGGCGGCTAACCCGTTGCCATCTGTAGCCTCCCTGGATCCCTGCACACTCGTCGACAGTTCAGTGGAATTGCCTGTTGGAAAGCTTGCTCAGTTTCAGGGTGAAACTAAGCCAGTGCATGCCGGGTGGGACTGGTAGCCTCTTAATGCTGTCGGCTGTTTCTTCTCTCCCGCTCCGTGAATGGGCCTGATAATTTAACATAATTTGATCCAGGTTTTTCGACGAGGTTGCATAGGGATGAACATAGTGTAACTTGATCACCCTGAGCCGGATATTTTCTGGGTTTGTAGCTTCATGCACAGTTGTAGGAGCCAGGGGAGGACCTGAGCTTCCCGCCCTTGTCAGAAGCAGTCTCTGCCCTGGCTGGAACCTGCTGATTCGGCTGCCAGTTGTGAGCCCCAGGCCTTGGGCTGTGTTTGCTACACCAGAGCTAGTGCTGGGGTTAGAGTCTCATGTCGCCTGTCACAGGCTCTTTGCTGAGCCATCTTCTGTCCTCTTCCCCTCTCCTTGACTACATTAGCTGACGATTTGATCTACTGCCATTCCCTAAAGATCAATCTACAGTATTTATTAGGATTATTACCCTTTAAGGATTCTAACTCATTGATTTATGCTTTTATCTTTATTAAAATCTTCCTGCTTTTTGAAGTTAGGTCTCTAAAAGTATACTTAGCTCTGTGTGAGTGTGTGAGAAACAGTGTGCACCACAGCTGGAGGTGTGGGTGGGGTCAGAGAATGGACTGCAGGAACCAGTTCTGTGCCCACACCATCTGGGCTCTAAGACTTGAGCCGGGGTCTCAGGTTTGGGAACCGGTGCCTTCACCTACTGAGCGGTCTTGCATGCTCTGCAATGATTATATTTTTATTTAAGAAAAAGGCTACAAAGTCTACACTGGTATTTTGAATTTGTTTTCTACGTGTTTTACAGTTTTGGTTCTGACTTTTCTGCACCCTAACGGTCCATCTAAGCAGGAGTTGTGTGTGTGTCTGGGGCACCCAAAAAATACCAGCTCTTGTGTGCAGTCCTTCCTGATATAAAATAACCTTTGGTTTTGTTTTTTCAATGGGGATTCAGAAGGCTGCGAGCCTGTCTTTGGTTGAGGGCTTGGCACACACCTTTTTCCTCTGCATCCACCTGGATAAGGAGCTCCATGCCCTCTGCTAATGAGCTCCAGACTGTTTCTTCTCGTAGACCCCATAATAATGCTGCAGTGCTGTTTAATGTGCAGATGTCAGTACTGTAAACCTTCATGGTAATCCAGTAAAAAAAAAAAAAAAAAAAAAAAAAAAGAAAAATGTATTTGACACTTTGGGGCCTGAATGAGACTATCTGTAAGATAATTTTTGAACTCACGTCTTTTGTGGCACCTTTGCCAGTTCTCTGGATAACTTGGTTTCCACGTGGCTGTAATGCTGTGATTGAACTATGTATGGGGGAGGGTGCCTTCCCCCACCGTCTCCCTCCAAACCCAGCGCTCAGTGGTTGGCAAAGCTGGATCAGGCACGGCCCCCCTTGGCTCTCTTAGGATCTGGACTGAAGTCCTCATGTTGTCAAGGGCAGGTACTCTACGGACGGAGCCTAGCTGTCTCTCTCCCTGCGGAAAATGATGGAATCGGTGTTCAGCAGTTGTGCTTTGGACTTTATATCTGCCACCTCACGGCGCCTGTTAGTAAAGATGAGGATGGTGCCGTGCTGTACCCATCCCCTCATTCCCTTCCACGGACAGCAGCCTCTCTGGGGCATTAACTCAGGTCCTGGTTTTGTTTCACTGCGTTTTCAACAAATAAGATCAGTGCACCAATGTGTTAGCCTTACGTTCCATCATCTGAAGTTAGTTGGCCTCCAGTGTGTTGCTGGGGGGCCTCACGTAATCCATATTCACGATTTCCTACCTCCCAAATGCTCCATCTCCGGAATCTCTATTGAGAAGCTTAAAATGAAACTTGATGCCTCCCTGCACCCACCCCACCCCTGTAGCCTTGTTTTCAAACTTAGGTGTCCTTGCTATCCATTTACTTCACCGAACTGCCTCAGGTTGACCTGTTTGTACCCCGTTACCGGGCCGCTAAGCCCAGCTCCTAGCTTTCATTTGGGCCCTTCCCCCTCTGTGTTTGCTCCACCCCCCCACACCCCCTTTGCAGACCATTCTCTCCTCCTGAGCAGCTGCTTGTGCTCTTGCTTCCCAGACACATTGCGTTCACGCCTTCCCGGGTCCATCTCACCACTGGGCTGTCCCTGCCATCTCTTCGATGGCGACAGTCTCCTTGGGATGGAGTTTTTGTACCAACCATGACCTTGCCACCAAGTTTTATTTTGATGAGGTCTGATGCTTGTGCAGTGTGGATTACCTCTGGAGAAAGTGAGTTTGTCCCGCCCAGCTGTCGGCAGGAAGTTCGTGGTTTAGAAAAGCTGAGGCCCATGACCTGACTGGACTTTTAAAATGTCACAAATGCACTTATGCATTGCTCCGGGGCTGCAAAGCAGCCGGGACATGGCTGTGTGATTTCGTTTGTAGTCCTGTGTTCTCTTCAGCCAAGGAGGACTTCAGGCTTTGCGTTTGGGGAGTCCCCTGGCCTTGGGGCGTGCATGCTGCTGGCTCAGTGCGCCATACTTTCCCACTTTCTCCCACCTCACTTCATCTTTGTGTGCATTCGGGCCTCATGGGCCGTGTGCACTCTGCACAGGAGCAATGGCCCCTTTACACGCCGCTGGTTGAGTACCTGGGCTGTTTCTGGTCCAGTTCTTCGCGGAGGGCCCCACTCTCACGGGGCTGCCCTTGTTAGGCAGGATCGCACCGTGGGGTCCAGGTTGGCCACAAACTTCTAGCGTCCTCTGGCCTCTGCCTTTACGTGCTGGGGTCATAGGTATGGGCCACCACGCGGGCCACCACACCTAGTTGGGCAGTGGCTGCCTTTCTTCCAGGGCTGTAACGGAGGAGCACAGAAGGCCGCCGTAGGCACGCTGCTTCCTACTCTAGTCATGTCCATCGCCATAGCCACCAGACAAGACACCAGGTCTGGCCATAGCCGAAGAGCACAAGAGGGAGCACGGAAGGAGAGGGAATTGTGTCCCAGGCTCTGCTGCCAGCCCTGCCCTGACACCTGGGTGACGCGAGGAGCCTTCTCCTTTCTTTTGTCCCAAGAAGAGCTCGGAGCAGAGGGCTGGCCTGAGATTTGGGCTGAGCTGGATTAGCACCAAGGTAGGAAGGTGGCCAGGCCATAGCCAGCATGACTTGGACACATTGGTCAGTCTCCTAGAACCTGTGTCCCCTCAGATGAGCAGGCTGTGGCCTGGTGGCCTATTCTAGGTAGCAACAGAAAGTAACCTGAAAAGTGTGTGTGTGCGCGTGCGTACGCATGTCCCCTCCCTTAGGCCTAACAGCTAAGTCTTCCCAACTGTCCAGTCCCAAGGCCACCCTGACCCTGACCCTCCCCAGAGGCAGGGTCTCAGTTACGCAGCACCTCAGCAGCTGATACATAGTTGTCTTTCTCATTGCTAATATACAAACCGAGTCCTGTGCTGCTAAAAATACAGGCTCACCGAGCCCCAAGGAGGTAGTGTAGCTGGTAGGGAGGGTTCAGGGACTGGGCACTGCTGGGGAACGGGCAGTAGACAACTTTGGCAGACCCTGCCCCAGGAACTGAGCTGGATGGATCCAAGGGGTCAGGTCCTGGCCAGACCTCTCACAGGGCATGCGTGTGACTTCAGAGGGTGCCTGGACTGCAGGGAAGGGGAGCTTAGGGGGCAGCGGCCAGTTCCAACAGGTTGCGTGCCGTCTTCCCCACCCCAGTTCTGTATCTGTAGCCGCCTAAGAGGTTTCCCGCCACTGCCCTCCCCGTGGCTGAGAAACACTGCATCTAACTCAGGAGCAGGTAGACTCTCAGCCTTCCCTACTGCTGGGCATTCCCTATGACCTGCCCCAGTGACCTCCGAGCCACTGGCCTTCCTGTGGGGGCCGGCACGATGGCTCAGCAGGAAAGGTGCTTGCTGCCAAGGCTGGCGATGTGAGTTCAGTTCCTGGGGCCCACATGGTAAGGAGAGAGCGGACACTTGGAAGTTGCTCTCTAACCTCCTCATGTTGGAATGTCACTCTCTAGTTATCACCGATGTCTCGATTCCTCCTCGCCTTCAGCACCAGGCACTGGGGAGATTGACTCCTCCCTCCCGAGTGCTCTTGTGAATCTGTCCCCTGACCTGCTGGAGCCTCTCCTTATGACGGGTGCCCCCGGGGCCCTTCAGTTTAGCTCATTAGGCTTCAGAAGTGGAAGCTGTTTGGGCTCTTCTGGATTCCCGAGGCTTGGGACAAGGAGGCCAGCTGCTGCCCCAGCCCCCGGCCCCCGGCCCCCGGCCCCCGGCCCCCGGCCCACCTTCAGAGCACCCTGTTCTGTTAAGCTTCCCCCAGTGTCAGGGGTAGAACCCTGTGTGTGTACTCAGCAACCGCTCTACCCGTGAGCTACAAGCTCAGCCCTAGTATTTAACCTTATTTTCTGAAATGTGAGCAGGTAGGCTAGAACTGAAAGGTAGGGGATCTGGCGTTGGGCAAACGGCAGGAGGAGGCTTGGTGTGGCGGGCTGAGCCCGGCTGACCCGTGTGACCCGTGTGAACGGTACACACTTGACTCATGTGTGGTGGAAACAGCCAGGCTGAGGGACAAATAAGAACCTGTGAGGCGCAGGTGAGGGAGAGGCATGTCAGCATGGGGAAGGACAGAAATGACACAGAGGCCACCCGGGGCTCTGGCCACCCCGAGCTGAGGAAGGCCCCGGAGTGTCTGCCTGTTGCAGGGTGTGCAGGATGTCCCTGACCAGATCTCATGGCCTCCTCCGTGTGCTTAGTCACATTCTCCCACTCAAGCTTCGCCTGTCCAAGAGACAGGCCCGAGGGCTGTAACCACACACACACACACACACACACACACACACACACACACACACACACACACACGGCCCCCAGCCATTATGCAGGGGCTGATCCTCTGGGTGACCACCAGGGGTCAGTATGTGCAGCAGACTGGGGTCCCTGGGAAGCCAGCAAGGTGCCAAGCACCCGTCCCGTGACTGCTTGTGTCCTTCCCAGTAAGGACCAGAGAGCAGCTGCTGCCCCCTGCCCAGTCGCCCCCCACCACCCCGAGCGGCCTCATTAGGCATTCTGCTGGTGCCACCAGCTAATTAGTGTCACGTTAATTGAGCATTCAGGAGGCTGCCACCTCCAAGGGCACAGTGTCACAGTGAAGGGGAATGCAGATGGAGGGTGGCGCCCTGGGACTTCCTGATCCCTTGTTGGGAAGCTGGGGCTGGACGGAAGCGAGGAAAGTCACCTCACTGATGGCCTCACCGCTCTCTGTCCTGTGGGGACGACGTACCCAGACATCCCCTGGGACCGCTCTGGGGCATGTGCCCGAGAGGCGGGAGGGGCCGGGCTCCCAGGGGAGACCCAGCTCTAGGTGCGCTCTAAGAGCCGCCCCCCCCCAGGCTCCTGAGCAGGTGCCTGCCCTCCCAGAACGTCTGTCTGTCAGGTGGAGCTAGCACAGGACACTCCCCCACCAAACAGCCACCTGGGGCCACCTCCTCCGTGATGCAGGCCTGGACCCTGCAAGGCACCTCGAGCACAGGGCAGGAATTCTGGGGTGGGGGCTCCCTCTCTTCCTGGGACAAGCATCTCATTACAGCTGAAGTCTCCTGGAACCCACCCTTCAGCCCCACGCCAGTAACACGCCAGGAAGAACACAGGCTGCCTGAGTTGACAGGGTCAAGGTGAAGCCTGCGACCCAACTCATAACACTCACCTTCTCAGTCCCAGCAGGGAGCCCACAGCACAGCCCCACCCGCCTTCCCTTCCCTGCCGACAGCAGCGAAGCCCTCTGTCTCCCCAAGGCAACATTAAACCCCACTCAGAGGGCTGGTTTTAATTGGCTTAATATACTCGTTAATAACCGCGTCTATTTAACGCACCTGTAAAAAGGTCCATAACATTAACTTAATGGCAGCGCCAGTCCGCCCGGCACTTCCTGCCAGCCTTTTAAATCTCCAGACAAGCCGTTAATGGGGCTTCCTGGATGGAGATGGATTAGGGAGCTGAGCTGGGAGAGGCAGCCCAGGTCACCCTTACTCCAGGCTAACCCTGCATGTCTAACCTTTTTTGGAGCAGCATGCCCTCCAGAGCGGACTCAGGAGGGCACAGTGCCTGACCAGGGGAAAGAAACTGTGACACCCACCGTGTGCCTTCAGGGTCTGTGACAGGAAAATGCAGGACGAGGTCTGGGTCAGGTAGTTCCTCCAATGTCGCCTTGAACAGCCAATCTTACTGGAGGCTTCTACAGAGACGCTGAGCTCTCTGTCACACAAGAGCTCCAAAGAGATGACGCCAGCTCTGGTCCAGGCCCAGGACAGCAAGGAGGGCCAGTCCTTTGCATCTACCTGCTCCCAGCAGCCTCCAGGGCTCAAGCAGTGTGGACTCAATTTACCCACCCCCAGCCGGGAGGGGGCGGCGGCCTGCGGACGCACACGACAGACCTGGGGTATAAAAGCCCGTCAGTGCTCGGTTGGCCTGTGACCGTCCTGCTCACTACCCATACTCAAAGGTGTCCCCTCCCCCCCCCCCCACTGCATCCCCATCGCTCACTTTCTCCAGCCAGGCCCACATAAAGGTCAATTCAAGATGGACACGTTAGCCCTGCTTATGCCACCAGCAGGGGGCCTCCAGGGAATTACTTATACCCCAGTCATATGGATGGTCCGTCCTGTCACCCCCACCACCACCACATGGCACACACTCCAGAAGACCACAGTGGCCTGGTGCCTGGACGGTTCAGTTCCCAGCACCAGTTCTGCACAGCTCCCGCCTCCACGGCTCCCTCTTACTCAGAAGTTGCTTCCTCGCTGACCAAAGTGCCAAAGTGTCCCAGGGGTCGGTGCCAGGCAACCACTGTGCCGCAGACACGAGCGAGAAGCTGCCCTGGGGTGTCCCTGGGGTGGAGGGGGAAGCGTTTAGGGTCTTCTGACCATGAGGTACCTGTCTGTGGCCTTTCACCAAGTCACCAGGAGTGGTGGTGCACGCCTTTAATCATAGCGCTCGGGAGGCAGAGGCAGGTGGATCTTTGTGAGTTTGAGTCCAGCCTGGTCTACAGAGCAAGTTCCAGGACAGCCAGAGCTGTTACACAGAGAAACCCTGTCTCGAAAAGAAACAAAATAAATAAATGAAAGACGTCACTTAGCACCCCCACCCACCCACTACATCCTTCCCAATATAATGGACCCACTAATCCCCGTCCATGTCAAACGAGGGGGAAACCAGACAGCACTATTTACGGGAGACGCGCCCAAGAATGCGGATGTGTCCGCCACACCTGTCTACCAGCCACCACGCTGTTGCTGCCCACCATCCCCATCCGGAGTGCTGGCGCCTTCCCTGGCTGCTGGCATAGTCGGGCTTGGAAAGGGCGGGTATGCGGCTCAGAGGCAGTGGTGGGTCCAGAGCAGACGGGCTCAGGCGTTCCTGTTCCCTGTGGGTAGTGGGGCCCCAGCCGGGCACAAGCCAGGACAGGGAGCTCTGAGTGAGTCCAGCTGCAGACGCCCACTGTGCTCCCTTCACAGATGGCAGACGCCACTGTGACTCCCCAAACCACTGGAACACAGGTGTGGTGGGGGCTGGGCTTCCCCCGGGGGCCATGCAGCCTCCCCTTATCCTCAGCCAAGAGCTCTGCCGCCCCTCCAGGAGGGCCTCCCTGTTCCCTCCTGCCCCGTGCTCTTTAAACTGTGTGATGGCATGAACACTTGTGACTGGTTTTTCTCCACCACAAAATCTGGGACTTTGCCAACCCGGGTCCATGAGCCAAGAAGCCTGGGGTCCCAAGCCAGGCTCACCGCAGAACAGGCTGTGTTTAAAGCACGGTGGGGTAGCTACAAAAAGGTCTTTCAGGGATAAGGCTTAAGGCGGGGATGCTGTCTCAACGGTGTACACGAGGCCCACGGTTAAACCAGGCCTGTGACGGGATGGATTCTCGTGGCAACCTCACCATCACCATGCCCTGACACAGGCTCACCAAACCAACCAGCCAGCCCCTGAGCGGCTGGACTGTGGCTCCTGAGGGTGGCCCTCGGCCTCAGACATGCCGCAGCCCCGCCAGGCACCGCCGGGGTGGAGTGACGGTGATGCAGAAGACAGACTGACTTAGCTCTGCCCTTGGCTGGCTGTAACCTCTGACCTCTTCAACTACAAAACACAGACCTGTGTGTCCTTTTACCTTGCGCCGGGTGACGACCCTGTGGCTGAGTGTCTACTCAGGGCCCCTGAGGAGCCGCAGCTGGGACGGAACATGACTGTCATGGCCTCTCAAGGTCCCCACGTGACTGGGTGCTATAGAAGAGCCAAACTGCAGAAACCCGCGTTCCCTTCCCAAGGGCCTGGCTGGTTATACAGCCCAACCCTGCCCGGTCAGCGTGGGACCCGGGAAGCCGCGCCCCAGGCCGCTGCACATGCCGCGTACATCGCAGGGGTGCCATCCCCACCCTCTCACAGTAGTCTGGTCTTCCACACACAAGCCACTCAGAAAAGGACGATGCAGAGCCCACACCCAGCCAGCCAGGGAGGTGCTGCATTCGAGACACGCTCTCCCTCGAGAGCCCCGCCTGCAGGGTGGCCCACTGGCCAGACGGGGGCGAGGTGGCCCCGTTTGGTGGGAAGACCCTGGAAGCAGGCATTTCCTCCCCTTTCTTAAGGTTCTGAACACCTAATTTATTCCATCCATTAGATAGATTTTGTAGATTTAATCATTTTCACAGTTGGTGGCTCATTGGATACTCAAGATAAACTCCCAATGAAAGCATAATGCAGAGGACAGATGAGTTTTTCACACCACAATGGCAGAGCCTTGCTTGGAAAGAGTTTAAGGGGGACAGGAATACGCACAGCTATCATTTCTTCCCCTCGCGGCAGCTGCTTTTGCTGAGTCTGGTAGGTTTCCACAGTTAATTTCACCAGTTTTGTTCATCTGTAAAATTGCATAAAAGTGACATTTTTGTGCTCATTATAGCAACTGCTGATTTATGGCTGGCAACTGAGGAGCTGGCCCCTTCTTCGCGGGACTCTCAGAGCGGTGCTAAGCGCCCATGAAATTGCTTGTATAATGTAGTTTAAATCCAATCGCAGAGAAAGATTCCCCCGTTGGCCAAAGTGACATTTCCATTCTCCACACCGAGTTTATTTTGGGCCACTTAGGAGCTGGGGACGCCCAGAGCAGGGTCCAGGGTGGACTCCCCTTCGGGGCCCAGGTTAGGCTCAAGGGATGGAGAGATGGAGGAATGCTACCCTGTGCCACGCTGTCACAGCCTCCTACTACCCTGCTGCATCTGAGCCTTGCTGGCCAACGGGGCTGTGCTGTCCTGTGTCCTGTGGGATGTGAGCCACCAGGTCCAACTGGAAGCCACCAGTATAGTACGCACAGCCCTAGTCACACAAGCAGGAGTGCCCAGTGCAGTGAGAAGCCGCCCTGATGTGCACAGGCCCCGCCTCAGCTGGCCTGGCCTCTCCCAGCTGTCTCTGCTGCCAGCCTGCCTAATACAAAGAACCGACCTTCCAGGCTAGGGTTGGACCAAGGCCATGCAGGTCAGGGCTCTGGAGGAAGCCTCCAACTGAAGGACGTCATGGGTGTGTCCCGCCCTGGCGAGGCCCCGCCCTGGGCCAGACTTGCACATTGCTGTCCTCCAGCACGGCCTGCTACACGTGATCCTGCTAAACCCTCACAGCCACCCTCGGGGAAATAGACACCCAGCGTGGTGAAGCCCCTACCTAAGTCCCCCAGGGTTATGATGCCCCACCACCCACTGTGTACCTCACACCGCCAGGCCCCTCAGCACCGTATAATGTAGTTTAAATCCAAGCCGCCCTGGCCCCGCAAGTGGGGAAACTGAAGCTTGCCTAAGCACACGGCCCACATAACCAGTTCCGCCCAAACCCGCCAACAGCAGTACGGGTTTTCCTGTGTGCCACGGTAACACCCGCTTCCCCCATCACCCCGCCTCAGAGGACACTCTGGGTTGTGCTCAGTCTAGAATGGCTCAGGGTGCAGTTGTCCAGCAACTCACCTCCCCCTGGCAGAGCCAGTAGTGACCACCTATAGCGGGCGAGTCTCACGATCTACAATGTCACACACAGTATTAACAGGCCAGCCGCCAAGAGCACCCGGCGTCCGGTTCATCTCACCCAGCCCGAACGCCAGCACAGCTACTCCATGTTGCTGGATGTGGGCGCAGAGCTAGGATGCCTGGTTGGTAGGGCACTTTGCCTGGCACAGTGAGGTTCTGGGTTTGATTCTAGACAGGCATGAACAGGACGTGACGGCTGGCAGCTGTGACCCCAGCTCCCGGGAGGGAGAGGCAGGAGGACCAGAAGCTCAGGGTCATTCTTGTGTACACATCAAGTTTGCAGCCAGCCTGGGACACATGCAGGACCCTGTCAGAGGGAGAGAGCTGGCAGCTTGGCGGGGGGGGGGGGGGCAGCGTATCGCAACCTGGTACATGTGTGTTGGTTCCTCTATGAACCTTACGCTTTGGTTCAAAAGTCGGAAGTGTGGATGGAACAGAGGAAATCCAGTGAGGGAACGGGCAGCTCCGGAGCCCTGGTGGGGAAGGAGGGGTTGTGGCTGCCAGCCTGACTCTCACGTGCGCCTGTCTTCTCCCCGCAGACGAGTCGGTGGCCAGCTCTATGCATTCCTCCCGCTACCCGAGCCCAGCCGAGCTGGATGCCTACGCGGAGAAGGTGGTCAACAGCCCGCTGTCCATCAAGATCTTCCCCACCAACATCCGAGTGCCGCAGCACAAGCACCTTAGCCGCACGGTCAACGGCTTTGACACCAGTGGCCAGCGCTACAGCCCCTACCCTCAGCACTCCACCGGCTACCAGGGCCTGCTGGCCATCGTCAAGGCTGCGGTCGTCTCCTCCAGCTCGGCAGTGCCCGCCGGGCACGCCAAAAGCGTGCTCAAGAGTGTGGAGGGCAAGCGGACTAAGCTGTCGCCCGCCGCGGTGCAGGTGGGCGTCGCGCCCTACCCGGTGCCCAGCGCCCTGGGGCCTTTGGCTTACCCGAAGCCACCCGAGGCACCCGCCCCGCCACCCAGCCTGCCCGCAGCCGCCACTGCCACCTCTGTGATCCCTCTGCCGGGCCGGGGCCTTCCCCTGCCACCCTCCAACCTGCCCTCTATCCATAGCATCCTCTACCAGCTCAACCAGCAGTGCCAGGCTCCAGGTGCCGCGCCAGGCGCCTGCCAGGGCGTGGCTGTGCCCCACCCTAGTCCAGCCAAGCATGGCCCAGTGCCCAACTTTCCTGGCATGGCTTACCCAGCCACGGCCGCTCCGCCAGACTGCCGGAAAGGCACAGAACTGAGCCAGGGGGCCACACCAGCACTGACACTGACCGGGGCCACCAAAGCTGCAGGGTTTGCAGACGGCGGTGGCCTGGATTACCTGCTGTGGCCACAGAAGCCGCCTCCACCCCCACCCCAGCCACTTCGGGCCTACAGCAGCAGCGGCAGCACCGTAGCCAACAAGTCCCCTGAGACGTGTGGCGGCCGGGCATTTGAGAGGGCCAACGGGTCGCCCCACAACTGTGGCATGGGGCTGCCCACCAGCTTTACCGTGGGCCAGTACTTCGCTGCCCCTTGGAACAGTGTCCTGGTGACACCTACTAGTGACTGCTACAATCCAGCAGCAGCTACGGTAGTGACAGAGCTGGGGCCAGGAGCTGCCAGGGAGCTAACGGGACCTCCTGCGGACACGCTCTCTGGCCTGGCCAGCAAGAGCGTGTGCAACACAGCGATGCTGAGCAGTAGCCTACAGTCGCTGGAATATCTCATCAACGACATCCGGCCGCCCTGTATCAAGGAGCAGATGCTGGGCAAGGGCTACGAGACGGTGGCTGTGCCCCGGCTGCTGGACCACCAGCACGCGCACATCCGGCTACCTGTCTACAGATAAGGCCCACCCTGCGGGCACGGGAACTGATGGGCGATGGACAAGGTGCCGGGGTTGGCAGGCTGCGGCACAGGGCATGATGTTAGCAGGGCGTCCCACCTGCCCTGGGGCCACGTGTCCAGGGAAGCCAGGCTGGTTACCCCTGCACTTTGGTGGGCAGGCAGATTGGCCTCACACAACAGGGCTACCCCTCACCCCCCAATTTGCCGCCCCAGGAAGCAGGGCGGGTCTAGGGGTGGCCTGTAAGGCCCATCCTTCCTCCATCGAGGCAGGAAAGAGGATCTTCTGCACACAGGAAGTTCCTTCTGGGGCTTCAACAGAGGTACTCAGACCAGGGGTGCTCAAGTCAGCCTGAGTCACACACTGGGTCTCTGCCCACAATCCCCTAGTCTCTCAGAAAAGGAGGGGAAGGAAGCATAGGAAGTCCCTGGGCCCAAGCGCCCCCGCCCTACCAGCTAACCCAGGTAAAGACCACTCCGACTCAGACTCCCAGAGGTCTCAGGACACCTAGCAGTCCCCTGTCCCCTCCGCACCTTCCTACTACAAGTCAGGCCCCACCCTACTGTACACTCCGGCTGGGTCCACCTCCCTTCCCTGGTTACACCTTAGAGGTGTTGGGGACAGCTGGTGCATTGCACAAGGGCACCCTGCCCTCAGAGATGCCACTTGCATCCTAGACTTGTATATTTATTACAGTTGTCTGCATTTCGAGGAAGGGGCACCATTTTCCTACTCGCACAAAGATGTCACAGGGGCTAGGGGGGGCCTGTAAATTCAGACTCCGTTCACAAGGACGATCTAGGCTTCTTCCAGTGTGGGGTCTCCTGGGAGGAGCTAGGGAGAGGGTGAGCGACCGGCTGTAACTGGAACACCCCACCCAGGTCCTTCCCCCAGGCCTGCACTGTTGGGGGGGGGAGCGGGCGTAGATAAGCCCCACAAGTGGTCAAGACCCAGCCTGCCCCAGGCGATCACTCGGGAAGCGGTACCGTATCTCTCCAAGGCCTGTCCAAGCACTAAGTGCATTTACAAATCTCCGAGAATGTTTTTTTATACTAAAATTGACCGTTATATTCTACTTTGAGAAGTGCAGTCTGCACTATATTGTTTTAAAAACGAACAGAAAGAGAAAAAAAAAAAAAAACAGAAAACAGATGGTGTCTCAGCTGTGTGCATGCAGTGACAGTGACGCGATTTCCTCTCTCCCTGGCTCCCTCCCTCTGGGATCCACGGGAGGGCGCCCCAGGGAGCCGGGCAGGCGGGTGGGAGGCTGGTAGCATAGCCATGTTCCATGCCCAAGTTATTACAAAGCTCTCCAAGCTTGGTGCTGCCCCATGCATTACGCGTCATCTTTGGCGGCCAACGGGTGGCCACAGGAGCAAAATCAGAACCAAACCTGAGCTCCCACAGCTTTTCCCAGTGCTGAGTGGGTTCCAGCCCTTCCCCCCACCCCAATCGTAAGTCCCCCCCCCAGCCCGTGTGTCATCCTCCCAGCTTAAGTGGCAGCAGAGTAGCTGGGGACAGGCTTGCCATCATCCTGACCAGCGCAGATACTCTGGACCCGACACCTGTCAGTCCTGCCACAGGGTGCTCATCATTCACCAGGGACCAGCAGGACCTTGCCCCATAGACACTCGCAACACCCTTGGGAGGTGGGAATTCTCCTGCCTGGGACTACAATGCCGTGGGCCAGGTGCCAACCTGGAGAAAGGCAAGAGACCTGCCCTAGGGTCTGCAGGGGTGTGGGGGAGGTCAGAACACCTAGCAGGAGGGAGCCAGGCGGAGGGGTCCAACCCCACAGTATGAGGGCTTCCTTGTGCCCTGTCCCCAGCCCCTCTCCTGTCCAAGAGCCAGGCACCTGTGCCAGGAAAAACTGGGACCTCCAGTCTGAGGCAGCCCTCCCGCGGGGCTTAGGGCAGAGGTCCCAGGTCAGCTGGGGCGGGAGACGCCTGAAACCTTCCGGAAACCCAGAGTCCACTCAAAGGGAAACAGTCTCAATGTCACCAAGTGTGGACATGACCAGGACCTTCTTTGGCAAGTTCACGAGCCACCTGATAGCCCAGGGGGTACATGGGTAAGCGGTCGAAAGACAGGCGGGGTGGAATCAGGAAGAGAATCAACAGGTGACAGACACGATGACCTCAGTGGCCCAACCAGGTGAGGAATAAGATTACACCTGTTTCCCAGACACAGGACCCCAGGGACACCGGCAAAATAATGGCAGCCCCACACAGCCTCAAGCAAAAGCCAGTGGGACACCCAGAGCCAACAGGCATGGGAGGCAGCTGGACAGGGTCTGAGCTCCAACTGCTACACTGAGCTGCTCTTAACCAAGCTTTCCTCCCGAAACTGGCATTTTGTGATGGAAACAAAATCGTCAGGCGTGGCGGCGACTGGAGGGTAGACCAGTCTGCCCTGTGGCTGGGCTATTTCTCCCTGGGCCTCAGTTTCTCTTCCTGGGAGCCGAGATAGCTGGCCTGAAGAGCATTCTAGATGTTATAGCAATGACCCATGCTTTCACGGTGACCCTGGATGGACAGGTGACCCAGCGTTAGAACAGGTCAGGCCACCAGAGCGATGGAAGGCCACAGTCAAAGCAGCCTCAGGACCAAGCAGCTCCTGCTGGCACGGGCGGCACAGGTGAGTCGGATGAAGCTCGCCACAAGCCCACAGCCTCCTACTCAAGGCTGCCCTCCCAAACCATCTCCACCCCTAAGGGCTCTACGCATGGCTGGGGCAGCATACATGCCAGGCTTTGCTTGCCTTCAAGAAGCAGGGGTTGGCTGGCACGGCTGGGCCGCAGGCCTGCATGTTGGACAACCAAGCCCATAGAAGTGGCCTTCTCCACCTTCTCCCTCCCCAGCTTCCGTTCTGGGTCTCTGCCCTGCATGCCGGGCTCCCTCCCCCTGAACTGTCTGGGGCTCCACATCTCCAGGCTGATCAAGTGGCCAGGCATGCTCCACCACATCCACGGCCACCAAGGAACAATTTCTGCATCTTACCAGATCAGCACAGCCAGGGACTGAGAGCTGCTGGGACACACACCAGGCGTAACGCCTTAGGTCCCAGCCCCCACACTGCCCCAAACAAACAGGCACCGCAGACACACATCACACGGGCGGCGTATAAAAGGCTCTGAAAGGATCTGCAGGCTGATGAATGCCCTTCAGACTTCAGCCCCACATTCTGCCAACATTTGAACTTGAGTTTGTGTTTCTATTAATGTCCCAGGGAGCAAAACTCCGTTCAGAGAAACACCAATGAGGAAAATGAACGGGTGCCCCGCCCCCTCCCTCTGGACTCAGTTTCCCCAGCTGTAACACAAGGCTTCATCAAGAGCTATGGACGAGCAAGGAGTTGACTCCAACCATAACCGGCCTCAGACCTAGGTTCACAGCGTCCTAATATGGGAGGACAGGGCAGGACAGCCGCAAACACACTTTTGTTTGTTTGGGGCAGGGACCCTTGGATACCAGATCCCCCTGCCTCAGCCTCCACATGCTGAGGTTACAGGCTGGAGCCAATGCAGCTAAAATAATTAACAGCCTTGAGAAGTAATTGTTCAGTCAAGACCAGAGTTCCTGCGAGCCTCTTCTGACCTCTGACCCCCTTTGCTGTGCTCGACAATGTATCGATTCCCAGAAACTTTAAACTTGGGGACAGTGGCAGCCACCCCATAGGCATGCTCATCCCTTATGAAAGCCAGAGGTCCCTGGAGGGACAGGGTACCAAGAGAGCAAGGGGGTGGTGAAAGGGGTTCAGCTGACTGACAGGGTCTTAGCAACAGAAGGGAGGCAGAAGCCATGAGGGCACAGTGCTGGGTTCAAATCTTACCTTCACTGTCCGTGGCCCTGGCAACCGTCCTGGCTTGGGGTTTGGCTGGCTTCTGAATCCATTAACTATGGCTGACCACATAAGAGCACTGGCTGCTCTCACAGAGGACCTGGGTTTGATTCCCAGCGTCCACAACCATCTGTAACTCCAGTTCCGCACCCTCTTCTGGCCTCCGGGGGCACTGCGTTTACAAGGTGCAAAGATACACGCAGGCAAAGCAATAATAAAAATAAATATTAAAAAAAATGAAGAAAACTCAGCAACATCCGAGCGCGTTCACGTCTCAGGCGTCTGTCGGTTTCTGTGAAAAGTGGCCTGGGCCAAAGTCACCTGGGCCACGCAGCTCTGCAGCTGCCGCCCCTCATCGTGAAGGTCTGCTCACAGCCATTGGTTCACACGCATCACATGGTCAAGCCCAGGTGTAGGAAATTTTGCTCCTCTCACAGCAAAGAGGGGATGGGTGGCACACACCTGTGGTGCCTGCACCCGGGAGGTGGGGGCAGGGTCGAGGGTTCGAGGCCAGTCCTCGATGTGGAGCAGGGTAAGTAAATAAATAAATAAATAAACAATGGGAAGAGCTGTGGTGCGGTCTAGCATAAGTGCTACAGCCCAACTTTCCTGGGTAGGGGGGTTGGCTGGTCCCTCTCCTCAGCCCCGCCTTCAGGGAAAAGCGACGCTAGACAAGTTCTGACCGATGAGAGAGCACTCCGCTTCCCTGCCCTCAGAGACTGGCTCAGGAGTGGACACGTCCCGAGCCGGCCCAAGTAAGGGGCAGCCCCAGGTTTGGCTGGGACGGTGGGTGAGGTTGCAAAGGTCCTGGGCCAGCACGCTGGGAAAGCCTGGTGGGGCAAAGCCCGCACTGAAGAAGCGGGGCTGAGACTCGAAGACAGGGTCTGAGGACCCCGCTGCGTCCGCGGCCAGCCCGAGCTACGGAGCACGGAGTTGGGCAACCCGGGCGGACTCAGTCACCGGGTCATCCCCAGACGTGTCAGCAGAGAAAGTACGCGTGCTACTCGTGGGGAGTATCAAGGCCACCAGCTTGGGCCAGCGACGCGGCTCAGCGTGCATGCATGGGTGCCACCAAGACCCCAGGATGCACACGGAGGGAGAGAAACTGGCCACACTGTCTCCTGACTTCCGCACGTGTGGCTGGCAGGTGTGCTCCCACGCACACAAAAGCAAACAAATGTACCAATGTTAATCAAAAAGAGGGCCGAGAAAGGCGGCTCCCAGGTCCTGGGTCCTAGCAGACATGTCGTAACCCACAACGGTAACTCCAGTTCCAGGGCACCTGCGCCCTCTTGTGGCCTCTGTACGCACTGCACGCACACGGTAACGTGGGCAAAACTCACGCATACATTTAACAAGATTTTTTTTTTTTTTTTAATTTAAAGAGTGCCAACTTTGTAAGATTCCCCGCGAGGTTAAAATGGGGTGACACAGAAGCCTGTAGGGGTCCGTTTCCGTTAACAACGGTGGGTTTGTACCATCATAAATTCTGTGAGAAACATTCGAAGGGGGAAGGACCCTAGCAGATGCTTTCAAAGCCTCCCTGGACACCCCCATCCTCCTCTCTCACAGCTCTGACCTGCTAGGGGTCACTTCTGCCACTTTAGGAATTTACCGCTTCCTGTCTGCTGATGGGCTGAAGCATTGGACACATGGCACAACCTTGGCCGGTAGTTCAAGGGTGGAGGCGAGGCTAAGGGAGTTCTTGGCACAGGTTGAGTCTTCTGGAGGTGCCTGGACCCAGGCATAGTGCATCCCTGAGGGAAGCCCTGTGCGTCCTGCACGCACGCACGCCCCAGAGGGCCTCACACGGAGGTGAAACTGAGACCCTCAATGGGTGCAGAACCGGGCTCTCCTGTCCGGATCAGCCAGCATCAGTGGGGGTTTCCTGCCATGTGGGATAACGAATTCTAACTTTCCTGTTGACTGGCTCTCTGACCCACACAACTGCATGTGCCCACCACAGCCACTACCCGGTCTACTCTGAGAATCCCAAGGAGTCAACGCATCCTTATTCCTCTTCGTGGCCAAATTATATTCCACTATGTAGCTGTTTACCTACCCATACCTAAGCCTGGGGAACAGACATGGCCGCATCCCAAGACCCTGAGAATTCCCGAGGAAAGGCTGGAGCCCAGTTCCCTGCTCTGAAGGAAGAGCCCTCTGGACATTCAACCTCACTGTCCCCAAACCAGGAGGGCCTCCCTCTGCCTCCAGCTCACATCTTCAGGGGATGGCCAGGCCCCATCTCGTCCAGAGAGCAGGCCCGGCACCTGGACTATGCACACGGGTATTCCCAGCCAGAGTGGAGGATGATCAGCCAGCCCCTGCCTGCTCAGAGCCTCGCCTCTCACAGCTGGCCCGAGGGCTGGGAAGGCTCAGCCAGCTTAGTCACCCTGACCCCTGCCATGGTTTCTGGGACTCCTGTTGCGAATGCTAAGTGGGCCGCTCTCTCTGGGCACCCACAGGCTCCTGGCCCCAGCACAGAGGGAGAGCTGGGCCGTCAGGACGGTGGTGAAGGTCTGGCTTCCAGTGTTACGCTCACCATCACCGCTTTCCTTCGGCACCATCCGCGTCCTCTGACAAGGACACCGAGGCTCAGAGGAGAATGCCCCACGCCACGCTCAGGGCCTGGGTGTAGGTAGAGGGGGAGTGCTGTGCAGCCCAGCCCAGGCCACGGTCCCTGCCCTGGCAGCGCCTTCAACTGTGACCTCCTGAGACCGCGTGCGTGCTCCCTGTGGGTGCCTGGGGGGATGGGAGGCGCTAGCCTGAGCTGGGGCCTGAGCTGGGGCCAGAGGGGACGTCTCCAGCCACGGGCTCCTTGGGGAAAGAGTCCGCAGGTGCGTGGGGACCTTTCCTTGTGCCAGGAGAGCAGAATGCCCGTCCTCAGCACGGCCCACTGCTGCCTCCTCACCAGCATCCCTGGCCAGCACTGACTCCCCTCTCCTCCCACCACACTGCTCCATCCTTACCTGTCTCCCAAATACCGCCTCCCCCGGGACCACACCCGCCTCCCCCTCCCCCTCCCCCTCCCCCTGGATCACACCCGCCTCCCCCTCCCCCGGGACCACACCCACCCCCTCCCCCAGGATCACACCCATCTCCCCCTCCCCAGGATCACACCTGCCACCTCCTCCAGGGTGACCACACCCAGCTTTCCACTGCCAACACTCCCATGCCTGACCCCATGCTCAGAGTTCGCGCTCCTCCCCGTCCTCCCCTCCCCCCGTCCTCCCCATCCTCCCCTCCTCCCGCCTCTCCGTCCTCCCCCCTCCTGCAGAGTGACCGTGCCGCCACTCTCCCATCCCCGTCCTAACCCACCATCTCCGCGATGAATAAACAAACATTTATTGAGCACCGCGGCCGGGTCTGTACAGAGCGCACCTAGCCAGGGCTGCAGGGCAGGGTCAGGTCAGGCTGCAGCGCCCGGCCCGCCGCCCGCTTTCCTGAGGGCGGCAATAAATAGTGCAGGGGGGGGCGAGCGGGGCGGGAGGCCGGGCTGGCTCGGAGGGCTCCACGGGAGCGAACGGTGGCGGCAGCCCCGCCCCGCGTGGGCAGGAGCAGAGCGAGGGCAGAAGCCTCGTGCACAGGGTCCCGGGCTCCCTGCCCTCGCGGCGGGACAGGAGGACACGGGACAGGAGGACACGCGGGGCAGGAGGACACGGGACAGGAGGACGCGGGACAGGAGGACACGCGGGACAGGAGGACGCGGGACAGGAGGACACGGGACAGGAGGACACGCGGGACAGGAGGACACGCGGGACAGGAGGACACGCGGGACAGGAGGACGCGGGACAGGAGGACACGGGACAGGAGGACACGGGACAGGAGGACACGGGACAGGAGGACACGGGACAGGAGGACACGGGACAGGAGGACACGCGGGACAGGAGGACACGCGGGACAGGAGGACACGGGACAGGACACGCGGGACAGGAGGACACGCGGGACAGGAGGACACGGGACAGGACACGCGGGACAGGAGGACACGCGGGACAGGAGGACACGGGACAGGAGGAAACGCGGGACAGGAGGACACGCGGGACAGGAGGACACGCGGGACAGGAGGACACGCGGGGCAGGAGGACACGGGACAGGAGGACACGCGGGACAGGAGGACGCGGGACAGGAGGACACGGGACAGGAGGAAACGCGGGACAGGAGGACACGGGACAGGAGGACACGCGGGTGGGGGAGGGGCCAGGCGCCCTAGAGGGGTGCGTCCTCTGCCCTCCACTTGGGGGCGTAGCCCTGCTGGTGGCTGTCACGGTCGGGGTTCCCTAGGTCACCCAGGGGCACCACCACCTCGTCCGGGCCCGTGTTCTTGTTCAGCTCCACCACGCGGGGCACCACCGAGGACCAGCGATCTAGAAGAGGAAACAGACCGGAAGCAAGCGTGGAGCACCGCTGGATACGGGCACTGGGCAGTGACCTGCCGAGGAAGGTGGTAGGAGGGTGCTATCACGTGCATTTTACAGCGGTGAGAATGGATTCAGAGAGGTTGGGACGCCTGCCCAGGAGCACACAGCAGCCATGTACAGAGGAGCAAAGGTTGAAGACTGAGTCAGTCTTGCCTTTAAGGCTTAATTAGGAAAAAAAAAAAAAGGACGCCCCCCCCACGGGGCTGCCCAGGCTCTCCCCTGCCACCCCAAACCCGCCATCTGGCATCGCGGAGCAAGGAAGGTTGGGAAGGGATCGCAGATGCCACCGATGCCGCAGGGAGCCCAGGGCGGCCCCTCCCACCTTCCTCTTCCCTGGAAAGAACTGCTCTGAAGTGTGGGGTGAGACAGCGCCCCACCCCGCCCCACCCGCCCCTGCCTGGGTGCACTCACCCCTGCGGAGCCGGCCTACAGTGTGGGAGAAGCCATAGTACTGGTAGATGTCGCTCTTGCCGGGGTCCTCGTTAATGATGCCCAGGTTCTGGTTCCAGTGAGACCAGTTCACCTCGTCCACCCTGGCAGAGTTCGGGCTCTGTGAACGCCGCGTCCTGTCCCCAGCCCTCGCCACCTCCCCCGCCTACCTAGCGCTTCCCAGCGGGCCTCCCCCTCCCACGACCAAAACCTGCCACTTTCCAGTCGCCAACCCCATCCGCGCATCCGCCGTGCCCGCCGGGCAGGGTCCTCGGCGCTCACACCCAGCAGCGCCCTTTGCCGCCTCCCGGCCCCTGCAGCCTCCCGTCCCGTCGCTGAGTGTGCTGGCCCTGGCGTTTGCAGCCTTTGCGACTGCCAGCTTTCATTTGGTAAGTGGATCTCAACCTGTGGGGTGTGACCCTTTGGGGGCGTCGGTCACAAAGCGGACATGTCACATTAGGATTCTGACGGTAGCAAAGCAACGGTTATGGAATGAAAGTAACGTCACGGTCGGCGTCACCATAGCGCGCCGAACCGGGTTAAAGGGCTGCAGTGCTAGGAAGATTGAGGGCCGCTGGTCTAGCATGATTTTGAGGTCCATCCCTGCTGCGGCGGTCGGAGCCTCCTTTTTAGCGGCCAAATAATATTCCACTGTGCATATGCCACACTGCTTTGCCTATTCGTCCCTTAATGCTCATATTCCTTGGTGCAGCGCCCTCTTTTCGTTAGGACATTGGTGAAGCCTGGGAATGGTCCCGTGGAGCAAACTGGTCCAATGTAAGTTGTGTTTTTAAAAGTTATTTTTTGTTACTTCCCGTAGCCCTCTATTTGTGAAGCGATGGCCACGTGTGCTCAGCAAGGGAGGCGCATTTGCTGTTACTATTTACTGACGAGGAACCCGAGGCGTGTGGTGGGGGCTTCGGTCACAGAGCACCAGTTCCAGGCCCCTGGAGGGGGCGCTGGTACACCCCACTCCTCAGATACGCAAAGTGACAGGGCCTGCTCCTGGGGACAAGGTACACTCTGCGCTGGTTGGTGAGCCCTGGCCAAGGAGCAGAATACCTTTAACGAGTAAAGGCATCCGAAACGTGCTCACTCTGCAGATGACGGGGGGGGGGCCCCAAACCCCCTCAGCCTCCCCACTTCACACAACACAGCCTCACCCACAGGCAGCAGACAGCGGGTAAAGCACTAGACGGCCCCCTTCCATCTCTGCTAGCTCCGCCCCCTCCCCGTGAGGGGCCATGGAGCCTCCAGGTATCCGACATGCATAGGATGCCAGCCTGAAAGGTGCCCAAGGAGGGCCGTACCGTCATCGTGCCCACCTCACGGTCAAAGGAACTAAGGCTGAGAGCGAGACCTCCATAGGGACCGAACCCTGCAACGGCCAGCCTATCAGAGCCTCAGGCTGCAAAGCGTTGGGAACCGGCGGCCGGCCTGGCGCACGTGGCAGGAGCCCGCCCGCCCCTCCAGGCCTCACCTGAAGCACCACCTGCGGTCGGGAGTGCCGTCTGAGCTCCTGCCGACTGTCACCATCTCTCCCGAGCGGAAGGCCTTCCTCAGGAACACAGGGAAGGAACGCTCAATGTCCAGGATGGTGGTGGCCCACTGGGAGGAAGCGTACCGGTGAGCTTCACGGCAACCCCGGGCCACGCAAACTCCTTCTTTAGGACAGGGTCTCTCTGTGTGGCCCTGGCTGTCCTGGAACTCACTCCATAGACCAGGCTGGCCTTGAACTCAGAGATCCACCTGCCTCTGCCTCCCGAGTGCTGGGAGCAAAGGCGTGCGCCACCAACGCCCGGTCCCTTTATTCTTTATAAATGGCTCTGCTTGAGGGATCTTTGTTATGGTGATCGAGACGGAGGGAAACTCTCTGAGCATGCTCCGTGCTGACAGAGTTCAGAAAATCCTACTCAATGGAGCCAGCTGGGTCGCCTGAGCTGGACCGCAGCTGAAACCGAGAGAACTAAATGGGGGGGGGGGGCGATGCGATTCTAAGACGCAGGCGCAGTGCCCGCGAGGGGGGTGATGCACACGCGTGCCGGCCTCACCTGCAGCTTCCAGATGTGCTTGCTTTCCTTGGACACCTGGCCCACGGTCTCACCCATGAGGGCGATGAGCATGTTTAGCAGAAGCACGAAGGTGAGGATGATGTATGTGACAAGCAGGAGAATGAAGACCACGGGGTACTTGGCGCTGCTCAGCATCTCCAGGTCTCCCATGCCGATGGTGAGCTTGAAGAGGTCCAGCAGGAAGGCGCTGAAGGTCTCGCTGTCGCGGCACGCGGGGTACGTGGGCACCGTGCAGTTGTGGTCCTCGTCACACACCTTCATGTTGGTGCACGGATTCAGCAGGGTGACCAGGGCTGCGGGAGGGACGGGGCGGGGCTGAGAGGGTATTCCTGCTGGACGGATGGGCGGGGCAGGCTCGCCGGCCTCGGGTTGGCCAGCAGGAAGCCAAGCCAAGCTGGCAAGCACACACAGAGCCTGGGGCCCTCTGCACTGACCCCAAACCCTCTGAGGACTCAGGGTTTGCAGAACGGAGCCTGGAGCTACCCTCTCCCCCCCTCCCCCATCATTTTCTCTCTGGGCACATTTTGTGACAACTTCTGGAAACAGGATGGGTGGTTTCAAGCGACAGGTGAGTGACTGTGCTGGCTGGCATCCAGCGGGTGGGGTCTGGGATGCAGGTACATCCTATAGTGCATAGGACAAGGGTGGCCACACCCCCTGTGTCCCCAGAGGTCCTAATGCACCTGGCACTCCTAGAGACAGACTCCACCCACGTACCTCTCTCTTCCCCTCCGCACCATCCAGAGATGGAGCACAAGACTGACCACCCCACCTCATTGGTCCCGAGACTCCACTCCCTCCGTAAGGGCCCTCGTGTCCGCACACATCCCAAGCTGTTCTTGGCGCCATCTTTTCCTGCTCAGTCCGGATGGAGCCGTGTAGCTTTAGCAGCGAGCAGCTACGCTACCCCTAAGCCAGCCAGGGCAGGGCGGCTGCGGCTCTGCATTCAACAGGCTATAGGAAGCTACACTGCCTTGTTCTAGGGTGTGTGGTAAAACCTTTTCAACTCACTCACAGACCAAAGCAATCGCACGGTGTCGTGGATGCTCAAACAGTCTGTGCGAAAGACACTAAGATCTGATTTGGGCACAACGGGAAAATCATTCTGATCCATTAGCAAAGTCTGCTTTGGGCACAAGCATGGATACCAGGAGCATGTCTGGCCCTGACCTCTGACCTAGGGAATCCTAACCTGACCTCTAAGTTTCAGCTTTAGATGGCTGCACAGAAGTAGCTAATATGCCACTCCCACATTTCTGGCTTAAAAAAAAATGTTTTCATTACGCTCATATTTGAGTGCACATATGTGTGGGGGCGGGACATACACACGCCATGACACACATGCAGGAGTGAAAGGTGACAGTCAGAAGTCAAGTGCTTCCTTCCACTCTGTGGGTCCCAGGAATCAAACTCAGGTCAGCAGCTTGACCGCAAGCCCCTGTATACACTGAGCCATCTCGCTGGCCCCCATTTCGTTGCTTTTGAACACAGGCAGCTTATGGGACTTCCCGGACCTGAGACAGCTCATCTGTACTGGGATGATGAAGGCTTTTGCCTTGCAGGCGGGGGGGGGAGCCTGGCTGGGCTTGGCCCCGACACATGGGGATCTCTAGCAGGGATAGCTGTGGTCCTCAGCCATGATGGTTTCCCTTATAGGCCTAGTGTCTCTCTCTCTCTCTCTCTCTCTCTCTCTCTCACACACACACACATGTACACACATACACACACTCGCACATAAACGTACACATACGTGCGCACATGTACACATACACACGCACACACAAGCGCACACATACACACGTACGCACACATGTACACACATATACACATGTGCATGCACACACACACAGACACACATACACACACGTACACACATATGTACACACATATAGCACGCACACACATACACACAGACACGCATACACACACTTGCGCACACACACGTACACACATATACACACGTACGCACTTGCACACACACGCGTGTGAGCGCACACACACATGCCCCACACTCACCTGAAGCGTAGCCGATCATGAATAGCAGGTACACCAGCAGGAACCGGAAGAGGTCTTTGAAGAGGATCTAACACGGGGAGGGGTGGGGTGTTGTGGAGGGAAGGGTGCTCACGGGCCGCAACCCTCCACGCCCTGCCCCACCTTTCTCTCCAAGCCCCGCTGTCTTGCTGGAGCAGTGCCCGCCCTCAGGTCTACAGGCCTCAGGGCAGGCACGCTGTGAGGGCTGTGGTCCCCGTCCCTGTCCCCTCCGTCCCCGTGCAAACCTTCTGGATCATGATGCTGTAGGTGCCGGTCAGCTTCAGCCCTCGAGTGAAGTAAAGTGCGTTCATCCAACCCAGGGTCAGAGCAAAGACCATCACAGCCAGGTAGGCCTCGATCCCTGCCAGGTAGAGCGCCGCAGAGACGACCACCAGCACGGAGTAGATGAAGCTACAGGCGTGCAGGTGGCAAGAGGGACAAGGGGGCAGGGACAGTGTGACTGCGGGAGAGTGGCTCTCACGCCCTTCAGGGCGCCCAGAAATCCCGGGCCTTCAAGACCCCAGAGCAGAGCATGGGCATCTGACATCTCAGCATCCAGCGACCAGACAGCTCCATGTCCCCACCCCCTGCCGAGTCAGGGCCCGCTATTATGTGGCCCTGGCTGTCCTGAAACTCACTCTGTAGACCAGGCTGACCTAGAACTCCCTGAGCTCCGCCTGCCTCTGCCTCTGCCTCTGCCTCGAGTGCTGGCATTAAAGGTGCACCACCACCAGGCTCCACACGCTGGCTCCTGGGCCCTGCAAGACCCAAGCCTTTGGGAATCGTTAAGACAGACGCAGGGAGCTGGAGAGATGGCCCGGGGGTTCTTCCAGAGGGCCTGAGTTTGATTCCCATGCTCAGATCACACAGCTCACAACTGCCTGTAACTCCAGCTCCAGGTGATCTGGTCCCCTCTGACTCCTGCACACACGCACATGTGCGCACACATGTGCTCACACTCACACTCTCTCTCTCTCACACACACACACACACACACACACGCACCAATTAAAACAGAAGAAAATGGTAGAGAAAAGAAGGAAGACTGATGGATTGATTCAGAGTTCTGTAGAGACTTTGTGTCTACATTTCATAGTTTTCTAATTCTAAAGGAAATGGAAAAGATGTCACACACATACAATGATTCCCACATGCTGACGGGGCAGACATCACTAATCAATCGCAGCACTTCTCCACACTAAACAGGGACAGTAGTACAATTCCTAATCACAAGGCGACTCTAGCACTCAATCACCAGCATAAGAGGTCAAAATTCTTTTTCTCCGTGGTATAGACCTAACTCCCTAGCACCCCAGCCTTGGCCTTGCCCAGCCCTTATTTATGGCTGCCTAGCTGACGAATTCACTGCCAATAGTGCCACCTCTCCCCACTGTGTGTGTGGCCTTCCTCCCCCAGGAGCTCTGCCCTGGCGCCTCTACTCACTAGAGCAACTGGAAGGAGCCATCAACGAAGAGAGAGTTCACCCCAGGGCATTTCTTCATGAACAAATCTTTGATCTGGAAGAGAAGACACAGCCAGTGGCGGGAGCGGAGTGGGGAAGGGAGGGGATAGGAGAGGGGAGGGGAGGGGAGGGGATAGGAGAGGGGGGCGGAGTGAAGGAGAAAAAAGAGGCCATGGGCTCAGTTGCTGAGGGAGGAAAGAGAGAAAATGGATCCTAGGCTGGAGGAGGCGAAGGGGGAGGGGGAAGAGGAATAATCTTTTTGGACATTGTGATGATGTCACTCTGGTTTAACAAAGAGCTGAACGGCCAATCACTAGGCAGGGTTTCCAGGCACAGAGGATGCTGGGCAGAAGAAGGAGGAGACGCCAGCCAGATGTGCAACAAGGAGCATGGCCATCACAAAGAAAAGTTAACAGAGCCGTGTGAAGTTAACAGAGCTGGGTGGCCACGCATAAAATAATAGAAATGGATTGATTTAAGTGGTGAGAGCTAGTTAGAAACAAGTCCAAGCTATCGGCCGAGCCTTCATAATTCATGGGAAGTCTCTGTGTTGTTATTTGGGAGCTGGCTGGAGGAACAGAGAAAGTCTGCCTGCCAGAGGAGGGAAGAGGGGAGGGGGAAAAAATAAAGATGGAGGAAAGGAGAGGTAGAAAGGAGGAAGAAAAATGGGAAGGAGATGGGGAAAAAATAGGAGATGAAGAGGAGGGGAGGGAGAGGAGGTTGGGGAGGGGGAAGAGGATGGGGAGGGGAGGGGGAGGAGGGGGAGCAGGGGGACTGGGCAGGCAGATGGCACGGGCTGAGCACTCACACTGGTGAAGAAGAACAGGACCCCCGTGAAGAGCGTGATGATTTCGCCAGCCAGCCTCAGGTAGTCCACCGTGGTGCGGTAAGGGTAGGGTGGCTGGGGAGGGGGCAGCAGGTCCTCATCTGCTCTCAGCATCTGGCCCCACCCACACGTTCCCATCTGCCAAACATCTGGGTCCTCAGCCGCTCCCTCTCCCCCTCTCCCGCCCCCTTCAGTTCCCTCCACAGGGCCTGCCCTGGGCGGCTCCTGCACTCACGGTGCCTTCCAGGGGCTGGTAGTAGGCCGTGAGGGTGAAGATGACCATGGCGCACAGGTAGGAGACCACGTTGATGTAGAAGGACACAGCCCCGAACTTGTGCCACTTGTCTCTCAGCAGCTCGTTGATGGGCTCCACAGCCAGCATCTCATGGCGGTTCTGGGAAAGGCGCAGTGTCAGGGCTGCCTTTCATGCGGATGCGGGACCAGGGCAGGCCCACTGCAGCACCGGCTCCTATCTATGCCTCCTTTCCTAAGCCATTCCCGGCTGCACTCCAGAACCCTCGAGGAGTTGCGTGGTCTCAGTGTCTGAGGTTCTGTGCAATTCTGCCTCAACTGGCCCTTCCATATCTTCTGAAGCACCACAGAACCAGAAATCCCTTAAAGAACATGTTTCTGGGCCGCCAAGATGGCTCAGCAGGCAGAGGTGCTTGCTGTGTAAATCTGAGCACCCAGGTTCAACCCCAGAAGGGGAGAACAGATGCCACAGATGCCACAAAATTGCCCTCCGGCCTCAACATGCTCACTGTGCCAAGCACAATAGTAATAAGAGTATATATTGTAGCTGAGTTTGCTCTCACCCACCCGAAATCATAGCACTTGGGAAACTGAGGCCAGAGGATCCAAGTTCATAAACTACATGGCAAAAGCCTCTCAAAAAAAAAAAAAAAAAAAAAAAGATTGCCAGGCGGTGGTGCACGCCTTTAATCCCAGCACTCTGGAGGAAGAGGCAGGTGGATCTCTGTGAGTTTGAGACCAGCATGGTCTACAGAGTGAGTTCCACAGCCACAGAGAAACCCTGTCTGGAAAAAGAAAAAGCCACGGATGCGGGATGAAGAGAAGAGCAGGCGTGGCGGCTGGGAGCACCCCGTGTGCCTGGGTTCAGTTCTCAGCACCCACACGGCTGGCAGCCATCTTTCACTCCAGATCCAGGGGGTCTGGTGCCCTCTTCTGGCCTCGATGGGTACTGCACACATGCAGTGCACATACATACAGGCAAACAGTCATAAACATACAATAAAAATAAATAAAATCTTTTTTAAAAACATGGGTGGACAGATGGTTCAACAGTTAAGAGCTTTGATGATGCTCTTGCAAAGAACTTGGGTTCAGTTCCCAGCACCCACAAGACAGCCCTCAACTGTCTGTAACTCTAGTTCCAGGGGATCTGGTGCCCTCTTCTGGCCTCTGCGGGCACCAGGCAAGAATGTGGCGCACAGACATACATGCAGGCAGAACTCACACACACATGAAATTAAATTTTTAGGGTGGGGTGCCTTTAATCCCAGCACTCGGCAGGCAGAGGCAGGTGGATCTCTCTGAGTTTGAGGCCAGCCTGGTCTAAACAGCCAGTTCCAGACCACCCAGGGCTACCCAGGAAAATCTTGTCTCAAAACAAAACCGAAGGAGCCGGGTGGATAGAGACAGAAGACTCGCCCAGGAAGCACAAGGCACCACACAAAACAACCCCCCCACACTTTTCTCGTGTTCCCCAAATCTGGTCTAGCTGAAAGTATACACTCTCGGTTCCATATTCAGAGAGTCTAAGCAGGGAACAGGTTTGGGGCATTGAGCTCAGCAATACGTCACTGATATGCCATAATCCTCTAGTGATGGATTTTCACCCAAGGGCAGGCATCAGTAATTGAGCCCTGCACAATCGCTCTCTATACAGTCCTCCCAGAAGATGCTGGCTGTGGATCCGTTTGCACTAGAGACACAACGCCCACAACCTGGATCTGTGAGGATGGAGTCTCATCGCAGGGATGATGCCAGAGCCATGAGCCACAGGCAGGGCTGGGCGGCAGGCCACCCACACCCACCCCCGACATGTTCTGCCCATTTGTCCAGCACGTTGCCCATCTAATGGCTGGGATCCCCCATGACAACGTACCCAATGCTACCGTAGCACGCTCCTCAGAGTTACGGGACTGACAACTGAAGAGCAACACGCTAAATGACCGAACATTTACACGTGGTGCCTAGGCATGGGGAGACTTCCAAAGCTTTGTACTACAACCACATATGACATTGGCTGGCAGAACTGTGTCTGTACCAGAACTTTCTAAAACTGACTCACCTGGTCCCCCAACAACCCCACATGAGAAAGCTGACTCAGAGACTTACTTCACTCGCCCTGGATCACACAGCATATATATGACAGAGTAGGACCCTCAACAAGACCGACCTGTCCCGAAGCCCACCCTCCCACAAATCTGTTCAGTCCCCTAGCTGCTGGGCACTGTCCTGAATGCTTAGGTGCCACTGGTCTCCCACTTTGGGCCACAGAGGCCACAGCCACACTCAGACCCACCTCAATCTTGCTGTTGTACACCAGGATCTCCAGCACAGACACCTCCTCTCCACACGTGTCCAGAGAGGAGAGATCATAGAGCGAAGAGTACACAGGCCCATAGGCCCAGTCCTTGAACTTGCGAGACAGGTGACGTGTGTCCTCATCTGTCACCTCCCGCCGGATAATGTGCTGGAAAACCTACAGAGCAGACGTTTGCTCTCAGACACATAGATGATTGATAGGGACATATATGCTAGATTGACAGGTTGACATATATGATAGGTGACAGTCAGATGATTGATAGAGACATAGATGGTAGACAGATAAATGATAGATAATAGGTAGATAGACAGATTGGTAATAGACAGACAGGTAGACAGATGATAGGTAATGAGAGGTATATAGATGGTGGATAGATGATAGCAAACAGATAGTTTATTGATAGATTGGTAATGCATAGACAGGTGGTAGACCCACAGTTGATGGAGACATAGATGATGGCTAAACATAAAGATAGATAATTGATGTACACAGACATAGATGATAATATGATAGATGACTGATCGATTGACAGGTGGTAGGTGATTGACAGGTGGTAGGTGATTGATAGAGACATATGTGGCTGTGGTGATTTGAAAGAAAGTGGCACTATCAGGAGGTGTGGCCTTGTTGGAACGGCCTTGCTGAAGGAAGTGTGCCACTGTGCGGGTAGGCACTGAAGTCTCATACATGCTCAAGCCACGCCCAGTGTTACAGACCACTTCCTCTTGCCTCCAAGTCACGATGTGGGACAAGTCCAGCACTATGTCTTCCTACGTGTCACAGTATGATGATAACGGCCTAACTTCTGAAACTGTAAGCCTCCCCAATTAAATGTTCTCCTTTATAAGAGTTGCCATGGTCATGGTTTCTCTTCACAGCAATAGGAACCCTGACTAAGATAAAGATAGACGACTGATAAATAATGATGGATAGATATAAATGATTGACAGATTGAGACATAGATGATAGGTGATTGATAGTGATAGATGATAGAGACATAAATGATGGATATTCGATAGGTGATCAATAGAAGACAGATAATAAATGATAGAAAATAGATTGATAGATGGTAGACAAATAATAGATAGATGAGAGATAGATGATAGATGATAGAGACATAGATGATAGATGGTAAGTGTAGATAGATGATAGATGATAGAGACATAGATGATAGATGGTAGATGTAGATAGATGATAGATGATAGAGACATAGATGATAGATGGTAGGTGTAGATAGATGATAGAGACATAGATGATAGATGGTAAGTGTAGATAGATGATAGGTGATAGGGACATAGATGATAGATGGTAAGTGTAGATAGATGATAGAGACATAGATGATAGATGGTAAGTGTAGATAGATGATAGATGATAGAGACATAGATGATAGATGGTAAGTGTAGATAGATGATAGATGATAGGGACATAGATGATAGATGGTAAGTGTAGATAGATGATAGATGATAGATGGTAAGTGTAGATAGATGATAGAGACATAGATGATAGATGGTAAGTGTAGATAGATGATAGATGATAGAGACATAGATGATAGATGGTAAGTGTAGATAGATGATAGAGACATAGATGATAGATGGTAAGTGTAGATAGATGATAGATGATAGAGACATAGATGATAGATGGTAAGTGTAGATAGATGATAGAGACATAGATGATAGATGGTAAGTGTAGATAGATGATAGGTGATAGGGACATAGATGATAGATGGTAAGTGTAGATAGATGATAGATGATAGATGATAGAGACATAGATGATAGATGGTAAGTGTAGATAGATGATAGATGATAGGGACATAGATGATAGATGGTAAGTGTAGATAGATGATAGATGATAGAGACATAGATGATAGATGGTAAGTGTAGATAGATGATAGATGATAGAGACATAGATGATAGATGGTAAGTGTAGATAGATGATAGATGATAGAGACATAGATGATAGATGGTAAGTGTAGATAGATGATAGATGATAGGGACATAGATGATAGATGGTAAGTGTAGATAGATGATAGATGATAGGGACATAGATGATAGATGGTAAGTGTAGATAGATGATAGGTGATAGAGACATAGATGATAGATGGTAAGTGTAGATAGATGATAGGTGATAGAGACATAGATGATAGATGGTAAGTGTAGATAGATGATAGATGATAGAGACATAGATGATAGATGGTAAGTGTAGATAGATGATAGGTGATAGAGACATAGATGATAGATGGTAAGTGTAGATAGATGATAGAGACATAGATGATAGATGGTAAGTGTAGATAGATGATAGATGATAGAGACATAGATGATAGATGGTAAGTGTAGATAGATGATAGATGATAGAGACATAGATGATAGATGGTAAGTGTAGATAGATGATAGATGATAGAGACATAGATGATAGATGGTAAGTGTAGATAGATGATAGATGATAGAGACATAGATGATAGATGGTAAGTGTAGATAGATGATAGGTGATAGAGACATAGATGATAGATGGTAAGTGTAGATAGATGATAGGTGATAGAGACATAGATGATAGATGGTAAGTGTAGATAGATGATAGATGATAGAGACATAGATGATAGATCTGGTAGTGTAGATAGACGATAGATGATAGAGACATATGATGATAGACGGTAACTGTTGATATGATAGTATATAGATGAATAGATGATAGATGGTGTAGATAGATGATAGATGATAGAGACATAGATGATAGATGGTTAGTGTAGATAGATGATAGATGATAGAGACATAGATGATAGATGGTAAGTGTAGATAGATGATAGATGATAGAGACATAGATGATAGATGGTAAGTGTAGATAGATGATAGATGATAGGGACATAGATAATAAATGGTAGAGTGTAGATAGATTGATAGATGATAGGGACATAGATGATAGATGGTAAGTGTAGATAGATGATAGATGATAGAGACATAGATGATAGATGGTAAGTGTAGATAGATGATAGATGATAGAGACATAGATGATAGATGGTAAGTGTAGATAGATGATAGATGATAGGGACATAGATGATAGATGGTAAGTGTAGATAGATGATAGATGATAGATGATGGGACATAGATGATAGATGGTAAGTGTAGATAGATGATAGATGATAGGGACATAGATGATAGATGGTAAGTGTAGATAGATGATAGATGATAGAGACATAGATGATAGATGGTAAGTGTAGATAGATGATAGATGATAGGGACATAGATGATAGATGGTAAGTGTAGATAGATGATAGGTGATAGAGACATAGATGATAGATGACTGTTAACATGGATTGATTGATCAATTGATTGATCGATCGATCGATTGATTGATTGTCAATGCTGGGGTAGAACCCAGGGCCTTGCATGTACTAGGCAAGACTTCTACCACTGAGTTATTTGCCCTTTCTAGTTTGAGACCCAGCCTCCTCAAGTTACCCAAGTTGTCCTTGAACTTGCTCTGTACCAAGGCTGGTCTTGAACCACAAGCTCCCAAGTCACTGGGGTTTCAGGCTGCCCGTCAGGCCTGGGTCCTGTGGTTAATCCTAAGCCACTTCCTGAGCACTTGCCACCACCCTCAGCTGTCACTAAGAGCTGTATGCGCCTCACCTCTTCGAACTGTCACAGCAACGCTCCACCAGATAAGGGAACTGAGGCACACAAGGGGTGGGCGGGGTGGGGGGCGGGGCCTGAGGCCCTCACTGAAAACCACAGTCTAGTTCCTA
>JANBXA010000044.1:32902500-32970000 GCA_030556225.1 Cricetiscus sungorus | reverse complement strand
GGTCGCTGACAGCTCACAGGTTAATTCCTGTCTGTGACATGCGTGCCTACCACTGAAAAAAAGCCATGCTCCCTCCTCTCTGCCACACATCCACAGACTGAGCCACACAGGTCTAATTGCTCAGTCCCCTCAAATCAGCACAGGTCAACCCTGACGGACGACGCATCAGAGCTCAAAGCCTCCAGTGAGACCATCTACAACCCCACTCTTCACCTACCCCATCCTGGTTCCTCCCCTCCCCTCCCCTCCCCTCCCCTCCCCTCCCCTCCCTTCCCCTCCCTTCCCCCTTCCTTCCCTTTCTCCCCTCCATCATCTCCTTCCTTAGTAGCTCAGATCTGCACTTCTGGAGGTCAGGCTCTGTTGACCAGTGGTGACATGCGGATTGTGGGTATGAGTCGTTTTCCGAGCAGACACAGCCTTAGCCTTTGGTCTTGTCTGGCCTTCCACCAGGGTGGCTGATGTCTCCTACCACAGTGGAGGCTGTGTAATTATGATTGAGAGAAAGAAATTATGGTAGAATTCCTGCCTAAAATGCATGAGGCCATAGGTTCAATTCCCAGAACAGCACTTAAGAAAGGGGGAGGGGAGAGATAGTGGCAGGCATGATGGCACATGCCCGTAATTGTCTTTATGTTTTTATCACTGTGTGAATCACAGTTCACATGTGCCATGCTCTGCATGTGGAGATTAGAAGACAACTAGCCTTGGTGTCGAACGCCTTTAATCCCAGCACTCGGGAGGCAGAGGCAGATCTCTTTTCCAGGACAGCCAGGGCCACACGGAGAAACCCTGTCTTGGAAAACAAAACCAAATTAAACAACAACAACAACAAAAAAAGACGACAACTTTCAGAAGTTGTTTTTCTCCTTCTGCTGTGGGTTCCAAAGGTCAAATTCAAAGGCTGTTGGACTTTGTGGGCAGCCCGTTTCCCCACGACCTACCCTGCCAGCCCAAATGCTTAGAATTCTAATTCATGTTGGGCAGCGAGGAAGAGAAGTTTGAATCTGGCCAAAGCCTCATAGCAACAGACAAGCTATGGAGTGCAGCGATTAACTTCAGAAATCTCACTTTTGCTTTTTAGCTGTGTGATGTTCATTTGTTGCTTCTAGGAAAAATAGCGTATTGAATACACCTCAGGGGAGAGCGTGCTGGGCATTGACGGGTACTTTTAGCAAACCTGAGAGGTGTGATTTTACTGGCTCGCACTCTATGATCCTTCGTGTAAAGTAGGATTACTATATTTTATTTATTTACTTATCTATTATTTATTTATTTATCTGGTTGTTCAAGACAGGGTTTCTCTGTGTAGCTCTGGCTGTTGTCCTGGAACTCACTCTGTAGACCAGGCTGGCCTCAAACTCAGAGCTCTGCCTGCCTCTGCCTCCCGAGTGCTGTGATTAAAGGTGTGAGTCACCATCGCCTGGCTTATATCTTAATATTTTATTACATTTATGTATGTGTGTGTGTCTGGGCACATGCCAAGGTGCATGCATGTATGGAGGTCAGAAACCAGTTTGTAGGAAAGTTCTCTCCTTACACCCTGTGGGGCCGGGACTTGAACTGGGGTCCTTAGGCTTAGCAGCAATCCCTTTTACCAACCTCGTCATTTGCCAGCCTTGTAAAGTAGGATTTCAATAGCAGTACCACCGAAGGGTTTGTTGCCAGGCTGAGCACCCGTTCCCGATGAGCAAAGTGCAGAGAAACATGTCAACCTCCTCGATGCTGTGACTCCCAGACATAACATTATCTCCATTGCTACTTCATAACAGCAGTTTGGCTGCTGTTATGAATTGTACTGTAAATATCTGTGCTTCCTGGTGGTCCTAGGGGACCCCTGTGAAAGGGGTCGAAACCCACAGGCAGAGAACCACTGTTGTGGAAGAAAGCACTTTTGTCAGGCACTTGCCTTGAGAATTCTGTAGGTGCTATCGTGCCCATCTTATAGACGGGAAAACTGAGGCTCTGCAAGGTGAATGACTTGCCCCACATCACACAGCGAGTGAGTGAGTGACAGGGTCAGATGTGAGATGCAGGCCTGGTTCTGGTCCCCAACATCTTCCTTGTCTCCCTCAACACCCTCCAAGTCATCCTGTGTTCGACCAAGAAGCTTCTGGATTGTGACAACTTGTCCCACCCACCCCCTTTATGCAGACTCACACTGCGTCTGCCTCTCAAGCTGCCTGGGGAATACATCTGGGTGTGCAGGTGGCCAGACTATACAGGGCGAGGGCCATGTTCCTTCTCCCTGTGCGGCTAACCCAGCTGAGCTGGGTGGGGTGGGGATGAATCTTAGAGGAAGGTAGGAGGTTCAAAAGGTTCAAATTCTTGCTTCTGTCTCAAACCGATAAACAGATAGTTAGGGCTCTGACACCATCCGTGCACAGACAAAAGACAGACAGAAACAGCTCACAGGAGGAAGCAGGCCGTAGCCTCCGCCCAGAGTGGGAATTAAATGTTTTCCTGAAAGCAGAAAGGAAAACCACGATGAAGGCCAAGCTGTGACTCCAAGTCTGCGACTCCATGACGGCGTAAGCGCACTGAGTAAAGGCCCTTAATTTGTACCTGTGTGTTGTGAGTCTTAGTCTTACGGGACGTTCTTTCTTGACCTAAGTGTGTGAAACAAAAGTAATAATTAGGAGTGAGTCTTCGACGCACACTGTCATTTCACAGATGTGTGTATGTTTTTATATTTATATTGATCTGTTTCTATATATATGTGGAGAGTGTGGGGGAGTGTGTGTCGGCTTAGGCGTGTTACAGAGCTCTTGGTTGAGAGAGAAAAATGGGGGGACAAAGGAATCAATAGTGTAACCCAGTGTGGTGGCGGGAGGCAGAGGCAGGCAGATTCCTGAGTTCGAGGCCAGACACCCTGGTCTAGAGAGAGAGTTGCAGGACAGCCAGGCTACACAGAGAAACCCTGTCTCAAAAATTCCAAAACAAACAGTTAATAAATATTCTGCCAGTGTGGTGACATGGGGTTGTAATTCTAGAACTCCGCAGGAAGCCAGAAACGGAAGAATGAGCTGTTCAAGGTCATCCTCACCTGCATAGCAAGTCTGAGGCCAGCCTGGGCTATCTCCAATGATTAGTATCCCTTACTGGCCCACACCTGGGTCCAGGAGCCGGAAGCTATGAGTGCCCTTGCCTCCGCTTGCCTGTTTTTCCCATCGGGAAAATGGTGTCTCTCCCAGACGAATCTCCCTCCCTCTAATCGGCTCACATACACATTCTTCAGCCGACTTTGTGTCTCGGATGGGTCATCCACCTGTGGCTCAATGCAGAGTTGCTGGGAGGAAGCACCGTTGATAGTGTATTGACACAGGGGAGAGGGGTTTCCTAGAGGAAACAGCAGGGCTGAATCCAGAAGTCACGTGGTAGTCAGTCACCTTGTTCCTGTGAGCCCTAAGGAAAATTGGAAATTAATGGTGGCGATGATGATGATGGCACCATTGCTTGAGCTAGGCATCACACAGATTATTTTAGTTTTGTCTTCTGTACTCCTCACAAGAGCCTTTGTGTATTACTCATCTTCATCTTGACTGAGAAGTCAAGGAATTGGCCCAAGTTCATGTAGACAGCAAGACATGGAGTTAGGTATTTTCCAAATTCTAAACTCTTAGCTTCTCTGGGAGCTCCCAGAGTCTCTCTGTCTCTCTGCCTCTGTCTCTGTCTCTCTCTCTCTCTGTAGCTTCATGTCATAGGGGATTGCCCAGGACCTGCTAAGGGGCCACATTGCAGGGGGCAAGACTATAAGGGATGTGGGGATGTGGGGATGGCAGCCCACAGAGCCACTTGTGATCCCCAGTGGGCTGTCGTGGGAGGCTGCTGCCCGTACCAGAGTCTGACGTCAAGGGAAGAGCACTCTGAGGACCATCACTCCTTGGTACCGTCTCCCCGCCCACCACGAATGATGATGACAAAGGACTCGCCATGCAGGGATGTGCTAACCCTGGCCTCCTGTTCTACCAGCCTGTGATTTGTATCCCTGAATAAACTCGCTTGATGTCTGCCAGACAATTTCCACATCCATTAAATGGGCACAACAGAATCTTCCTTAAGGATTATGGGAATCTTTTTTTCTAGCTCTTCCCTGCCCGCCAGCCCACCCTCCCTCCCTCGCTCTCTCTTTCCTTCCCTGGGGTTCTTAGGATTGTATGCTGATTCTTTAAAAATAAGATCTTAGGTAGGTGTGGCCACTCACGTCTGTAATCTCAACGTATGGGAGGCTGAAACAGGAGGATCACACTAAGCTTGAGACCAGCCTAGACAAAGTTCTAGACCAGCCAAAGCTACACGGAGACACCTTGCTAAAAATAACCTAAACAGGTCGGCTTGCCTGCCAGCGACTACTGCTCCCAGCTGCGTGCATCTCTCACACAGCATCCTACCCTCCTATCCTCGCTGTGACACTCGGCAAGAGCAAGCCGACGTGGCCAGTCACCTCTTGCTTTCTGGGGCCAACCCGCTGAGCCTTACTCCCTTTCTCCAGCATCAGCAGCTGCTGTAACTCAACAGGAACGCATTGCTGTCCGATCCCTGAGTTCTGAGTTCCAGTTCTAGCTTGGCCCCTCCCTTCCTAGCCTTGTCTCTTCCTAGCCTTGTCTCTTCCTAGCCTTGCCTCTTCCTAGCCTTGTCTCTTCCTAGCCTTGTCTCTCTTCCTAGCCTTGCCTCTTCCTAGCCTTGTCTCTTCCTAGCCTTGTCTCCCTTCCTAGCCTTGCCTCTCTTCCTAGCCTTGTCTCTTCCTAGCCTTGCCTCTCTTCCTAGCCTTGTCTCTTCCTAGCCTTGCCTCTCTTCCTAGCCTTGTCTCTCTTCCTAGCCTTGTCTCTCTTCCTAGCCTTGCCTCTTCCTAGCCTTGTCTCTTCCTAGCCTTGTCTCCCTTCCTAGCCTTGCCTCTCTTCCTAGCCTTGTCTCTCTTCCTAGCCTTGCCTCTCTTCCTAGCCTTGTCTCTTCCTAGCCTTGCCTCTCTTCCTAGCCTTGTCTCTTCCTAGCCTTGCCTCTCTTCCTAGCCTTGCCTCTCTTCCTAGCCTTGTCTCTCTTCCTAGCCTTGTCTCTTCCTAGCCTTGCCTCTCTTCCTAGCCTTGTCTCTTCCTAGCCTTGCCTCTCTTCCTAGCCTTGTCTCTCTTCCTAGCCTTGTCTCTCTTCCTAGCCTTGCCTCTCTTCCTAGCCTTGTCTCTTCCTAGCCTTGCCTCTCTTCCTAGCCTTGTCTCTTCCTAGCCTTGCCTCTCTTCCTAGCCTTGCCTCTCTTCCTAGCCTTGTCTCTTCCTAGCCTTGCCTCTTCCTAGCCTTGCCTCTTCCTAGCCTTGCCTCTTCCTAGCCTTGTCTCTTCCTAGCCTTGTCTCCCTTCCTAGCCTTGCCTCTCTTCCTAGCCTTGTCTCTTCCTAGCCTTGCCTCTCTTCCTAGCCTTGTCTCTTCCTAGCCTTGCCTCTCTTCCTAGCCTTGCCTCTCTTCCTAGCCTTGCCTCTTCCTAGCCTTGCCTCTTCCTAGCCTTGCCTCTTCCTAGCCTTGCCTCTTCCTAGCCTTGCCTCTTCCTAGCCTTGCCTCTTCCTAGCCTTGCCTCTCTTCCTAGCCTTGTCTGCAGCTCCTTTCCCGTGAGAAGACACATTCCCCTTGAGATCTGATGCAAACCCTGTCTGCAGAGCTGCCTGCCCTGTGGGGATTTGTTTATTCACTGGAAGAGGGACAAGGCTGAATGAGCCGGCTGCTTGGGGCAGGACCAGGGAAGGGTCTGGTCTGGTAAGCAGAGGGGCCCTCACCTCTCCATTTCCCATCTCCTGAATAATTCATGACAAATAAAATGGCCCGGCCAGACCTGGGCCCTCCCTTCTCCTGACAGGGTAGGGAGAAAAGTTTCTAATTACAGATCAGCCTGCCTGGCTCCCCTGGGCCCCTGGGCACCGCACACAGGGGGTATTTATGGGACCAGACTAAGGGGAGGGGCTGTCACAACCCCTTTCCTGAGGAACTCAACCCCTTTTGAAATTGTAGCCTTGCCCAGACTAAATGTGGGAGAGGACGGGGGTGGGGTAGGTGAGGAAACTTAGAATCCATTAGAATCCATGGGCAGGAGGAGAAAAACCTTTGGACAGGGCAGAGAAGAAGCGTCCAGAAAATGCCAGGTCAGGGAGGAGCTCTAAGGAAGATGCGCGGCCAACAGGAGTCGTGGGACCTGAAGGGAAGAGATTTGCAGCAGTCCGATCTGGAGAGCAGCGTTGACGTCCGGGTGTCCTGACTCCAAAGCCAGCGCCTTCACAGCTACTGAAGCATCTGTAAAATGGGAGCCCTTCCTTCCCGAGACTGAGCCTGGGGAGTGATAGTTGATGTAAGCACAGTGAATGCCACCTGGTACTCAGACTAAAAATACCCACGAGTGAGTCTGGGGAGGTGGCGTAATGCTAGAGTGACACATAAGCACGGTGACCTGAGTTTGGAGCCCCAGCACCCACGTAAGGGCTGGGTGTGGTGGTGGTTGCCTGTGATCCCAGGCCTGGGGTGGTGATGGCAGTGGGAGAGAAAGGAGGGTGGATGGGCAGGGCCTGCTGGCCAGGAAGTCTAGCCAAAACGGTTGCTTCAGGGTGAGAGAAGCTGTTTCCAAAAAGAAAGCTATGTATAAAGTGACCTCTGACCTCCATATACATACATGTACAGATGAGCGCACTCCCCACATGCATGGATATGTATTAGCAATAGTATAGTTTTAGTTGAAAAAATAAATATGCACATATATATACATATATATATATATTAGTATATACATCATCATATGTTATATTTACATTATGCTACATCCCTGGAGAAGACAGGGAGAGGGAAGAAAACCAGAAGGTAGGAAGGAAGAAAGACAAGAGACAGCTGTCACGGGACACAAATTGGCCCACGGACTGAATGCAGCCTGTGACAGACGCTTTCCCAAAGCAGACAAGGCTCTGGGTTCCACCCCAGAAACCTTTTCAAGACGGAAAAAAACAAATTGTTTTCCTGTGGGCATGGTGGCACGCACTTTTGATCCCAGCACTTGGGAGGCAGAGGCGGGTGGGTCCCTGTGAGCTCATGGCCAGCCTGGTCTACAGAGTGAGTTCCAGGATAGCCAACAGCCAAGACTGTTTCACAACAGAAACCCTGTCTCAAAAACATAAATAATAAATAAATAAATAAATAAATAAATAAATAAATAAATGTTTTTTTTTTTAAAATCTCTTCAAAGAATAGGGAGTGGGCCAGGCCCACTGACGGAGTACTTGTGGGGCATGCCTAAGTCCTGGGATCACACAAGTCCCAGCACCACACAAGTCAGGCGTGGCACAGTACTCCTGTGACCCTGGGATGTGGGAGACGGAGGCAGGGGGTCCAGGGATCCCAGCTCATCTTCAGCCACGTATTAAGTTCAAGGAGACCTTGTTTGAGAAACAAATGAACAATAAGGACTCCAGGACTAGGGTGCTTCTGTTCAACTCAGAGTTTTTCTGGCTGCGTGTCACCTTGGGAACGCTACTGCATCTCTCTATACCATTTCAGTTTGTAAAGACAGAACAAGACAAGCTTGGTCCCTCCCTGTCTTAGGGTTTCTCATGATGTGAAGACACCATGACCACAGCAACTCTTTTTTCAAGACAGGGTTCCTCTGTGCAGCCCCGGCTGTCCTGGAACTCACTCTGTAGACCAGGCTGGCCGTGAACTCACAGAGATCCGCCTGCCTCTGCCTCCCGAGTGCCGGGATTAAAGGTGTGCGCCAGCACCGCCAGAATCTGCAGCAGCTCTTACAAAGGAAAACATTTAATTGGGGCTGGCTTACAGTTTCAGACACAGCCCATTATGACAGCGTGCTGGCAGACAGCGCTGGAGGAGAGCTGAGGGCTCTACATCTTCATCTGGAGGCAGCAGGAGAAGAGCTGTGAGCCACTGAGCCTGGGCTTGAGCATCTGAGACTCAAAGCCCAGCCCCACAGCGACACACTTCCTCCAGCAAGACCACGCCCACTTCAACAAGGCCACGCCCCCTAATGGTACCACTCCCTATGGGCCAAGCATTCAAATGCATGAGTCTATGCAGGCCGTTCCTATCCAAACTACAACACTCCTCGACTTAAAATCTCAAGGGAAAGGTTACCATCACCGAGGGCACTTATTACATACCTACTGTGTTGCTGGCGGTTTCTTGTTCCCCAGCCGGCTTTGGCCCCAAAATAAACACAAAGAGACATAAATTAATTATAAAACTTTTGGCCGATGGATAGGGCTTCTTATTGGCTAGTTCTGTCTTAATTATTAACCCACAAATACTAATCTATGTATTTCTACATGGCCTCATCTTACCCGAGAACGCTGGCACGTCCTGTCCTTCCTGTCCCTCCATGGCACGCCTTTCTCTGCCCACCTTTTCCAGAATTCTCCTGTCTCCTAGCCCTGCCCATCTTCCCGCCTCTATCGGCCTAACAGTGTTTTATATTCATCAACTAATAAGAGAAACACACATACAGAAAGACCTCCCCTCCACTACTGTGCACAGGCTCAGTGCTCCTGTGAACCTGCTCTCCGCCAAGTCAGGAAGTGTCTACCTTCACGGTGAGGATGAAGAGGCTGAATCTGAACCCTTGGGAGCAGAGCGGGAATGTAAGGGCAGGCGGTCACCAACAGCACAGGCGGGCCACCAAACCCCTTCTTAGATGGAGCAGACACGAAGGAGTTCTTACACGATTTCCTATCTACAGAATTCTAGGGAGGAGGAAACCCAAACCCAAACTAATCCATAGCGACCGAAGACTGAGGAAGGGTTGCCTTGGGAACAAGGGGAAGGACGCGGACAGTCAGATGCATGGAGCATCTTCTGGGAGACGGCAGTGTCTCTCATGTGACAGCGGACTAGTCCGGTGTGTGTACTCGTCAATGTGCACTGAACTAGACACTCAAGATGGGCGTCTTTGCTTGCTTGTGAATTATCCTTCAGTGAAACTCATTAAAAAACAAAACAGGAGGATGTATAGCTGTGTACCAAAAGCCAGGCCCCTGCAACCCATTGCATGTTATGTTCGGTGTCTGATTTCAACCAGAGCCCCTCATTTCTCTGCAAAATTCCTTTTTTAAAATATTTGTTTTAGCCAGGTGGTGATGGTGCGCGCCTTTAACCCCAGCGCTCAGGAGACAGAGGCAGGCGGATCTCTGTGAGTTCAAGACCAGCCTGGTCTACAAGAGCTAGTTCCAGGACAGGCTCCAAAGCCACAGAGAAACCCTGTCTTGAAAAATAAAAAAAATATTTATTTGTTTGTTTGTTTTATGTATATGTGAGAGTGTATGCATTATGTCTGTGCATGGCATGCTTCCAGTGCCCTTAGAACTGAAGTTATAGATGGTTGTCTACCTCCATGTGGTGCTGAGAATTGAACCTGGGTCCTCTGCAAGAGCAGCCTGTGCTCTTAACCCTGAGCCATCTCTCCAGCCCCTCAATAAAATTATTTTCGTTTTAAAGCCCTGTCTTTAAAAAAAAAAAAAAAAATACAGGTGGTGGTGCACGCCCCGCCTTTAATTCCAGCACTTGGGAGGCAGAGACAGGTAGATCTCTGTGAGTTCGAGGCCAGCCTGGTCTACAGAGAGTTGCAGGACAGGCTCCAAAGCTACAGAGAAACACACACACACACACACACACACACACACACACACACACACACACACACACACAGAGAGAGAGAGAGAGAGAGAGAGAGAGAGAGAGAGAGAGAGAGAAAGGAAAACAAACAAAAAAAGGAGGCAGCCAATGTCAAATGCTTGGGAGCCGTAGGCATAGAAAGTGCTAGGTAATTGTTAGCCGTCCTTATTGTGATGGAAGGGCTGGGAGCTAGAGAAGGGGGGGAGGGGGCTCCCTGCCCAGCCTGAGGTGGGAGAGCGGCCCAAGATGCTTTCCCAGAGAGGTGACAGTAGAAGGGATCCGCCGGTTCAAGTGGTCTTGGGGGGCGGGGGAGGGAATGGAAAAGCTTGGAGCAAACGCTCAATAAATATTTACTCAATAAAAAAAGAAAGGAAGGAAGGAAGGAAGGAAGGAAGGAAGGAAGGAAGGAAGGAAGGAAGGAAGGAAGGAAGGAAGGAGAGACTATTGGAGGCGGCCTGCGGTAACCAGGGAGGGGGACAGGGCGGACCCTCTGGGCGGACTGGGGGTCCCCAGGGGGTGGGGTCTGGGTGGCTGCACTATTGACACGTTCCGACCCCACCCTGTGCCCAGACAGACGTGGGCTGCCCCACCCCCATGTGCGGCCTGGAGCCTGTAGAGGGCACGCTGCTGAGGGCTGGGGGCCAAGGGTCCTCCAGGGCCTTCGCCCTAATGAGAACGGGCCGAGTCCCCGCGCGGCGCCTCTCCCGTTGTCCGAGCCACAAAGGAGAGGGATCAATGCGAGGCGGGGGCGGCCCAGGGCTCCTCTTTGTGCGGCTGTCTCGGGCCTGTTTGCGCCGCCGTCTCCGCGCCCCCATTGATCAGGCATGTGGAAAGATTCCGCCTCCCGGGCTCCCTTTGTGGCCGCGTTGCCAGGCTGCGGCCGGCGTGGCTGTGCGCGCGCGCGCGGGGCGCTCCCCCTGCCCCCTGCGGTGGGCACCGGCCTGCGAGCCCGGCGGGGTCCCGCAGGCAGGGTGGCCACCGCCAGAGATAGTGAGCGAGAGCCGCGGATAGCAAAGGCGGAGGGGAAAATTAAACACGTCCCAAAGGCAGTATAGGGCGTGCTGACACCACGTGCTGTTTATCTGACATTCAAACTTCATCAAGTATCTTGGCTCCCTTTTGGCATCCTAGGAGACAGGGATGCCGGGCGTTTACACGTCACCCTGTGCGATTTTGTTTGTGAGCTTGCTTTTTTTGTTTTGTTTTGGGCATTTCTGCGCATACTCTCTGAACTCCACCCTCGCTCCCCGCTTCCCTTCCCCGACCTGCCAGGAAGCACTCTACGTAATCCAGGCTGGCCTGGTACCTATCCTGTGGCGGGAGCTGGCTTCGAATAGGCATCCTGCCTCAGGCCTTCGGCACATTACATACCTAGACTATATTGAATTCACATTACTTTTTTTACTGTGCTGCGGGTTGGATTCTATAGTACATTAGTGCTGGACTGCTGAGCCACACCCCCAGGCACGGACTATTATTTATTTATTTACTTATTTCCTTACTTCTCTCTCCCTCTTTCCCTTTGTCCCTCCTACCCCCAAGCCCCCTCCCCCATGCACTGCCATGGTCATATAGCCCAGGCTGGCCTCAAACTCACTATGTAGCAGAGGTGACACCCTTGAATTCCTGGTTCCTCCTCATGTTTCCACCTCCCAAATCCAGGATTAGTGTGTGTGTCACCACAGCCAGCACTATTTTCCTTTAAATGAAAAAAAAAAAAAGTTGTTGCTGCTTGAGACAGGATCTCACTGTGTAGCCCAGGCTGGCCTAGATTTCTCCATCATCCTGCCTCAGCCTGTGGAGTGCTGGAGTTATAGAAGTGCTTAAGTAATAACAATAGTTATCGTCTTGTTACTGAGGCCAAGTCTCACTCTGAAGCTCAGGCTGGGCTTTGCTCACAGAGATCCACCTGCCTCTGCCTCCTGAGTGTGGGTCTTAAAGGTGAACACTGCCACATTTGGCTAGCTTGAAATATTTTTGAAGTTTTAATTTATTCACAATGATATAATAATACATATACGTTAGTGCGAATGGATTTTTAAAAAGATTTATCTTATTCACTTATATGTATTTGTGTGTGTGTGTGTCTGTGTGTGTCTGTGTGTGCACCTAACCCAAGTGTCCATGGAGGCCAGAAGCATGCATCAGATGCCCGGAGCTGAAGTTAGAGGCAGCAGGGAGCAGCCCAGTGTGGATGCTGGGAACTGAACTCGGGTCCTCTGGTAGAGTTGCAAGCACCCTTAGCCACTGCGTCCTCTTTCCAGCCTAAACTTGGATAAATATTAAATGTACTTCCTGGCAAGCTGTCGCCTTTGGGGACATTGCTGTGAGACTGCAATGGCATGGGTACATATGGAGTGTTCCCATTTCACTAGAAGTTTTCCTTGGACTGATTGGAACACCCTTCCCTCGTACCAAACGGCCACTAGTCTGACATCTGTACCAAAGACTGACATTGGCCATTCCTGAACATCATCTGAATGGAATTGTATAGTCTGTACTCCGAGTCCAGCCGTTTTTTCTCAATGCCATGCCTGTGAGGTTTATCCGTGCTGTGGGTGGGCTCCATCCTTTGCTGCCCTTTGCCAGTGGCTGAGGTGTTGTCCGTTGCACAGCCGTCACAGTATGTTCTTCCATTTTCCAGGTAAGGAATGCCCCTGAGCTTTCCAGGGTTGATTTCTTTTGAGACAGGGTCTCCCTGTGCAGCCTAGGCAGGCGTCAGACTCAGAGATTTGCCTGCTGGATTAAAGGTGAGCCCCATCCCTCAGCTCTTAGCAGTTTTGCTATCGACGCATTTATACCAATCATTGCAAGGCCTTCAACATATTTCACCTAAGCAAAACCATAGTTCAAAGACTTCAAATTCTATTGTTTCTCCTCCTGCACATGAACTTTGTCTTAAGCTGTAATACTTTTATGTGAACTCTGCGAAGAGGGCCTTCCTGCATAGTAGCCAAACAAGATTAGAGATGCAGTGTTAGAGCAGTTTCCCAGCATACACCAGGGTCTCGGTCCATGCAGATGTGGGGAGAAGACAAAAGAGCTGGCTTAGTGAACCCTCTGTTCCTAGGCTTGTCCTTAGGTAAAGTGGCCCTGTGTTGTGATGGTGTTAATTATCCCCTAGGTGTTTGGAAGGGAAGGAAAACTACAAAACACAGCAGGCATGGCGGTTCTGTAATCCCAGCGCTGAAGAGGCCTAGAAGTTGAAGTTTATCCTAGACTACAAGAGGCAGTGATGAACTCCAGGCTAGCCTGGGCTACGTAAGATCTGGTCTTAGCCGGGCGTGGTGGCACATGCCTTTAATCCCAACCTTTAAGGAGGCAGAGGAAGTGGATCTCTGTGAGTTCGAGCCCAAAAATGAGCTCCAGAACAGCTCACACAGAGACACCCTGTTTCCAAAAACAAATAAACAACACAACAACAAGAAAAATCTCAAGTTAACAAGAATCAAAACAGCTGCAGGCTAGCCCATGGTGGCTGCTCACACGGGGGTCACCATCACGTTTTTATTACTGCTTTTGTTTTTTGTTTTATATTTGTTTGTTTACCCACAGTGCATGACATGCAGGGACATGTGTGTGCCATGATGTGCACACGGCAGTGAGAGGAAAATGTGAGGGGGTCCATTGTCTCCTTTCGCCACACAGATCCAGGGAGTCGAACTCAGGTTGAGCCATCTTGAAGACCGCAAATGGAGCTCTTCATCCCAAACTGGTGAGCTGGGCACATTAGATACCCGCTCTATTCCATCAGCCTTTGGGGGTGGGTACTGTCCTACTCCTGTTTCACAGATGGGGAGGCAGAGACCAAGGCTCTTGCTGAGGAGGAGTGATGAGGGGTAAAGGTATCTCACAATGTGGTTCCCTAAGCAGCCAGCTGCCAGCAGGGCCAAGCTTGGCTCCTACTTGGAGAGTAGACCATGTCATAGGGATGAGCTGTTCGCCTCCTCTTTGCCCCTGTCCCCTACTGACACCCACCTCAAAGACAAGCAGCTTTCTTTTGGAGGGTGGGAGGAGGATGGATGGACTTTTCAGGGGAGGCCCAGACTGCGGACTAGCAGGCAGATGGGAGGACAGGCTGGAGGAGAGGAGGCCGTGGAAGCCCAGCCCTCCTCCAGTGGCAGCCGCTGGGCAGCGCTCAGAATCATTCTACCTGCCACCTGAAGGGCACAGAGCGCAGGGCACAGCAACCGATGATCTCAGCGGATTAGCAGAACGATTCCGATCCTGCATCCTCAGCCCCAAAGCCGGGTCTGTGCAATCCCATTTCCAGCCAGCTTTCTTTAGCCAGCTAATTAGGGAAGGCATATGGGGGAACAGCCTTGAAGGGCCTCTGCACCCAAGGCCCTCTCTGCAGCTCAGAGCTCAGAACCGGCAGGACCAACCCTTCAGCCTGGAGCAGTATGGGTGTCCCCTCCCTCCAGAGTCTGCCCCCACCACAGAGTTCACTGGGTTTCCTCTTTCTGATTCCTTCAGGCTGACCTTCAATTCCTGGCTCAAATGAGCCTCCTGCCTCAGCTTCCTAAGCAGTTAGGACCACACTCATAGGAGACACTCTGAAATATAACTTTTTTTTTTTTGACACAGGGTCTCTAGCTCCAAGCTGGCCTCTAATTCCCTGTAAGGCCAAGAATAACTTTAAATTTCTGGTCCTCTTGCCTCCACCTCCCAAATGGTAGAATCTCAAGCATGTGCCTTCCCCCCAGGGCTTCTGGGCTTATACAACACTCCAATTAATCTCAGTCTTACATGCTATGTACATGCTATGCAAATAAACCCCATCCTCAGCCCTCAAACGTGTAGTTTCAAAAATACTTCTCACTTTTTATTTTTTTTAATAATTTATTTTTAATTTGTGTTCATTGGTGTTTTGGCTGCATGCATGTCTGTGTGGGGGTGTCAGGTCCCCTGGAGCTGGGGTCTGTCACAACAGACAGTTGTGAGCTGCCATGATGAATGCTGGGATTGAACCCAATCAGCAATCTTAATTTCTGAGCCATCTCTCCAGCTCCTTAAATTCGTCTTTTTAAATTTGTGTATGTTCATGTGGGTGGAACAAGACAGAGAGAGGGATCTCCCTATGTAGCTCTGGCTGACCTGAAGCTCTCTTTGTAGACTGCCAGGCTGGCTTCGAACTCATAGAGACCTGCCTGCCCTCCACACCCCCCAGCCCTCGGCATCCTGCAGTGCTGGGACTGAAGATGTGAGCCAGCAAACTTGGTCTCAGATATGCTTTTTTAGGGTAACTAAAGCACAGAGACAGAGGTCTGGACCTCCACCCTCTACCTGCAGTATAGTAAGGCCTCAACTGGGTGCTAACAGGGGGGGCGGGCGCCGAGTACCCCAACACTCAGGAGGCCGAGGCACCGAGTACCCCAACACTCAGGAGGCCGAGGCAGGAGGAGCAGCAGATTAGGTCTTATATCTAGATGGTGTCTCAAAAGCAAAACAAGGGGAGGAAGAGAGAGAGAGAGAGAGAGAGAGGAAGGGAGACAGGGAGGGAGGGAGGGAGGGAGGGAGGGAGGGAGGGAGGGAGGGAAGATGGGAGACCGGAGGGAGGGAGGCAGGGAGGGGGAGGGGGGAATAAAGTTAGTTGCTTGCCTAAGGCAGCCACCTACAAAGTTTCGAAGGCAGGCTCCAGTCCACCTGACCCTAACTAAACGCAATGATTTGTGGCGGGAGAAGGGATGAGCGCCGTCGACCCGGGCAGGCTCAGGTGTCTTTGTCACCACTTCTGAAGCATCGAGCTGACCTCCGGGAGAGCCGGGCACAAGATGGATGAGCGCAGCAGCGGCTCACTCCCCTCTGAGGGGGTGGCGTCTGGGATTACCGGATCAACGTAATCCTGCGGACGGGTGGGAGGCGGGTCAGGCGCAGGGAAGGGGAGGGAGGGGAGGGAAGGGAGGGAAGTGAGGGGAGGGGAGGGAGGGAGGGGAGGGAGGGAGGGAGGAAGGGAAGGGAAGAAGGAAGGGAAGGGAAGGGAAGGGAAGGGAAGGAAGGGAAGGGAAGGAAGGGAAGGAAGGGAAGGGAAGAAGGAAGGAAGGGAAGGAAGGAAGGAAGGGAAGGGAAGGGAAGGAAGGGAAGGGAAGGAAGGGAAGGGAAGGAAGGGAAGAAGGAAGGGAAGGGAAAGGAAGGGAAGGGAAGGGAAGAAGGGAAGGGAAGAAGGAAGGGAAGGGAAGGGAAGAAGGGAAGGGAAGGGAAGGGAAGGGAAGGAAGGGAAGGGAAGGAAGGGAAGGGAAGAAGGAAGGGAAGGGAAGGGAAGGAAGGGAAGGGAAGGGAAGGGAAGGAAGAAGGGAAGGGAAGGGAAAGGAAGGGAAGGAAGGGAAGAAGGGAAGGGAAGAAGGGAAGGGAAGGGAAGGGAAGGGAAGGGAAGGGAAGGGAAGGGAAGGGAAGGGAAGGGAAGGGAAGGGAAGGGAAGGGAAGGGAAGGGAAGGGAAGGGCCTGCAGAAGCGCGGAGGGACTGCGGGGGCCGCCCGGGCTCCGTCCGTCTTTCCACCCACCTCCCGCCGCTCCCGGCCACTGATCCTCGGGGCCTTCGGCGTCTCAGGCGCAGGCCCATGGCTGTCCCCACTGTCCCCACTTCTCCCCCCATGCCCCTTCACCCTCTAACCGAAGCCGCCCCTCCCCCGCCCCTCCCTCCCCTCCCCCGCCCCTCCCTCCCCTCCCCCGCCCCTCCCTCCCCTCCCCCGCCCCTCCCTCCCCTCCCCCGACAATGCCGGCTGGACCCGGAGACGTTGGCCGCGGCACTGTCCCTTTAAGGAATCCCGAAGTCCGGACACCCCGTCTCCTCCCCCACCTGAGAACCAATTTGGGTTCCCGAATTCAAGTAGAGGCTTTTGTGTGTCACGTGTTTGGGGAACAAAGGCCTCTGCGGCAGGAACAAAAACCCCCTTTCAGGAGCCCGTTTGTTCCTTTCTAAACGTTTCCACTCCAGCCTTGCCTCTTTCCCGGTTCCCAGGGCCGCCCAGCTCGGCCGGCCTCACCTTCTCGCCACAGCAGCAGGCATTAACGCCCTACCCAAAGCAGGTGGCCAGGGACGCAGGGACCTGCCCACCTCCCCCACCCCACCCCAAGGGATCAAATGACACCAGCTGGCCCTGAGCTGTGCCCTGTGTGCTCGGCGCTCTCTCTCTCTGTCTCTCTCTCTCTCTCTGTCTCTGTCTCTCTCTCTGTCTCTGTCTCTCTCTCTCTGTGTCTCTCTCTGTCTCTCTCTCTCTCTCTCTCTCTCTCTCTCTCTCTCTCTCTCTCTGTGTGTGTGTCTCTCTCTGTGTCTCTCGCTCTGTGTGTGTCTGTGTGTGTGTGTGTGTGTGTGTGTGTGAGAGAGAGAGAGAGAGAGACAGAGACAGAGACAGAGAGAGATAGAGATGTCTTCGAGGCTTCTGAGGAAACTGACGCTCACAGGGTCTAGGTAGTTGCCTGAAGTCTTGCAGCTGGCCAGACAGGGATTCTGGACACTCGGCTGGAAGACAGGATGACTGTGGTAAAAAAGGCAGCCTGTGGGGTCAGTCACCTGCTGGGAGTTAGAGCCCCCTCACAGTGCATGGGAAGAGATCTCGGTCACAGGCGGGCCTGTTGGAGCTTAGTCTTTGAGGAAAACAGTGGGTCGGTCAAGTGCAGGACTGGCAGAACCAGAGACAGGGAGAGCAGGGAGAGTCACATACTGGAACCATTAAAGAGAGTGCATTGGCCTTGGCCTGGCATGGCGGTGCAGGTCTTTAATCGCAGCGCACAGGAGGCAGAAGCAGGTGGGTCTCTGTAGGGCAAGGCCAGCCTGGTGCATATAGCAAGCTCCAGGCCAGCAGCGACCACACGGTGAGGCCCTGTCTCCACAAGAAAAGGGGAGACTGTATTGATCCGGCATGGCGACTGACACATTGCCAGGAGCTGTGGTGAGTTCCGTGCAATCCAGTGTGTAAGGAAGCTAGAGAGATGGCTCACGGGCCGAGTGCACACTTCTCCTGAGCTCTGTCCCAGACCCTGAGTCAGGCAGTGGACAATTGCCTGCAACCCCAGCTCTAGAGGACCCAATGCCTGGGACGGACCTGTGCATCTGCACTCACTCACACACACGTTTTATTTACCGTGATTCATCTTCTCTTCCTGCCACCTCAGCCTCCTCCCTCCCTTGTGGGATTGGTTTCAGATATACCTGGCAGACGGGACATTTTCCTTTGTCCAGCACTGGGCACTGAACCCGGGTCTTTCACATGCTAGGCAGACAAACTACCACCGAGTTGCATGCCCAGCCCACCTTAAAGGTGTGTCTCCTCCTCCTCCTCCTCCTCCTCCTCCTCCTCCTCCTCTTCCTCCTCCTCCTCCTCCTCCTCCTCCTCCTCCTCCTCCTCCTCCTCCTCCTCCTCCTCCTCCTGGCCTCAGCTCCTCCTCACCTGTGGCTCATTTAGCCATCACTCTGCCCCATGGAGGCAGCCCCTGACCTGCCTCTGCTTCCCTTCATTTGACTCTGTTTTGATAGTTAAGTAAATGGAAATAGGTGGCATTTTCTGTCTCTAAAAAGATCTATGTTTACTTGTCATGAGCTTTTCATGTATGTGTGTATACATGTATGTGCAGGGGTGCATGAACTTGTATGTACAGGTTAGGTAGTCCGTGTTGAGTGTCTTACTCAATCACTAGTTTATTTTCACTTAGGTTTTTTTTTTATGTGTACACTGTATACATCTATGTGTTTGCATGTTCACAGATATGTGCTCATATGTGTGTTTATGTGTATGTATGCATGTTCGTGTGTGTATGTATGTCCACAAGTTCGTGTGTATGCGTGTGTGTGTGCATGTGTGTATGCATGTGTGTGTGCGTGTGTGTGTATGTGTTTGTGTATATGTGTATGAGTGTGTGCATGTGTGTATGCGTGTGTGCGCACGTGTGCATGTGTGTGTGCATGTGTGTGTATGCATGTGTGTATGCGTGTGTGTATGCATGTGTGTGTATGCATGTGTGTGTATGTGTTTGTGTATATGTGTATGAGTGTGTGCATGTGTGTATGCGTGTGTGCGCACATGTGCATGTGTGTGTGCATGTGTGTGTATGCATGTGTGTATGCGTGTGTGTATGCATGTGTGTGTATGCATGTGTGTGTATGCATGTGTGTGTGTGTGTGCGTGTGTGTGTGTGTGTGTGTGTGTGTGTGTGTGTCCTCCTCCATTGCTCTGTACATGGTATTTACTGAGGCAGGGACTCGGGAATGACCAGGAACTCACTAATTCTCACTAGTCTAGGCAGCGGCTTGTCCAGGCCTGCCAGGTTTTATGTAGGCTCTGAAGACCTCACCTCCAGGCCCCACACGTGTGTGGCAAGGCAAGTGTTTACCCCTGACTGTCTCCTCAGCCCCTCCACCTCATTGAGAAGGGTCTCTCACTGAAGGAGGAACTTGCTGACTCAGCCAGATGTGCTGGCCAGCAGGCCGGGCCCCAGGCATCCTCTTCCTGACTCCTGGGTCACAGGCACAGGCACGCGCCTCTGTGCCAAGCTGCATTGGTTACACAGGCGTTAGGCTCTAACTCAGGTCCTCAGGCGTGGGAGGCAGGCGCTTTGTGGGCTGCACCATCCCCATCCTGCTTATGTGTAGCGTTTATCATCGTCCCCCATCCCCACCCTCTCCTCCTTGGTGTTGGAGCACAGAACTCAAGTCAGCAAAACCTTCTGTGAGGATGTGAGTTCAATCCCCAGTACCACAATAGCTAAGTTAATTAAAATCAAAAGAAGAAAAACATAAATAGGGGCTGGAGAAGGCTCAGCCATTAGGAGCACTGACTGCTCTTCCAGAGGATCTGGGTTCAATACCCAGCACCCCCACAGGGCAGCTCACAACTGTCTGTAACTTCAAAATCTGGCACTCTCACACAGACATACATGCTGGCAAAACACCGATGGACATAAAAGACATAAAAAATAAACAATTATCGGATGCAAAAAGAAACTTTCCAGTGCTGGGGATAAAACCCGGGTTCTTGCACAAGCGCTCTGCCGCCGAGCTGCATTCCAAGGTTGTTTCCTCTGAGTGTGAATGTGATGTGCATGTGTGTGTTCACATTCGTGTGTGTAAGTGTGGGTGCACACACACCACTGCCTGTGTTTGGAGATCTAACTTAGGTGTCGGCCCTCACTCCCCACTTAGTGTGTGATATGTCTCTTTGTTGTTTTGCTATCCTGTGGCTAGGTGGCCCCTCTGACTTCCAAGAAGTATCCTGTCTCTACTTCTCACCTCCTCATAAGCAGCCCAGGATGACCTTGAAACCCCAGATCTTCACGCTTCTACCTCCCAAACTGTAATTATAGATGTGGCCAACCACACCCTAGGTTAAAAAAAAAAATCTGAGTGTTTTTTGTCATCAAATATGAAACCTGCATAAAGTCTGACTGTACAAACTTAAAAGAAAAAAAAACACTAATAAACACAAAGAATACATATCGACGACCTGGGCTTTTGCTGCTGGATCGTTGTGAGTGGCTCCCAGGGACTCTGGCTTCTCTGGAGCATGCTGACGCTGACGACCCAGCAAGGTCAGCATCACTCCAGGGTCAGCTGGGTTGGATGCAGCACAGCAGAAGCTGGAAGCTGCCGCTTTTCAGGGTCAGCATCTTTCTTCTGGGCCATAGTTGGAAGGGCAGACCTTGAGTCCGGCTGCCTGCTCCTTCTTGGTGCTGTAATACTAAATTAAGGAGCCTCCCTCGCAGACCTGCTGATCTCCCCATGGTAGCTACGGAGATCAAGGCAGGAGCCGGTTGGTGGATGAACTGAAGGGGCAGGGGAGGGGGCAACTCGGACAAGCCTGGAAGCAGCCAGCCCCACCCTCTGTGAGGTGGCACCAAGTGTGCCTGACGTGGAAGGCCTGGGCAGAAACCTTGCTTTTCTTCTTATGGGCGATGTCACTTTAGCCAAGGGGCGGCTTGTGTCTGAACCTCACCTCTCATAATGATATACTAGTAATTAAAACAGCATCATAGAGTTATCTGAAGGGCCAATGAAATAGCTTGAGAAAGTGCTTAGGCTGCTGTAAGAACTCAGTAAACCCTAGTGGTCATTATCACTGCATCCAAAGGCTTAAGGAGGGCGACGTGTCTACCGAACTGTGCATTCAAGGTGGAATTCCTACCATGTGGTCGTCCACACCATGGGGAACAAGAGAAAACAACCGGGAAGCATTCAGTGAGGCTGGGATGGAGCTCAGTTGGCAGAGCACTTGCCTAACACGCACCCTGGGTTCCACCGGTCTTGGTCCATGAGCTGGGTTGTTGAGGTAGAGGCAGGAGGACCCCAAATTCAAGTTCATCCTCAGCTGCATATTGAGTTTTAAGCCTGAGTTATGAGAGACTCTGTCTCAGTGGTGGGGTTGGGGTGGGGCAGGGGAGGAGATTCGCAGACATTAATCAGGAGACACAGGTACACAGTCACACAGGCACAAAAACACAAAGCCATAAAGGCTGCAGGGGGACGCAAGGAGCAAAGGAAAGTGAGTCAGAAGGTGGCCCTGACAGGACTCTGTGGGAAGTGGCTCTCGTGCTGGGCAGAAAAGGAGCAGGGACTTCACAGGCACAGGAAGGAGAGACGGATGCAGTGGAGGGGACGAAAGCTCAGGCTGAGGAAGGATGCCCACGCTAAGGTGGGTTTGACCATGGCAGGAAGACTCTGCAGAATGGAGGGGGCTAGGCAGACAGAAGAAGGCTCCAGTAGAGGAAAGCGCCCTGCCCTGGACATAAGGGACAGGTATCCCAGCCAGAGAGAAGGCCGTTCAAAGGCCCTGGGCCCAGGATGTGCAGGGTGATTTCCAGACTCTGCAAGGCCAGTTGATTAAAAAGAAGAAGAAGAAGAGAAGAAAGAAATGACACGAGCTGTAGGGCAGAGAAGGCAGGGCCAGGCCACACGTCGGCTTTGACGTCTGTGACAATGTGGGGGATTTACTCTATAGGTTTGAGGGAGCTGTAGAGTTTTAGCTAGAGGAGAGAGCAATGCAACGCCAGGCCACGTGTTGTCCCACCTGACTGAGCGAGTCTTTTTACTTCCACGTTTGCCAGTGCTATCTGCATGTGTACCTGTTCATGTATGTGCATGCATGTGCGTGCAGAACCCAGAGTTTCAAGCATCTCCCTCTTTTTTTTTTTTTTTTTTGACACAGTCTCATCACAAAACCCGAGCTCCAGATTCAGCAAAATTATCTGGTCAGCGAGCTCCAGGAGTCCCCCTGTCCCTGCCTCCCCAGGGCTAAGATTGCAGGCATGTGTCACCAACCACGGCTTTTACTTAGGTGCTGGGGAACAGAAGTGAGGCTCTCGCAGCCGAACAGTAAGCCTTTCTATGGACTGAGCCACTGTTCTAGCCACACTAGGCTAACAGTGATGAAGGGACGCTGCTCCCGGATTCACTTAGTAGAAAAGACAGAAGTAACTGGATTCAAGTGTAACCACTGAGAGCCTGTGTTCAAATCCCGGCTCCCTACTCCTTTGCTATGTGGCCTTGGGATTCTGTGTGTGTTCTTTGGGCTTTGCTTTTCTTCACTGTGGAAGTTAATAGAAGCCGACGGAAGGTGTGCTTGGCATACGGGGTCTGAGCCTCACAAACTCCGCCCACAAAAAGCCTCGTATTTTGAGAACGACTCCATGAGCCAGTTGGCGTACATTGCTTAGAAAGCCCGTGGGATATTTTGTAAATGGCCACTACTGCTGCTATCATGGTCTATGTCAGAAAGAGAGGGAGGGTAAGACGGGCTTGGTGACAGTTGGTCTACTTCAGCCAAGCCCCAAGGAAGAGCAATTAGCACTGTATTTGAAGGTGACAGACCTTTATTAAATATTTGCTGAATGGATAAACTCATGCACTTCTTTTTGAGATGGAGTCTGTTGGAGCCTGGCCTCTGACTCACCCGTTGCAGAGGAAGATCTTCAACTCCAGAGCCTTCTGCCTTTTCCTCCCAAGCGCCATGATCACAGCCTGACTTCCTCTGTCCGTTTTTGCTAGAATGAGTTCTTGCCTGTTTAAGTCAGTGACCCTGGTTGAGCTTTAATGTAGACTGAGCGCTGTGGCGGACACTGGAGAAGATAGCTGGGTGGAGGGGGGACCCAGCTCAACCGAGCACAGGGCGTGCTCTGTCCTCCATGTTTGCCTCCAATTCTGCTGGAAAGTCAGACTCTGTACCCTCCGTCCCAGCCTCTCCTTCCTTTGAGCCTCCACAGTTCCCTGAAGATTCCATTCTCAGTTGTAATTTATATAATGTGTCCTTGGGTTGAAGCTTAAACTCCTTGAGAGCGGGTGGAAGGTCTTACTCCTCAGGCGGGCACTGCTGAAATCCTGGCAAAGGTGAATTTGGTCCACAGAATGAAAAGTCAAGACTCTCTGGTTTTTGTTGTTGTTGTTGTTTTTGTTTTTTGTTTGTTTGTTTGTTTGAGACAGGGTTTCTCTGAGTAGCCCTGGCTGTCCTGAAAATCACTCTGTAGACCAGGCTGGCCTCAAACCCACAGAGATCCACCTGTCTCTGCCTCCCCAGTGCTGGGATTAAAGGCGTGCGCCACCACAGCTGTTGGAAAGCCAAGATCCAAAGATGGAGGCCACCACGCTGGTTGTGTGGCCTGGGCTGAACATTCCTTCGTCTGGATCTCCGAGTGTCTTTCTGGAAAGTGAGGAGAGGAGGCAACGTGTGCTCAACCACTTGGAACAAATGATGGTGATCAATTTTCCCATGTGACACACTTCCATGGGGATTCAAATAACTCCATTGAAGTTCTAAGTAACCCAGATTGATCTCCCTGCCGGCAGAGCTTGTCTAAAGGCCAGGGGCAGGAGTGACATTAGTGGGCATAACCTTAACGGCACACTGCTCCTCATCTGTTTCTTTCCTTTGCTCTTTCTTTCACATCTTTCCAAGGCTTAGTGGTGCAAAACAAAACAAAACAAAGTAAATAGGCCAGGGTTTGGAGACTGAGCGGGCACAAGAACTGGCTGCTCTTGTACAGGACCGGAGTTCAGTTCCCGAAACCTAGATGCTGGCACACAGCCACAGCTAACTCCAGCGCAGGGAAGCCTTCTGGCCCCCACGGCACAAGGCATGAACATGGTACACAGAGGACGCAGACAGCTCCGAGACAGTCGGGGCACCTAGAATATTCAAGGCCAGCCCAGGCTACAGCACGAGACCCTTTCTTAAAAAGAGGGGAGCACTGAGGATGTATGTGGTTCAGACCAATGCTTGCTTAGCATGCATGAGGCCCTGGGTCTAATTCCCAGCAGTAGCAACAACAACAACAACAACAACAACAACAACAACACACACACACACACACACACACAGGTACAGACACGCACACACACGTGTACACACGTGTACACATACGTACACACACGTACACACACAGGTACACACAGGTATGCACACACAGTGCACACACATATGTGTACACACACGTACACACACGTGTACATACACGTACACACAGGCACACACACGAATGCACACACATGTGCACACACACATACGTGTACACACACGTGTACACACACGTACACACACAGGCACACACACATATGTGCACACACACGTACACACACGTGTATACACACACACACACACACACACACACACAATGAGTTTGAACCCTTTCCATGCGAATGGCTCACTGTATTAGGCACATCTTGACCTATTCCCCATCACCTGTATCCATGGCAGACATTGATAATCGATCACAGATTTCCATCCCCACCCAGCCACAGCTACTGCCAGTCAGTAGAAAAACTGAATTCAATTTTTCCCATCTCCAGTACAATTTGGCCACTTTCCATTTTGCACATGAATAAACTAGGGCTCTGGGAGGGGAAGAGCTTGCTTCAAGGTCAGAGCCAGAGCCCCAGGCTCCTGCCTCCCTGTCAAATGCTTTTTCCACTTTATTCACTGACTCCAAAAGCCATTTTCTCTGGGACTGCTGCAAACCTGATCTCTAGGGAGAGGGCGCGGAGCAGGGGGCCTGCCCTCTAGCCAGCCCTTCATCTTTACGCCTGAAGTGCGCAGTGCACGGAAGCCCCTGCCAACAGCCTGCCACCCCCTCCCCCATGGGCACCAGCAACAGACCTGTGGTTTCTGTCCAGTTTCCTAAAATAAATACTTAATTTTTTTTTTAAATAAAGGAAGAGTGCTTTAGCATCTTGGTGTCCAGCCCCTGGGTTGCGGGATTGTTAATTGGCTGGACTAAATCAAATAGTTACAGGCGGGAAGCAACTTCAGTTTCTGAAAACTCTGAAAGCAACCTCCCCCGACGACCACTTTCACCAGCACTGCTCTGGCTGTCATTGGAAGCCACAGCGAGAAGGCCAGCCAGTGAGAGAGTCAGCAGATCTGGGCACACTGGGTGTCCTCAGCCAGGCGAGCAGAATCGCTTGCCAGGGCAGGGGCAAAAAGCAAAGGGGCGAATTTGCGATGCCTGAGTCAGGCATGGATGGGCTCTTGGGGTGGCTGGCTCTTTGGCATTTCAGTCTCAGTTTCTCCGCCTGTAGGATGGGCATAAGAACATAAGCTGTGTGTACCGAAAGGCTCCCCTGGATCCCATGGGCATGTATGATAATTATAGGCAGGCTAGATGGCTCAGTGGATAAAGGTGCTTGCTACTAAGCCTGCCAACCTGAGTTCGAGCCACAAGCCCAACGGGGTAGAAGGACATAAATGACCCCTTCTGACACCCCCCTTCCCCCCCTGCACACTGTGGCACACGTGTGTAGGCATGCACACATAAACGTTAAAGAGATTGACTGTGTATCGGTTAAACCTCGAGTTATGGAGCTGGGGTGGTAGTCACGGTGACGAGGGTGTGATGAGCCAGTGCCAGCTACTGATGAAGTTGAGGCAGGTAGCTTATTTGAGACAAGGACTTTAAAGCCTCGGGCATAATTCAGTGAGACCTTCGGCCTCTCAAACCATCTCAAACCAAATGTCTAGCATGTATAGTCTCAGGACCAGTAAAATAAGATAAACATAGAAGGTATTTTTAGACACACACACACACACACACACATACACACACACACACACACACGCACAGAGAGAGAGAGAGAGACAGAGACAGAGAGAGAGAGAGAGAGAGAGAGAGAGAGAGAGAGAGAGAGAGAGAGAGAGAGAGAGAGAGAGACTACCTACTACATTGCAGTGATTTTTAAACGACCTGGCTAAGAAGTTCGGATGTACTTGTGTGGGTGACACACCCTTAATTCTAAAGAAGTAGGAGGCTGAGGCAGGAGGATCAGGATATTAAGGCCAGCCTGAGCTACACAGAGAGACCATGTATCTCAAACAAGAATAGTCAAGCTCTGTATAACAGTGCTTTATGCTTTTTTTGTTTTATGTTCCTCTGCTCCTGGAGTTTGGGAATGAAAGGTGTGTACCATCACTAGCTAGCTTTACTGTATTTTATTTTATTTTTTTTTTTTTTTGAGACAGAATCTCATGACCTTGGACTCCTGACCCTCCTGCCTCTACCTCCCAAGCACTGAGATGACAAGGTGTGCCACTGTACCCAGCATTCACAGTGGTGTTTTAGTTGCACGGTGATGGTCACACGAGCTTACAATGGTACTGAGCAATCCCTATTGCCTGATGCTGTCATAGACCTCATGACTCGATAGCACAGCAGGTCGCCTGTTTATGACCAGGCTGTGAATGAACCCACTGCCTACCAATCATTAAAGGAGCATGGCACAGAGCTAGAGAGATGGCTCAGTGGTTAAGAGCACTGGCTGCTCTTCCGGAGGACCTGGGTTCAATTCCCAGTAACCACATGATGGCTTCCAGCCATCTGTAATGAGATCTGGTGCCCTCTTTTGGCCTGAGGCCGAGCACTGCACACATAGTGAATAATCTTAAATAAAAAGGAGCATGGCACACATGACTATGTGTCACACACACTTCATAAGTGAGGTCTCAACGGGCTTGCTGTTTACTATGATGTGCTGGCCCCTCACTGCCTTTGTTTTGTTTATTTATTTGCTTATTTATTTCTTGTGTTGGAGATTGAACTCAGGGTCTTACCACCCATCAACACTCGGCTGCTCCATGGCTAATTAATCCAATTTGTTTACTTTACTTTGGTATGGAGTTATCTAATGGACGGAGAGCAGCTTATCAGCGGCTACAGCTCCCCTGTCCCCGGAGCGCCAGAGCTGTCAACTGCCTGTAGCTCCTTAGCGTGGGGTGGGCTCTCAGGAGGCGTTCCTATCCATGCTAGAACCTTTGTTTAATCTAATGCAGGCAACCGCTTTTAGTAACAACTACGCACTCGCCAATCACGGTGACAGTTATGAATCTCTGTCTTCGCTGCTGATGGCTAAAGAAGAACCTTCTCTGAGGACAGCACTAGTGGACAGCTGTAACCCTGGAAGGAAGTTTGACAGTGTGCATTCAGTAAGGCAACAGTAATGGCTTCCCTCCGTGGTTTAGGCTCTCCCAAGTGGAGACTTTTGATCAGGGGTACAGGATGGAGCAGGCCTAGCAGGGAGTGATTGGCCACTCCCATGACGTGGTGCCGCTGCTGCTCTGGTGTGCACTTCATGCCTGGAAGGTCAGTACTACAGCGTGCAGGGCCCACCACAGGGTGGAACCATGGCTTACTTTTGGTTTTCAAGACAGGGTTTCTCTGTGCAGCCCCGGCTGTCCAGGAACTCTGCTTTGTAGATCGGGCTGGCCTCAAACTCACAGAGATCTGCCTGCCTCTGCCTCCTGAGTGCTGGAATTAAATGGGTGTGTCACTACCACTCAGCCTATTCAAACTTATTTGTAAATGTAGATCGGTAAATATATTTATATATTCTGTATGTGTGTGTGTGTACATATATACTTCAACTGGCTTACAGTGCAGTGTCACATATCTTTTTCATACAGCCTTAGTCTTGTTGACACCTCGTGGCTCCCATTCTACCCTTGCAGAAACATCCCATCTCAGTATTTCCCCACCTCCCCTTCCTTGCATCCTCTGTCCTCCCAACTGGTATTTTAGAGTGTACCCCTTCTACATATAAATAAATACACATATAATTAAGAGGATTAGAAACACAGCTCATTGGTAGCTTGTTTCGCTGCATACATGGGGCCCAGGGTTCAAGACTACAAGAAGGAAAAGAAGGAAATTTAAAAACTAAAGCTGGCTGGATGGTGGTGGCACACCTTTAAACCCAGCACTCAGGAGGCAGAAACAGGAGGATCTCTGAGTTTGGAGCCAGCCTAGTGTACAGGGTGAGTTCCAGGACAGACTGACCTACATAGAGAGACTGTGTCTCAAACAACAACAACAACAACAACCAAACAAACCAACAAACCAACCAAACAAAAAAACTAACTAACTAGGCAGGGTGGCTCACATAATAGCAGACCCGAGGTTTAAGGTTGCTGATTTTGGTGGTTCACGCCTTTAATCCCAGTACTCTGGAGGCAGAGGCACGATATGAGTTCGAAATCAGCCTGACGGTGAGTTCCAGGACAGCCAGGGCTACATAGACAGTTGGTTTCAAAAATATAAGCTTAAGGTTATCCATGATTTGAACCTAGCCTGGGATATGTGAAACGTTTAAGATAATGTCTTTCTTCTAAAAAAAAAAAAGTTGCAGTGGAAGCTGAAGCTGCAGACGTGGGGTGTGTGGACCAGTACTCAGCCTCTGCCAGGGAAGTTTCACAGTACACATGGTACACTACAGTACACTACAGTACACACGAGACCTGCAGACAGACAGAACGTGGTGGACAGCTCCACTCTGAATGGGACACCTGTAATCACACCTCTGTCGGGAGAGGCTCAGGGATCGTCTCAAAGGAAGGGCAGAAAGGCCAGGCAGTGGTGGTGCACGCCTTTAATCTCAGCACTAGGGGGGCAGCGGCAGGCGGACCTCTGTGAGTTTAAGGCCCGCCTGGTCTACAGAGCTATGCAGAGAAACCCTGTCTCAAAAAACCATCACAAAAGGGGGTGGGTGGAGAAAGGTTGTAAGAGCTAGAGGGAGTGGGCGGGCGTCTGCAGGGAGGCGGTATTTCCTGGACAGGACAGAGCAGCTGCTCGCGTAAACTCTCAGAGGCTGGGAGAGCAGGCAAGAGACCAAGCTGGCCCAAACCCTAGCACAGGTGTGGAGGGGCTGGCGACAGTCGCTTCTATCTGAGGAGCTGGGTCCACTGATGGCTGCTGGGGTGTGTGTGGGGTGTGTGGGGGGGATTTGGGGCCCTGAGAGGCCACCCATGTTCCTTTGGAGGGCCACAGACCCTTGCACTAAGTCTGTGGTTCCCGATTTTCCTAACACTGTGACTTTTAAATACAGTTCCTCATGTTACGGTGACTCCCCCAACCATAAACTTATTGTTGTCATTATTATTATTATTATTTTTTTTTTTTTCGAGACAGGGTTTCTCTGTATAACAGCCCTAGCTGTCCTGGATCTTGCTCTGTAGACCAGGCTGGCATCGAACTCACAGAGATTCACTCGCCTCTGCCTCCTGAGTGCTGGGACTAAAGGCGTGTGCCACCACTGCCTGGCATAAAATTATTTTTGTTACTACTTAATAACGGTAATTCTGCTATTGTTATGAATAGTCATGTAAGTAACTATTTTTGGAGTTAGGAGTTTGGCAAAGTGGCCTCGCCCACAGGTTGAGAACCGCAGCACCAAGTGAACTCGGTGGCTGGTTAAAGCATACAAACTTGGGAGAAGGGAGTGATCGCGCTAGGAGAGGGCGTGAAGGGGAAGGAATGGGAGGCGGGTTTGATTAAAATGCTAACACACGGGTATCGATAGTAACAATTTCTTAAACTTTATTGTGAAACAGTTGGCTGTGGTAAGCTGTGGGGGACCTCACACACTTGGCGCTGGATTGTCCTGTCCGCATCAAGAGGACACACCACTTGTCACAATGTATCAATCGCTGTGGTGAAGTGGCATGCGAGCATATATGAATCTGTGCAACGGAGATGACCTTGAACTTCTGATCCTCCTGTCTCCGCCTCCTGAGGGTGCCCTACCATGCCCAGTGTATGTTAAACCTAAGGCAATACTCTACCTTGAGAAGCACCCCCAGCTTCTGACCTTGACTGTGGTCCTCCTGCCCCGCCCCTAGAGTGTTGGGATTACAGGGAAGCATCACCATGCCTGGCCCCTGGGTTAACTCTTAAGCACTCAGTGTAATACAGCTCCAAAGGATGGAGAGGGGGGTGGGAAATTCAAAGAGGCTTAGCTTCAGGTGCCTGCTCTTCGTAGCTCTCATTCTAGCACAATGGCTAGTGCAGAACCCTCCGGGATTAACAGGTGTGTTGTGTACACTTTAAAGATGTAGATCACACGGTGGTTTATGGTGGAAATAATTATGCCATAAACATCTGACGTCCTCAGCTCATCCACTTGCTGACAATCTGATATTTGTCTATTTACTTGTTATTTTGAGATGAGGTCTCACTGCATAGCCCAGGCTGGCCTCAAATTAATGCCCTTCCTGTCTTGATACCGCGCCATCAAACCAGCCAATCAGAGCTAATAGGAATGCATTTGCTCCTCATTGTGCCCATTCTCTGGTCTATAAAATAGAGTCCTGCCCCAGAGTGGTTGTTAAGCATTGAATGAATGATGAGTGTGCTGGTGCCCAGTGTTCAGTATGGGACCTGGTATACCCTGGTTGCTCAATATTTCATTACGTTAAGATTCTACTTTACAATTTATTGTATGACTTTGGACAGATTGCTTAACTTTGTGCCACTTGTTCTCATGGTCAGTAAAATAAAAGCAGAATAAAATTGCCAGGAGGACAAAATTGGAAAATCCTGGGAAGAGCGTGGTGCCGTGTCTGGCAGGCGGAGAGTGCTTGATAATGTTTCATAACAGCGATGAAGAGGAAACATGTCATGGCAGGGGGACAGCACATCCATTTTATTGATAGGCACTGGATTAGGGAAAGGGTCAGAGTAGGTAAAACGATGTTTTTTTTTGTTTTTTGTTTTTTTTTTTTTAATTTTTTTGGCAACATCTTTACTGCAATATAGTCCACATACTATCCAATTCACCAACTCTTAAAATAGACTCATAGAATTTTTAAACACCACTTTAATCAATTTTTGAATGTTTTCATTATTCCAAAAAGGAAGCCACAGCCAGGTGTGTTGGTCGGGGTGGCACATCCCTGAAATTCGAGCACTCTGGCATAAGGGGAGGTCATTTTAAGGTCATCCTCAGGTACTTGATGAATTCAAGAGGCCAGCCTCAGGGCCAGTGCGCAACTGGGCGGATGAAGACGCCACCGGCCAAGGCCAACAAAGATGCACTGTGATCAGTCGCTGGACCCACAAGGTAGGGGGGGAACGACGCACTGTGATCAGTCGCTGGACCCACAAGTAGGGGGGAAACGGCTTTTGAAAGTTGACCTCTGGCTTCCACAAATATGCACATGAAACAGAATACATTTTAAACAAGAGGCCAGGCTGGGCTTCATGAGACCAGGTCTCACAAAAACCAAACAAAATGGGGCTGCAGAGATGGCTCAGCGGCTAAGAGCACCGGCCGCTCTTCCAGAGGACTCAGGTTCAATTCCCAGCACCCACATGACTGCTCACAACTGTCTGTAACTTCAGTTCTAGGCTGACGCCCTCACACAGACATACATGACAGCAAAATACCAATCAATGCTCACAAAATAAAAATATATTATTCAAAACAAACAAACAAACAAACCAGCCCTCGGTGGTGGAGGCAGGGAGAGATCTGTGAGTTCCAGGACAGCTAATGCGACTAGGTAGACCTAGAACTCAGCAATCCACCTGCTGGGATTAAAGGTGTGCCCCACCACCACTCAGACATGAACCCAGGATTTTGCACATTCTGAGCACTGAGCTTCAGCCCCTCAACCAAGCTATTCTGACTGTAGTCTTGGGCCCAAGGGCCCCTCAATCCCTCCCTGGAATCCCGTCTCCATCACTTATTCTCTCTGAGGACCTCAAAGGTCAGCGTCTCCATCCTGGATACTGATATTGGATGATGCTGGCCCGGTCCCTGATTCATTCTGAGATGTCTGCATGCTAATGGGTGCTCAAGAGGAGGAGCTTGTACACATCAAATCACTGAGGATGGCAGCTCAAGTCCTCAGCCTGCAGGAACAGCATCCCCCAAAGCCTAGATGGCATCTTTGAAATAGGACTACCTGGAGATGGCATTGTGATCTTCTGGCTCCTTTCATGGCACTTGAGCTGGCGAGCAGCTGCCCCCCCCCCTCAGCACTTAGCTCCTCAGCTCTGCCAGGCATGTTGGGGGTAGACAGCAGGTGGTGGCAGAAATAGCAAGCACCCTGGGGTACACAGAGCCCTGCCTAGGGGAGGACCTGCCTGTTTTTAATTGAGCTGTTTACTTTTTTGTTAGTGAGTTGCTTATGCAATCTAGACTCGAATCCTGTGCCACATGATTATTCACTGTGTGAGTGTGGCATATACATACGTGCACATGTATGTGTGGGTGTGTATGGAGGCCGGAGGTTGAAATCAGGTTTTCTGCTATGCTCTTCACCCTCTGAAACCTTTATTTATTCTCTTTGTTCAGAGACAGGGTTTCTCTACGTGGCCCTGGCTGTTCTACAGTTCATGGTGTAGACCAGGCTGGCCCCAAACTCACAGAGATCTTCCTGCCTCTGCCTCCTGAGTTCAGGGATTAAACCATGTGTCACCACTGCCTGGCCACCTCATTTTTCAAGGCAGGGTCTCTCACTGAACTTGGAGCCGAAACCTCAATCCCAGCGCTGGGGTTACAGAAGCAAGCTGCCACACTCAGCTCTTACCTGGGAGCCGTGGGTCCAAGCTCAGCGCCTCACGATTCCCCAGCAAACGCTCCGCCCACTGAGCCACCTCCCGGGCCCCTCCCTGCCCTTTCATTTTTCTTGATGGAGTTCTTTGAAACACACATTTTTTTAAAAAAGTGAAATTAAACTTATGTACTTGTATGTGTGAACAAATACACACTTTCCTACATTTTTGTGCAGGCCAGCCTACCAGCCGTGGCGCACAAGTACATACATTTTAAATTTTGATGTTGTCTAATTGATTTCTTTTTCTGCCTGTAGGTTAGGTCCTACTATTTAGGTGCCCCCAGGGCTGATTTCTAAACTGTCGGTTCTGGCTGTGGATCTCTATGTCTCTCAGTAGGCTAATAGGACACATGCCTCTTTTTCTTTTCTTTTTCCAGTGCTGGGGGTTGAACCCAGAGGGCTATTTGTGTATTCGACCACTGAGAGCTGTCCACCTGGCCCCAGTCCTGATAGTGACGGAATCTGAACTGGATGAGGGAAGGAACGGAGAGCTCTGGTAACTTTCCACCCACTTCACAGTTTTGGGATACTTCCATACAGGATCCCTGTGCTGAAACTGCTCTGAGAAGCTCCGAAGGCTTCGTGGTAAGGCCTTAGACCCATCCAGAGCAGCAGAGACCCCAAGACCAATCGATGGGTTGTCTGACTCCTAGACAGCTGCTCTCATACCAGCTTATTAACTCCTGGTGGCATCCAGAAATATGAGAAAAGAGGAAAGAAAAATTAGACTCCACTCCCAAAATTGCACATGGCTGCCTCAGCAGCTTTGCTTATAAATGGCCTAAACCTGAAAAGCAGTCACAATGTTCTCCAGCAAATGAATACATGGATACGTGCAGAGAACGGAATATTATTCAGCACCGAAAAGCAGTGGGCTAGGTATGGTGTTACAGACCTTTAATCTTGGCACTCAGGTGGCAGACGCTAGTAGTTCAAGGCCAGCCTGGTCTACAGAGAGTTCCATGTCAGCCACAGCTACATGATGAGACCCTGTCTAAAATTAACTAAATGAGTAAATGATGGATGAATGGATGGATGAGTAGCAAGGCATGAAAAGATATGGAGGGACCTCAATGCGTATTACTATTCCAAGAAGGGCATCATGCAGAGGCTACACACAGTATGCTTCCTAGAGAGCTCTGTGGCATCCCAGAGGTGAAGCTGCTATGGAAATAGTGCAAAGATAAATAGAGTGTAGCACCAGGGAAAGGGGAAGTGTGACTAGGTAGCATCTGGAGGAATCTGAGAGTAGCAAAATGACCCTATTTGATACTATGATGGTGGATACACAGCCTGTGCTTTCCACTTCCCTAGAATGCCCACCATCAGCAGCCTCTGAGGCAAAGGATGGCGTTCCAGGGATACTGTATCGGTAAACATTTGCCTGTTGCTACAATGTCGGGGACATTGTTGACATGGCTGGTGCTAATCATGTGTGGTGGCAGGGCCGGGACACATGCAAATCTCCCTACCTTCAGATCAGTGTTGCCCTGAACCTAAAAGCACTCCCATAAGTATATCCTCTCTCCTTTTTAGGAGGGGAGGTTGTAAAATGGACTGGTTCTGTGGACAGGCCTGCCAGGGCTCACCTGTGAGAACAGCACTGGGAGGTGGAGTCAGGATCATCAGGAGCGTTTAAGGCCAACCTGGGCTCCAGGAGACAAAAAAAAGCAGAACAGAACAAAGCAGAGCAGCAGAAGAATGAAGAGAGCCGGGTAGGAGGAGCATTCAACACAGTGCTTGCTGCCCAAGCCCAAGGACCTGAGTTCTACCCAAGAACCACAGGAAGACCCACATGTGCGTGAGCTCCAGGCCCTGTCTCAAGGGGAGACTGTGTTCCTGAGGATGGTCCTGAAGTCGTCATCTATACAACCCCACGATTCCCCACACACAGAACACAGAGGGAAGGAAACCAGCAAGGGAGAGAGAGACGGGTGGGGAGACTTCCCAATCAGGCTAAAGCAAGCTTCTGTTTGCATGCATTGCATGCAGAACTGGGGTGTGCTGGCTTTGCCTGGGGCTTTGCCTGGGTACTGACTGCATTCAGAGGGTGAAAACACAGCGCAACACTCCTGAAACCACACTGGTTGATGGTGTGCGTGTGAGCGTGTGAGCATGCAGGCTCAGGAGTCGGAGGGCAGCTTTTGGGAGTCATTTCTACCCCACTGTGGGTCTCCAGCCTCGGCCTTCATCCCCTAAGACACAGCACAGTCAGTCGCTTTAACACTAAACTAAACCTGGCCCAGCAAGATGGGTCAGAGGGTAAAAGCCTGGTGATCTGGGGTTGACTGCTAGAACCACAGTGGAGTGAGAACCCACCCCCAACATCATCCTTTGACTCTCACAGGCATGGCACAGTGTACCCACACACGCTTGCTACACACAACAGCTCTATAAAACTAAAGGCAAGCGTATTACAATTTAATCCTCAGTTTGGCAACTGCTCTAAAAAGCTCCTTAGTTTATTTTAAGGTAGTGTTTCCCCAAAACTTGCCTAAGTGAAGCCTCGGCTGTCAACATCATCTGAGAAGAGATTTTTTTTTTTAAAGAAAAAATGCTCATTGCAGAATTCTGCTACCAGAAATGGTGGTGTACGCCAGTTATACCAGCATTTGAAAGATGAGGCAAGAGGATTTCCTTAAGTTTGAGGTTAGCCTGGCCTAACCTCAGACAGTGAATTCCAGGCCAACCTGGGCTACAGAGTGAGACACTGTCTCAAACAGCCAAGTTGTGGAAACGCCAGGCATGATAACAGAGTACTTGCTTGGTATGCAGGAAGAAGCCAGGGATACAGTCCCACCACTTGGGAAGTAGGTAGAGAAGGATAGAAATTCAAGGTCATCGTTGCTACATAGGCCAGCCCGGACTACATGAGACCCTGCCTTTAAAAAAACAAAGCACCCATGAGGTGGTGGTGCTGCACACTTTAGTCACAGCGCTCCAGGGGCAGAGGCAGGTGGATCTCCAGCCTCCAACTCCAGCCTGGTCTATGGAGCGAATTCCAGGCCAGCCAGGGCCACAAAAAACAGCAGAAAACAACAATGAAAGAGTCTGGATAACACAATAGACTCCTGTACTTTCTCTCCACATCTTTTCCAACTATAAGTGCTTTCCTGGCTTAAATCTAAAGGACCAGCTAGATGGTAAAGGCACTTGTTGCCAAGCCTGACTGTCCGAGTTTGGTCCTTAGGTCGACGCATATGGAAGGAAGAACTTTTGAGAACTGTCCTCCGACTTCCTTCTGTGGACCAGGGTGTGCATGAACGCGTGTGTGCGCGCGCACACACACACACACACACACACACACACACACCACACACACACACACACTAAATAATAGAAACCCAAACTGGTCATCAAACCAGGTGTAGTCTTATGCATGTCACCCTGGTACTCAGGAGGCTGAGGCAGGAGGATTATGAGTTCCAGGGTAGACTGGACTTTGTAAATAAACAAATACCCTGCATATCACTGTTTCCCCTACACCTTCCAACCTCCCCATCCTTTCTCCACGACGCTTAACATCAATTGATCTGATTCCAGTCCGCATGAATCGACCATCACAATGGCGGCCTTGGAGAGTAATGTACGGAGCGAGGGTGGTACCCAGCAGGTAGATGTTCTGTAAATATTTGAGACGGGTTGCTACATCATCTCGGCTGCTGGGCGCAATGTCGCTTGCCTGAGATGTCTTTCTCAAGAGGATCGAAAAGCATTCTAGAGCAAATTACTCTTTTACTCTTGGGGTGAGCTTGTGTGGGGATGCTGGAGAGAAAGAGCTGGACTACATCCTCTAATCTCCCAATTCGAGAGTCTGGTCCCGGCCATCTAAGGATCATTTTTCCTCAGTACTCTTCAGATCCTCAATTTACTGTGAGGACCATGCATTTTGCAGCCGCATTGTCCTCGGAGGGCCACCCTGAGGAGGATTTGTTGCCCCTCATGTGAGCAAAGGGAACTGGACTAGCCAGGTAGCAAGAGCCTGCAATGGGAGGGAGAGGACTTGAGTCCACTCAGGGCCACAAAGTAGTATCGACAGCAGGAAATAGAGGCTTTGTGCTCCAGGGCCCCGAATGAGGGATGCTATCTAAGCTACTACTTACAGTCTTGGCTGGCTTTGAACAAATAATGCTTCCTATTTCCTCTCCTCTGAGACAGCCAGCTGCCAGTGTTCACATGCCCTTCCCAGCACGTGTCCGGGAACATTTTATATGCCAGGACCCCGAGGTTCAAATCTGGAATCAGGTCACTGACACTGGGCACAGAGAGTGGTTTACCTGCTGACCCTCCATCCCATGACACACCTGAGGTTCCAGTTTATGCTGAGGTGGTAAGAAATGTCCTTTATAGGATGTTCCCCATCTCACCTCCCAATCCAGGGGATGCTGAGGGACGGTGGGAGAGGAGGAGGAGACAGAGAGTTTATACCCAATGGCAGGATGTACCTGCCCAGCGAGCGAGCGTTCCCACAAGGTTCCTAAGGAAACCAAGGAGTCTCAGTCTCTCCCCGGTGTGATGGAGGGGGAGGGGTGCGCGAAGAGGATCCAGAGAGCACCTCCAGGCTGGGGGGCCAAGGCTGGGGCACACATTAATTACAAAGGTGCGAAAGTGCAAGGTGGGTATAAGGAAGGGAGGGGGAGGGAGGGGAGGTAAGGTAGCCGGGAGGGGCATGTGGAGGTTCACTGCAGGAATAGGGACCCCTTAGCCTCCTGTTTTGACCATTGCTAATCTGGTTTCAACCAGGGAAGTCAGGGGATCCCTTAGGCTTCAGGAAGCAGGGTGGGCTCTGCCTCCCATCAGATATAAGAGACTTTCTTGTTCTTTCCAGGCTGGAGAGAAGGGGTTTTAGCGGTGGGTGAGGAGGCGTTGGGTGTACTAGGAGGGAGGAGACCCCACAGACCCATGAGTTAGAACGAGCCAGGGAAAGGAGTTCGGCTCCAGAGAGGAGAGTGGGTCACTGCGGGGAGTGAACTCGGAACTCAGGTACTCCCAGAGCAGGCTAGAGGGGGCTAGCCCTCTGTAAAAAGAGGGGTCACCCTGGGGTCCCTCACTGGGATCTCTGAGACAGACACTGGTTCTGTTTCGGCTTTATCGGGATCCAGCGGCGTCTGGAACCAGGTTCCCCCCACTGCAGACAATAATCGGAAGGGGGTTGGAAGAGTGAGACAGAGGGGCCGAGCGCACAAGGACGGGGAGGCAGGAAACTGAGAACCCTTGCTCCAGGCAGGGCTCCGTCTCAGCAGACCACAGGGGTCCCAGGTGTGGAGAGGAGATCTGGGGAGTCGCGAGAGGCATCTCGGTTTCGACAGCGGGCCGAGGAAAACTGGGAAGGACTGTTCTGATGTGCTGGCAGAGGTCCCCCACTCGGGTGGGAGGCACTGCGAGGGCTCCCCAAATCGGACGTGGGAAACTAGGAGTGGACTGGAGACCAGAGTCGGGGAAGTCGAAATTAGGTCCGGGAGAAACCGGGGGCTCCAGGGCGGTTTCTCGCTCGCTCGGACTGGGAGGAGAGATTCTTACCCATTGGGAGGTGTGGGGACTGGGGGGCACTGGGCTATCTCCAACCCGACCCAGGAAGACGAGGGGCGTCTTGTAAACTCTAAATAGCGGGGGCCTGGGAGGTGGGACTGGGGAGGGTTCCCGACCCGGAGCCGAGCTACCTTGAAGGCACCGGGAAGCGCTTCTTCCCGGGAGGGCGTTCCCGCGGCCGGGCCCCCGCGCCGCCGTGGGTGAGGGGTGCGGCCGCGCCCCGGGCCCGGGCCCGCGCCGGGAATCAGGGGGACCTCGCTCGCCCCCGGGACGCCCGGCAGCCCCGCGGGAGGGGGGTCCCGGCGCCGCCGCCTCCGCGGGCGCCCGGGCGCGCGCCGGGCTTTATGCGCGCAGGGCGGCGGGGGGAGGAGCCGGCAGGTCGGCCCCCGGCGGGCCCTCCCCTTGGCCGTCCCCGCCCGCCCGCCCGAGCGGGGTCGGGGGAGGGGGCAGCATGGCCTGTCCGTCCGGCCCCCTTCGCCGCGCTCCTCATCTGCCCCGCGCCGAGCGCCGCCGCCGCCGCCGCCGCCGCCGCTCCGCTGCCCGCGCCGCCCGCGGCTCCCGATGGAGACTGACGCGCCCCAGCCCGGCCTCGCCTCCCCGGACTCGCCGCACGACCCCTGGTACGGTCCGGCCCGGCCCGGCCCGGCCTGCCCAGCCCGCGTCCGCCCCGGCCCCGCCAACATGGCCGATCCGGGTCGGGCCGGGGCCTCCCCGGGGCCCGAGCCCGCGCCCCCTGCTCCCTGGCGCCCGGCGCTCACGCGGGCCCTTTGTGTCTCTGCTCCTCCCGCAGCAAGATGTTCATCGGAGGACTCAGTTGGCAGACCACGCAGGGTGAGCCAGCCCGGGGAGCACCCGCCGGCCCCGCACCGCCACCCTGCACCCCTTGCGGCGCCCCAGCCCCGGATGCCCCTGCCCGGCCCTGCGCCCTGCTGACCCCGGGCGCCCTCGTGCCCTCTTCCGCGCCCCGCCCCGGGGACCCCGAGAGCGCAGCACGCTTGGCGAGCGCGCACGACCCGGCGCGGGTTGGGGAGCAGTTGAGGGGGGGTTCAGGGGGCGTCGGGGGGGCGGGCTGGGCCCCCGGGACCCGCCAGCGGCAGCTCCAACTCCGCTCGCACCTGCGGCTCAAACTTTTGTAAGGCGGCTCCCGGAGCGGCGGGAATCCAACCGGAGCGGTCCCCCACTCCAGCCCGGCCCTGCCCTTGCCTCCCCGAGGCCCCGGTGGGCGCCAGGAAGGCTCCACGGGAGCCCCCGGCGAGCGCAGGGGTGGGGGGGCGGCAGTGGAGAGCGCGCGCGGGCAGCTTGGCGCGGGGGCGGTAGGGCCGCGCTGGGGTCACCGGGGGCAAAGGACGGGGGAGGAGGGGGAAGGGCTCCGGGCCTGGGCTGGTCCGAAGGCGGGTGTGTGGTTACAGAAGGGCTGCGCGAATACTTCGGCCAGTTCGGGGAGGTGAAGGAGTGTCTGGTGATGCGGGACCCCCTGACCAAACGATCCAGGTGAGTCCTGCAACCTCCCCTGCCGCCGGGCTCGCCCCTTCCACCGCGGCCACTCACTGCCCTTGTAACCATCTGCCTCTCCCTCACTACGCGGCGCAGGGGTTTCGGCTTCGTCACTTTCATGGACCAGGCGGGGGTGGATAAAGTGCTGGCGCAGTCGCGGCACGAGCTCGACTCCAAAACAGTGAGTGGCCCTCGGGGTTTCGGGGATCCTTTGGGAGTGGGAGGTTGCCGGAGGAGAGAGAGTCAGGACTCCCTCCGGGGGATGCTTGGATGGGGCTCTGGAGGAGAGAGGAAGAGTTTCCTGAGAGCGAGAGCTGTCATGCTCTGAAACTTTGTCAGTGGAGTTGGGGGCAGAGGGAGGGAGGAAGGGAAAAAAAATCCAAGGCCTGGTCTGGGATAGGATGCCACACACACCCACTCGGATACTGGCGAGGGGAGCAGCAACCACTACTCTGAGTACTGATCTTGATAGCTGATGGTTTGGGGTCAAGCCAGGGCCCTCTCCTACCCCAGACTGAGTGAGTCAGGGCTGCAGTGACCCATGGTGGCTTCTCTGAAATCTAACTACTGCTTGACTCTGTGACACCCCCTTTTCCATTCCAGACCAATAGCAAAGCATCAGATAGAGCCCCCTCCCTTTTTCTCCCGGGACTTTGGTCAGTGAGCCCCTTGCTTTGTGTAGAAGACGATGCATCTTCTCTGCTCTTACAGGGGATTTATGAACACGGAGCTAGCTTGCATGGGGGGTGGGGGGGGGGAGGCCCTGAAGACTCGGTCTTAGGAGAAGCTGCTTGCTTGGCATTCAAACTCCTGGAACATTTTGCTTCTTTGCCACACTGCTCCCCAGTGTCGTGGACCCTGCAGGGGGCGCTGGCGGAGGCCAGCTCGGGGGTTCCACAAGGAAAAGGAGAAAATTCAGAGGAGCGCTTACTCGGTGATGGGGGTGACTGTCTGCCAGGGGGCCGGGACGGCGTGACCTCTCCCTACACTCCCCATTCTCCTCCAGCCCTGGGCCTCCCTGCTTGGGCCAGTTCCTGGCTCCTGTTTACCTGCAACAATGGCTGGTTGTGCCCAAGAATTTGTTAAATTACCGTCTGTCCCCGGCTCCTCTTATCTCTGCCCAGTGGCTCCCACTGTAACGAGCAAATGAGGCCAGGCCTCGACTTTGCCTGCTGTGAAAGATCTTCTTGGCTCAGCCCAGTGACCCAGGCTGGGAAAGGAGACAGTGCCCTATTGTTTTTGGCGATTATCTGCCATCAAGCTGCCTGTTCTCCTACCATCCCCTGTCCTCAGAATGCACTGGTGGCTTCTGCTGCTCTCAGGAAGCTGAGTTTAGGGGTTGGGGCCGGGGGCTGGAGGACTGCGAGATTGATAAGGGAGGGGTGTGTGTGGATGGTGAGATGGGTATCCGTAGGAGATGGAGATTGCCAACCACAAGGGCTTTGTCTGTGTTTAGCGTCTCTGGGCTGGGGAGGGGGCGGGAAGGAGTCTATTCTGGGTCCTGACTCCTGACTTTCACCTGTTATTTACTTGCTGGGTTTTATTTGTGTTGCTGGCTGTGAGTCAGAGTGGAGGGTGTGTGCGCGCGTGTGCATGTGTGCGTGTGCATGTGTGCGTGTGCATGTGTGCGTGTGCATGTGTGTGTGGTGGTGGGATTTGGTGCATGTGTGTCTGGGGGAGTACAGCTTGGGCACTGTCTCCATCACTGTCTGCTCATTGAGGTATGTAGTAGGTGGCAGGGGAGGGTGAGAACACCCGCAGAGGCGTGAAGACAAAACTTGAGGCGGGCAGTGCATGGTTTTGATTTTCTCTAGCGATCACGGACCCTTTGGTGACGGAGGGACGTTGCCCTGCTGTAGGCTTTGGAGATCGGTCTCTGGGCAGATTCCAGTAGGGGAGCTGGCAGAATTCTGCTTCCTGGTTCACGCCATGCAGGCAGAGGGGAGTTGGGGCCAGTTGTGGAAGGCCGAGTTTTGAACGGATGGAACTTTGGGAAGAGCTAGATCTTGCCTGTGATTGGCTGTTAACTTCTAAATGATGTCCGCCCATGTGAGTGCCAAGAAGTTGGCATGGCCAAGCCTTGTCGGTCCCGTCTTGGTCACAGAGTGCTGAGTCCTGTCTTCTCATGGTCCTGTCAGCATGGCTTGGGCACCCAGGTGCATCCTGGTTTCATTCCCTCTGGCTGTTCGCAGTCAAGGGCAAAGGTGGCCTTCGGGTAGTGGCACCTTTGTTTGTGCAGTGGAGGGACGTTCACAAAGGGCCGCTTTCACCCTTTATCTCACTTGGGGTCCCCCACCCCCTCAGCAGGAGTGGCTGCAATTGTTCCCACTTTGCAGATGAGGGAACTGAGGCAGATGAAAAGCTTCCAAGATCACAGGCTTGGCCTGTAGCCCAGAGTTTATAAGTCCAAGTCCCGTACCCGTTCACACCACCGCAGACTGCGGCCTGCCTCACCTGGAGCCTGGTGGCACTGTCAGAGGCTTCGGAGGGTTTGTCAGAGGTTGGCGGTAGTAAGGAAACAGACCGAGTCTGTTCCTGGAGGGTCTGGACTCTCACTCACCTCCTAGTCCTCTCCAGGCCCAGGATCCGTGTTTGCAAAGTCGGAATGGCGTGCATCACCTAGGCAGCCAGGACACCTGTGTGGAGTTGCCTGTTCGCCCAGACCTTAGTGTATCTGGTACCTGGTGAAGTACGACTTGGCTTGCACCATTTGGATTTTGTTGTTGTTGTTGCTGTTTTCCTGTGAGCTAGACACTGTGTCACATGCTCTCTGTACAGTATCTGAAGTAAGCTGCAGGTGACCCTTTGGATTGATACTAGTTGTTAACGTATCGGGTGACCTTGGCCTTGAAGCTCTGTGGAGTTAGATGACTGGCCCCGAGGTCTCGAAACTTGAAAGTGGCGTCTTTGGGATTTGAACTTGTGGTTATTCTTCTGTGTCCTGGGATGAGTGAGACTAGAGGCTGTGTGTGACACCCAAGACCCCTTACATGTCCTCTTCTGTGTCTCCTGCAGATTGACCCCAAGGTGGCCTTCCCTCGAAGAGCACAGCCCAAGGTAGGTGTGCAGATATGTGTCAGTGTTTTGGGGGCCGGGCTGGGAAAACACTTATCCTGGGCAATTCTGAGTAGTGGTGCTCCCAGCGTTCTCTGGGGCGGATGCTGCTGGAGTGTTTCTGGAATGTGCTGGGTTGAGGACAGATGATTACCTGTGTTGTGTAGATTGAAGACATTGTATACTGGGGTAGAGGGCAGTGGATAGGCTGATGTGTGTGAGAGAGAGGAGGCCATGTTGTTGCCCTGCGTTTGAAGCCAATACAGCTTGGACCCTGAGTGTAGTTCTAGCCTCGTAGGTCAGACTTCGACCCTGAGTCTTGGAGGGGCAAACGCAGGGTGGGCTTGTCCTAGCCGTGCGTGAGAGAGCTGCGTGCTTCTGGATTCAGGTCACGCTCCCTCCGGCCTCTCTTGAGGTGTGTTGTGCTTTTGAAGGGGAGGGGAGGTGGGAAACCCTTCGTCTGTCACCTGTTGTGTTTTAACTCCAGCATCTGGAGCTTTCAAGGGTTTTCTTCTAGAACGAGGGGTGGGCAAAAGGAGTCCTGAGCAGTTGAGCAAAAGAGCACTCAAAATTTGTGATGTGGGGCCTTAGATTTGATCCCAGACGTCACGGCAACTGACCAGCCAGACCCAGGTTTTTAAGCCATTGACTTATGGGGATGGGAAGAAAGGCCAAGAAAGAACACGGCATCTGGACCCCCGAGTTTGCTGAGGTCCTGTCAGTCCTGGGCGATCCTTCTCCAGGACATCTCATTTGCCCCCTGGATGGCCAATACGGTGCTCTGAGTCTAAACCTGACTCCCACCAGGGCAGGCAGCTCCTGCCCGGGCAGAGGGAAAGAAGTTTTAGCAGGCAGAAAGGGCCATCTCTGGAGAGGGTCCAGCAGAGGGTCTGAAAGCAATTATGGAGCAGGTATTCGAAGGAAGCCACACCAGGGAGCACATGGTCGGAATTGGGTTAATTCCATTAAGCAGTTTGGTGACAGAAGGTGCCTTCGTGTTAGGATGGGGCTGGGAATTGCCCCGGATTAGCCATGCGCTCCTGGGGTAATTAGGACCATGTGTTCTTCCTAAAACAGGGCTGGGGCCACGGGGCTGCCAGAGGTTGGGTTGGGAGGAAGGTTGATGAGGAAAATGTCGGTGTTAAGTTTGGTGACACCCTGTGGTGGCTTTGGTGTCCCCCTGGAGGACTGGTGCAGTCTCCATCCTCGGCAATGGGTCTGGGCTCCTGGCATTCCCCCCTTCCCCTTGTATCGTTCCTTAGGGAAGGCATTTTCCATACACAGACCCCAGGGAGGGAGGCACACTCCAGCCAGCCAGGGTGTGGGGTGCACAGCTGGCTATGACAGGCCTAGAGGCAGGAATCCAAGGGGGAGCTTGGAAGGGGGCCTTGGAGAAGCTGAGGCTACTGAGAGCTTGTCAGCTGGCATCGTGGCAGGGGACCCCCCCCCCCAGCCCCTGCTGGTGGCAGTAGGCCACAGGACTCACATGCATCCCTTCCCTAACAGATGGTCACTCGAACGAAGAAGATCTTCGTGGGGGGGCTGTCGGTGAACACCACGGTAGAGGACGTGAAGCAGTATTTCGAGCAGTTCGGAAAGGTAGGTCTTCACTGTGGGGCTGGGAAACCACCAGAGAGCAGGCCAGGCCAGGGTGGGGGCCACAGTCCCATCACCCCAGTTCCTGCAACAGGCAAAGGAGGGTCTGGACCCCCTGCAGTGAGGTGAGACCCAGTCCTAGCTTGGGTTCCCAGACCCACCTCTGGGCCTCAGACGCTGGACCTCTCTGGGGAGAGGAAGCTGCCTAGAACAGCCTCTCCCGTTGCCTGTATTTTTCTCTTGCCTCTTCAGTCTCCCAAGGGAGGAGGTGCCCCTGTAGCCAGTTCAATCCGGTCCTCCCCTTGGCCTCCTGGGAACTTGCACCTGTCCAGGCTACAGGCAGCTGCACCTTCTGTGCCCCCCCCTTCCTGGGGAGGATGATAAGAAGGCAATAAATACGAATCCTTATTGCCTTGGGTACCCTGTCTACCCAGGTAGCAGCGGGCGATGGCTGCTGATCCCTTAGGTCCTGCAACTGCAGAAAACATCCCAGCTCCCAGCGTCTGCTCTGGCCCACATCGATGACTAGCTCTTGGGTGTGTCCTTGGGATTGTATTTCTGGGCTTTGGAAGAGGTAGGGCCATGAGAAGGTGTGGTGCCACTAAGAGAATAAAGGTATCCCTAGGAAAATCTAGCAGTGCAGACTTAAAGGTTCCGTGGGGAAATGTCCAAGGGGCTGTTGTCTGGAGTGCAGGGGTGAAGGAGGGCCGGCAGCCTGCTTGAGTGTTTCAAGTGAGATAGGCCAAAGACGTTGGGTCCCTTGCTCTCTCCATCATGGCTTGTGAACTCCCTAGCAGGCCAAGCTGGACCAGGCTTGGGAAACAGATAGTGAGCTGTGGCTGGGTGGAGGGTCTGCGGGCCAGAGGATGCTGACGTGTTGGGGCCAGAGGCCTTGGCTCAGGCGTCTCCTTGGGGACCTGGGTCCAAGATGCAGGGCAGGCAGAGCCTGGGCCCCAGAGGGAAGGGCGCTCCTGGGAAGCTGCAGGCCCGGCTCGGCTCCGGCGGGGTGTCTTTGTGTCTGAGCACCGAGCATTAGAGCCCGCACTAATCTGATCCAGCAGCTGTGATTGGAGGCCGCCTGCCCCCGGGGCCGGCGTTGCCATGGCAACCGGGCCCCAGGAGAAGCCGTCAGCGGCCGCGTCTTTTGTTCGGGCCTAAATCGGCGTTGGCATGTGAAACCGGCCCGGGGAGGCCAGGGGGAGCTGGAGAATAGGCTGCCAGGGAGCGAGGGGACAGCCGGGAATGCCAAGGGCCCCGCGGCTGGGGGGCCACCCCCCCCCCGGATCGAGGGGCCGCCACCGAGGGGGAACAATGGTCAGCCGCCATGGCTGCCACTCAGGCTTAGCCGCCGCCGAACTTGGCGGCTCCCACTGGTCAGCAGTCGCCTCCCCTCCCCCCTCCGGAGCCCCCCTGCCCCCAGGTTCCCATGGAGACCAAAGCCTATTAAGGACACCGGGCTGGTAGCCTCCCTCTGCTCAGCTGGCCCCAGGAGGGGGACACCAGCGGTGTGGGGGTGCCCTGGACCCCCAGCCCCTTTCCTAACGCGGTGGACCCCAGCCTCGACCCCACCGCCCCAATGCGGGTCTGTCCGGCCAAGCCCAGCTTGAAGGACGACGTTGGGGACCAAGGATACTGAGTTTGGAAGGTTGGGCAGGAGAGGGCCGGAAGGACTGGATTTGACCTGAATCAGTTTGTGGGTCAGGCAAGAAACCCAAAGCTGCAGGATTAAGGAGGAAGGGTGTGGCTGGTGGTTTCTCCTTCTTCTTCTTCTTCTTCTTCTTCTTCTTCTTCTTCTTCTTCTTCTTCTTCTTCTTCTTCTTCTTCTGTTCATTCACTCATTCACTCATCCATTCAAAAAATAATTAATTGAGCACAAGTGAAGATGCTCGATAGAATAGTGATGGCGATTATAACCGACACAGCTGTCCTGTTGGGACTGTGGGCAGGTCCCTCCATCATAAAGATAATAGCAGCTGCTGCTTACCGACCGGAAGCTGAGTATTCCGTGTCCTCCTTACATTTAACTCCTCGAAGTAATCTATTAATACCCAATTCTACAGAGGGGTCCATGTCATAGAAACCTAAGGCCTTTTACCCAAGGACGCCCAGCCAGCAAACACAGTACCCAGGCTGCCGGCTCGTGCCAGCTCTGCCTAAGCTTCCTTAGACTCTCCTGGGTTTCCATTTTCCAGTGCTTAAGCTAGGGATGAGGTGTGCGGAGCAGCAAGGTCGGCTTAACTGCCGATTTGGGGTCTGACATATGAGTGAACCTGGCCATCGGCCGGGGAGCGGATTTTCCTGCAGGAAACAGCCCCTTTCCACTGAGATTCTCCAAGAACCCACTGTCTGCTAGTTCAGTGGGGTCTCGGTTCCTTCTGGGAAAAAACAGACCTGGTGTAGATTCACCCCCAAGGAGAGCTTCCGGGTTCTCGAGGGCGGCCCACCCTAGTTCTGGGTCTGCGCTTCCTGTGCTAATGAGGCATGAGAGGCGTCTTTTAAGACCGATGAAGGGCCTGGAGTCGGCTGCGGGGAGGCCATGCCTCCTAGTCTGAGGATTTTCCCCTGCGGTTCGTTAGCAGTCAGGTCAGTGGTTGGCTCCCAGATAGGCTAAGGAGGGAAGGCAAGGAGGCCAGACAACCGAGGTTGTCCCCAGAGGATGTTTGGAGGGAGTTACAGGGAGCAGTGGCTGGGGTTCGGGAGAGTGTAGCTGATGTCTACCCTCCCCCTCCCCCTCTACCTCTCCCCCTCCCCCCAGCCAGTTCAAGGCAAGCAGCTCAGGCAGTGAACTCTACTTGCTTTAATTACAGCCTCTAGCGAAAGGAAACCTCAATTAGAGAACAGATCTGTAGCAGAAGGAGTCTGGCTGCTGGCCTTTTCCAAAAAGGGAAGAGGCTCTGGTTTTCCCACCTCACAATCTTGATCCCCATATTTCTTTCCCTGGTACCTACTTTGTGCCTTTTCCTCCCTGGCTTGGTGCGTGCAAGACTTGCTGCTTTGTGGTCTTGGGCAGGCAACTTCACCTCTCTGAGCCCATTTCCTTTAGCTATACAGTGGGGATGAGCCTGTTCAGGCAATGGGGCCACGGTAGAAGAAGCTGAGTGTCAGGCATACATTTGGAGTCTAATAAATCAATCCAGGCTGATCTGTTGAGAATCCTGTGGTTGACTCTCGTGTGCTCTGCTATCTAGGATGCTGCCCCCCCCCCAGGGAGCAGGTTTAAGATAAAGCCTGGGGTAGGCAGGAGGGGTGTAGGTTTGGGGTGCCCTGGTGCCTGTGGGTCCTAACTCGGCAGGCTGTGTTTCAGGTGGATGATGCCATGCTGATGTTCGACAAAACCACCAACAGGCACCGAGGTGAGTGGCCCCTCCCCCTTCCCAGGCTGGGCTGGGGCCTGTGGTGGCAGCGCAGCCCTGTGGGGGCTACAGGTCACAGCTGCCCTTTCATGTCCTCCTGACATCCTACCCTTGAGGATTTGAGTCCTCTGCAGGGTCTGGCCTCACAGAAAGCTTTTTAAATTGTCTTCCTCTTTCCTGCACTCCAAACTCTGCCAATTGCAGACACATGCAAGGGGCTGAGGACACCCCCAACAGTCATGGGCCCCTCCTCGTACCGTGCCACAGTTTACCTTGTCCCTCGTAACCAGAGCAGAATCAGATTGACTCTACAGCCTCAGGCAGTCAGCTCGGCCACAGCTCCCACCCGGAGCTAAGCCCAGGCCCCAGTCCCCTTGGCCCTGAACCTGTCACATCTGGGCCTGTCTGCTGTGTCCCGTCTGGTGATTTTCTCCCAAGGGTCTTGCCTTCTGAGAAATCCCCAGCCCAACCCTCGGGAGACTCCCTGAAGAGATGGCAAGGGGCAGTTTCTCCTGTGGCTTCAGGGCTTTTAGCTTCTTTGGGCAGAGTGTGTGGACTGTGTGTAATGGGTGTGGTGAGGCCGGTCCGAAAGTGCCCGGTATGTCAGGGCAGGCTCACCTGTGCAGTGCCCCTGCGTGTCTGTGAGATAGATAGGGTTTGCATGCACACACACCTGTCCTCTGGGAGGTTTGGGCATGCGCATCTCAGAGAAAATAAATGACTTGTTAGTTGTGGGGTCATCCCTCTGTTTCTATGGATTTTTTGTTTTGCATCTTTGGGTTCAAGGAACCTCAGTTTAAAAAGACCTGCCCCCAGAGAAATGATATTTAAAGGACTGAGAATGTAGCCCAGTGGATGCAAGACTCCCGTTTCTATCTCCAGCACCGAAAAAAGAAAAATAAGTAAGAGAAAAGGCCTCCCTGGCCGTGTTACGTCTGCCCGAGAACAGATGTTCCCCTTGCCTTGCCACTGTTCTTTGAACTGGAGTGCAGGGGGTTCGTGGAGCACTGACATTGTGCTGGGCAATAGAAGAGCCCTAGATAGGAGCTGACGCTCACTGAAGGGCATGCAAGACTCTATGGAAACATGCCATTCTAACGAACTTGAGCAGACCATAGGTTGGGGGAGGGGGAGATCAGGGAGGGCACCTAGAGCCCTTCCCCGGATTGCAGAGGGTGACTATGTTTCCATGGTCTCTGCCACTTAAAAAAGGAAAAAGACTTATTTATCTGTGTGTGAGTGTGTGTGTGAGTGAGTGAGTGTGTGAGTGTGTGTGAGTGTGTGTGTGTGTGAGAGTGTGTGTGTGAGTGTGTGTGTGAGTGTGTGTGTGTGTGTATGCTGGGTGTGGGGGCGTCCTTGGAGGCCAACTGGAGTTACAGGCAGTAATGGAGCAGCCCAGTGGGAGTGTGGGGGAATTGAACTCAGGTCCTCTGGTAGAGCAGCAAGTGCTCTTAGCTACGGAGCCATCCCTCCAGCCCCAGTGCTGCCACTTCCTAACTTGGCTGTGTGACCTTGGACGGGTTAGTTCACCTCTCTGAGCCTCGCTCAGCTTGCTCATTTGTAATTTGGGATTTGAAACCTCGAGTCAGCCAATAAGCGGCTGAGATACTCTAAGGCTGAGCGCGGGGCCTTTCATTAACTCTCAGACACTCGCCCCAAAGAGATGAGCGGTGGTGTGTGTGGCGCGGGGCTGGGCGTTGACCATGAATGAACCCCGGTTATGAGCCTGCCCTTGCCCCTTATCCCATCTCCAGGGTTCGGGTTTGTCACGTTTGAGAGTGAGGACATCGTGGAGAAAGTGTGTGAGATCCACTTCCATGAAATCAACAACAAAATGGTAAGCTGGGACTAGAGGGTGAGGCAGTGGGCGGGGCCTGGGAGGGGCCGGCAGCGCTGGGGTGCTGAAAGTGGGCAGGGCCGGCTCTCCCAGAAATCACCTAAGCCTCTTCGGCACCCTGAGGATGCGGACCGGAAGTCAGTGCCCTGGGGAGGTCCCGCTCAGAGCCCACGTTTTTATAAGATGGGAATGCCAGCTTCACGTGCTAACCGCAACTTTCTGGAGAAGGGCAAAGGGATTGTCACAAGTTCTAGCCCAGCCTGGACTACATAGCAAGTTACAAGTTAGCCAGAGCTACACAGTAAGACTCTGTCCCTAAATAAATAAATAAATAAATAAATAAATAAATAAATAAATAAATGCATCTAATTAAAGCTAAAGATAAATCAAATAGGAATCACAGTACGTGTTCGCTCCAGAAATTATAATAGAGAGTCCCTTTCCCCCTCCCCCCCCCCAGTAGAGCAGGAAGCTCCGCTGACCATCCGGTCTCATTGCAGGTGGAATGCAAGAAAGCTCAGCCAAAGGAGGTGATGTCCCCGACGGGCTCCGCGCGGGGCAGGTCTCGAGTCATGCCCTACGGAATGGACGCCTTCATGCTGGGCATCGGCATGCTGGGTAAGTGCTTGGCCTACATCGGTGGCTTCCTCCTGCCTGGATCCGCTCCCTGGGCTCCCGGGGCGGGGCTGTGGGCGGGGCTTCTCTGATGGCGACGCTGCCTCAGACCTGGCCGTCCTGCCCGAGGTGGGCAGTCTGGTGTGGAGCACTGCCCTCTTGTGGTAGCTCGGGCATGGTCAGCCGCGCCACGTAACTTGGGTCCTCTGCCCATTCCTTCGCCCATGAGCTCTGGCCCATCGAGTTGTCTGCATCCGTCTGTCCGTCCTGTGCGTCCGTCCTGTGCGTGCCGGCTCCTCTGCGGGAATTCCAGCAGTGGTGGCCCTGAGGTTTGTGGTTTGTCGGGGAAAACACGTAAAAGTAGGAAGACAGATAAATTTAGGATGAAGTATAAGACACCAGGGGAGTGTGGTCATAGGGAACTGGAGAGCCTGGAACTATGTGAGAGTCGGCCGAGTCTGCAGGGTGAGTGGGTGCTAGCGGCCGGAGGGCAGGGAGAGGAAGGCATGGCAGAGGCTGCCTCTTCTTACCCAGCTAGACTAGCTGTCTCTCTCTCTGGCTTCTCCGTTCTGTCTCCCTCCCCCTCTGTCTCTCTCTCTCTCTCTCTGGCTTTTGATGATACTTTGACTGTGGAAAGTAGACGTCTCCTCGGTCATTCTGACCCCTGGGGCCAGCATCTTCTGAGAATAGCAGTTTTCAGTTCTGTCTTTTGAACTCTCCTTGTGTGTACAGCTTGGTGATGTCGTTGAACCTTCCGTCGGGGTCCTGGTAGTTAGGGATTGATTGCTTGCCCTTCTTTCTCAGAGGGGAATAGGCTGGGGTCCTACAGCCTCCACGTAGCGCTCTGGAGACTCGAGCTTGGTTCCCGAAGTTCTTCTAGCTGGGCGTCTGTGTAGCTCTGATGGTATCCCCTCTGCCTCATGTTCCCCGTCTCAAAAATAAACGACAATAAATATTAATAATAGTGATAAAATAAATCCTGGAAAGAAGTGCAACTCTGGCTGTTCTGGAACTCGCTGTGTAGACCAGGCGAGCCTTAAACTCACTGTGTACACCAGGCTGGCCTTAAACTCGCTGTGGAGACCAGGCTGGCCTTAAACTCACTGTGTAGACCAGGCTGGCTTTAAACTCACTGTGTAGACCAGGCTGGCCTTAAACTCACTGTGTAGACCAGGCTGGCCTTAAACTCACTGTGGAGACCAGGCTGGCCTTGAACTCACTGTGGAGACCAGGCTGGCCTTAAACTCACTGTGTAGACCAGGCTGGCCTTAAACTCACTGTGGAGACCAGGCTGGCCTTAAACTCACTGTGGAGACCAGGCTGGCCTTAAACTCACTGTGTATAGACCAGGCTGGCCTTAAACTTGCTATGTAGACCAGGCTGGCCTTAAACACTGAGATCTGCTTGCTTCTGCCTCCAAGGGCTTTACAGCACTTTTTAATTTTTAAAATGTTGTTATTGTGAGTGTTGTGTGTGAGTGTGCACCAGTGAGTGTGTTTGTGGTGAGTGAGTGTGTGCATGTGTGGTATGTGAGTGTGTTTGTGAGTACTGAGTATGTGTATGTGTGTTGTGTGTGTGCTGTGTGAGTGTGTGTATGTTGTGAGTGTGTGCTGTGTGCTTGTGGGAGGGTATGTGTATGTTGAGTGTGTGTGAATGGGATGTGTGTATGTTGTGTGTGTGTGTTGTGTGTGTTATGAGTGTATGTGTATATTGTGAGTGTGTGTATGTTGTGAGTGTGTATGTTATGTGTGTATGTGTATGTTGTGTATGTTGTGAGTGTGTGTTGTGTGTGTGTGTGTGTGTGTTGTATATGTGCACATGCACGCCAGTGAGCATGCCTGGTGACACACCTGTGAAGTCAGGACAGTTTTGCTCAGTTCTCGATTTCCTCCTTTGTGTGGGTTCTGGGGGTCAAAATCAGACCGCCAGGCCTGCGTAGCAAGTGCTTTACCCTCTGAGCCATCTCGCAGCCCCCACCCCCAGTGTTTTATTTATTTATTAGGATTGTGTATATATGGGAGCAGGTGCACATGGGTCAGAGGTCAACTTTCAGGCATTGAGTCCTTCCCGCAGTGGACTCGGCTGGGTACGAACCCAGAGTGACAGGGCTGGGCCGGGTGCTCTTAGCGCTCATCTCACAGTGTAGTCAGCGTTAGAATTTTATATTGATGAAATATTTTCATCTAATGTGCTATCCTGTACTATTATTAGTTCCCAGAAACTTTTTGCTATTGCTAGATTGTTTGAGACTCGGTCTCACTTTGTAGTCCTGGCTATCCTAGACCAGGCTGGATTCACAGCAATCCACCTGCCTCTGCCTCTTGAGGACTGGGATAAAGGTGTGTGCCACCATGCCTGGCTCTGCTTTACTATTTATTTCTTGTTTGTTTATGGCTGAAGAGATTTGTGAGCTGCTTTACCCTCATTCCCAATGCTAATGTAAGAAAACCCTGTAATAAACAGTTTGACCTGCCGCTGGCACAGTTGGCTGAGCTCTGCTGTGCAATCATGCTGACGAGTTCATATCCCTAGGGCCCTCTCAAAAGCCCGCCAAGGCTCACGTCTGCAGCCTCTGTGCTGGGGGCTCACTCGTCATCTGGTTTTTCTTAGCTCTAGGCTCAGTGAGAGACCCTACTTCAAAATAAAGTAAGGCAGAGTGATGGGAAGGGGACACACACACACTCACACACACACACACACACGAAACTTAAATAGTAAAGTAAGAAAGATTGGAGGTGAAGAACCGGGCCGTTATTACTGATCGAGGGTTTTCTTTTGGTGGGGGCGGGGGGCGAGACTAAGTCCTTACAGAAACCACGAGATGACGTGGTAGAAATTGTAGCCTCCAGGCAGAAAGCTACGGGTAGGGAGGCCCGGCTGCCTGGTCTCACAGGGAATGACACAGGCAGAAATGACGGAGGTGCCAAGGCCCTGGACTGAGCGCTGCAAACGGGAAAAGCAGCAAGTCGTGTGGGGAATGAGGGCCAGAGGAAGGTGGGAGCCCAAGCGGGAAGGGGTCGGGTGGCAGGGTTGTGTTGTCCTCGGTCCCTGCCGCCTCTCCGTGCCTCAGTTTCCATGCCTGTACGTTGGGGATCCTCTGCAGGGTTTCGGTGATAAAAGTACACTGCTTGGCAGGAGACGCGGCGGCGGCGCACAGAAGCCTTTTGGGAAACCGAATCATCTGTGACGAGGTGTAGGAAGCAGTGCGAGCAGCTCAGATCTGAGCCAGCTGTGCCCAGCTGTGGGCAAGGCACGTCATGCTGCCCCTTTGTCCCATCAGGTTACCCGGGCTTCCAAGCCACCACCTACGCCAGCCGGAGTTACACAGGCCTCGCGCCCGGATACACCTACCAGTTTCCCGGTGAGTCCTACTGGCTGACGACCGCCACTAGCATGCCTCCAGCTCCCAGGCCGTGTGAGGTCCGCAGGGTGGTGTCTGGGGTGCATGGCTGGGGTCTACCTCCTGGAGGCTCGGAAGGAAGGGCGTGCGTGTTGGAGGAAGCACCCTGCCCCGCCCCACCCCTCCCCCTCCACGGGTGAGAGTGGTCGCCAGCAGAGTCCCTGCATGGTGCAGTTCTCACCCAGCCATTCACTCTCTGTCTGTCGTCTGCCTCTCTCCGATCCCTGCCCCACCCCAGGGCTGCCACTCCTACCAAAGACAGCACTGGGCTAGCAGTGGCGGATCCCCCAAGGGCCCGCGAGAACCAGGCCTTCACAAATGCACTTAAAGGGTACACGGCCCGAGAGGCTCTTACAGGTCACATGCTGAACCTCGAGAGCCGATGTCATCACCATCATTTATGATTCTGTGCAAAGAGAACACCAGAGCTGCCATTTAAACAAATTTCAATACAATTTTGGGCTGTCCTCTTGTTTACTATCATTTTCCCGTAAATCTCAAAGCATTCCCAGGCCCTTATTTATTTACCTAGTGCTGGGATTGGACTCGAGGCCTCACACGTGCCAGGCAGTCCTGACAGAGCCGCACACTCAGTGTTGCCCATTGTCTTTGAAGCAGAGCCTCCCTTAGCCTGGCTTCACAACCACCGGGTAGCCATGCTCACCTCTTCAGTGCTGTGACCCCAGGCCAGGCACCCAGCAGGCTGAGCGGCAACCCCAGCCCAGTGCCTTACTTATCTTCATCCCCCGCCCCCCAGTACTGGGAATTGAACTCATGGCCTTAGGAATGTTAGGCAAATGCTCCCCTCTGAGCTACACCCGACTGAGGGGGCCCTAAGTGTTCATATCCTGTGCTCTTGGGCTGAGTATAGACGCTGTCTGACCCTCTCAAGAATCCCGTTTTATAGACTAAACCAGCTGTTGAGGGAGGAGGGGATCTAATTGTGAAGTGGTGTCACTAGGACCTAACCCCACTCAAGAACACTGGCTGTTCTAGGGGTCGGAGGTTCAATTCCTAGCACCCATGTGATGGCCTGCAGCTGTCAGTGACCGTAATTGGCAGGGGATCTAAAACCCTCCTGTCAACTCGAGCCAGGCGTGCATGTGGTACGATTATATACATGTAGGCAAACACTCATACACACCACACACACAAACACCACACACACATACACACCAAACACACACACACACTCATACACACCACACACACTCATACACACCACACACATACATACCACACATACACACACACAATCATACACACCACATACGCTCATACACACCACACACACACACACACCACACACACTCATACACACCACACACATACACACACACATACATACCACACATACACACACACCAATCATACACACCACATACACTCATACACACCACACACACACACACTCACACACCACACACACACACACACACACACACACACACACACACAGGGGTCCTTTGAGACAGGGTTTCTCTGTGCAGCCCTCGTTGACCTGGAACTCACAGAGATCCACCTGCCTCTGCCTCCTGAGTGCTGGGACTAAAGGTGGGCGCCACCACCTCAGGGCTAATATAAGTAAATCTTAAAACGCCAATGGGTCTTGAAGCAGAGCCGAGTGCTCGCCTGGCTGTGTAAGGCCCTGGGTTCAACTCTTAGCACTGAAAGTCAGGAATCCTAGTGCTGGTGATGCCTTGTGTGCAGGGTTAGGTGGCACCTCTGGCTTCGTTCTGTCTTCTCCTTTCTCTCTTTTCTGTGTCACCCCTCTGCCCCGACCTCACCTACCCAGACTGCACTTTGCATCCCCAGTTCCGGAGTCCCATGCACGGCCCTGCCCATCCCCTCACCCATGGTCCCCGTGGGCGCATTTCTTCCCCCTCAGCCATGCCAGACGGGGTTCCTTTACTTCTTCCTAAGCTGTTTTACGTTTCATTTTAGAATTCCGTGTAGAGCGGACCCCTCTCCCGAGCGCCCCAGTCCTTCCCGAGCTTACAGGTCAGTGGCTCGGATTTTGTATATCTCATAGGCCACGTGGGGAGAAAGAGAGAGGGAGAGGGACCGTCCCTAGGGAAAGGTGGCAGGACCCCTTCCTCCTCGCTGCCAGCCCCATGGCTGTGAGGACGTGGCAGGCTGTCCTGGGCACTGGCCAGTTGGTTCAGCTACATGGCCCTCGAGGGTGGGGCGTGAGGCCAAGCAAAGCAGATGTAGGAAAAGTCACTCATTCATCCATTTGGCAAATATTTATCCAGCACCTCCCATGTGCCAGGCACCACGGAGGCTCTGGTACCCAGTGGCGAACAGGCCACCTTACCCAGTGGCGAACAGGCCGCCTCACAGACTTGAAGCACGGTGGGCTGTGGGGACTTTGTACACGGAACTGAGCATGCCTGTACCCCGTGCCAGCCCACCCCTTGAGGGGCTCCAGACGCAGCACCCACGTGCCCTTTCTCCCGAGAAGCCGGAACCCCCAGCTTTACTCATAGTAAAGTCCTTGTCCTGTCACGATAGCACTTCCCAACTCATCAAGATGCCCTGGGCTAGGCACACATCCGATGGCTCCATCTGACCCCAGGGGTGCGGGTGGGTGGGTCACCTCTGGAAAATGAGATCAGTCTTTGGCCACAAGGGCCACGTGGCTCAGCTCCGAGGCTGAGTGGGGGTCTAGTGTGCACACAGGGGCTTCTCTGTCCAACCCGATTCTCTCCCACTCTGCCTGCAGACCCTGCCCCCAACCTGGCTACGTGTGGGCCACTGCTTCAGATCTCCCTGGGGGGCGTGCAAGGGTCTGTCAAAATGGGAGCGGGAGAAGAGAGACACGGGGCAAAGGAAGGGGGGAGGAAGCTGAGCCCTGGAGGAGGTAATGACCGCTAGGAACAGAGCGCCTGACACTTGCAGTGAGGGGGCCTCTGTGAGGACCTACTGTGTGCAGTGTATGCCACCCGGCCGCGGTGGGGAGTGGGGCGAGAAGGGACAAGGCTGCCCAGCCGTGCCCTCACTGAGCATGCAGGCTAGCAAGGATAGCAAACATTTATGATGCCAAGAGTAATTCTTTACACTGATAAGCGCTCGGTGAGGTTGGCTTCTTAGGGTTTGTTTTGTGAGGAGGTTAGGACCGAGACCTCAGTGCCCAGTGTCTACCCTGCAGCCTTGAGTCAGGAAATGTCAACGCTGAAGGTGTCTTGGCAGGGGAGGGCGTGGGTTCCAGTCTCTATCTCTCTTGGGAGTGTGGTGTCTAAACTTTTCTCTCGGCTCGGAACAAAGAGATGTGGGTATTTCTTTTATGTGTTCAGTACATATTTACTGTGCTGACGCTGGACCAGGCACGGGACACACACACACACACACACACACACACACACACACGCGCACGCGCGCGGTTAAGGCCCCTGCCTCTCAGGAGTTGGTGTGTTAATAGAGACAGATGGATTAATGGAGTAATGGATGATAAAGCACAACGTTGTGCGGAGGGCTCGGGGTCTTGTGCAAGGGGCGGAGCCTCGGTGGGAAGAAGCGGGTGACTGTCTGCAAAGGTGGCCCCCGTTCAGGAACACAGTTCCTGGGTTTGAGCCCTGCACGATGCACAGTGGCTTTGCTAAGATGCTCAGGGGATGGGCTGGAGGATGGACGGGTTTATCTGCACGAAGCCCCAGCGTCAGTCCCCAGCACCATGCAGAACCGGTTATGATGGCAAACACCACTCAGGAGGTGGAGGCAGGAGAACCAGAAATGAGTCTGGGGCCAGCCTGGACTGCACGACAAGACCGTGTCTCAAAAAAGCAAAGAGAAGTGGGGGGGGGTGACAAAAGGCAGACGCCTCTTTTACCTTTTTAATGCAGACATTTATTAAGTACCTGTTGTGTACAGAGCTGCCTTGGGAAACAGGGAAGAGAAGAACCCTGTGTCCAGAGAGAGGAAGATGGGGCCGAGGGACTTGGAGGGGGCACAGGTTGTTTTTAGCCTGGTAGTCAGGGAGGCCCAGCGAGACTCAGGGCACACAGCAGCAAGGCGTGCGTTATTGTCCTGACCCCGTGGGGAGCTCTATAGCCCACAGTCCTCAGCCGCACGGTAACAGGACTGGCTTCTGTGCCGTGGCCAGTCGGCCGGCGACTAGCTGGGGAAAGGAAGATAATGTCCTGACCACTCTGAGCCAGACTCTGTCACTGTCCTGACAGGGGCCCTTCAGACCAGGTGCCACTGCCTCTGCCAGTGTGGAAACCGAGCTGGGCTGCTCCCTGGGACGCATCGGGCCGGGGCACAGAATGGCAGTCACAGCGGCTGTCTGTGCTTTGACCCGGGGAGTGGGGAGGGGGGCACAATGACCCCTTCTCTGGGCTGGGGCCTGGCGGGAGAAGCCCCACCAGATGGTAGGGTCCCCTCATCCCCTCTTCCTTGTGCTCAGTGCCCACACCTTGTCTTCCAGCCATCCCTCTCACTGCTTACGGTCCGATGGCGGCGGCGGCGGCGGCGGCAGCTGTAGTTCGAGGGACAGGTGAGGCCTTCTGGGAAGGGAGTCGGGAAGGAAGAGGCTCCTGCCCCACCCACTGACAAGGGGGCTCATTTATTACTCACCCTGACGTATTGGCTGAGCTGAGTACACGAGCCGGCCGAGGGGACACTGCCAGTGACACTGACCTTACACACTGGGGATCAGGGTGCAGAGACTCTGGGGACATCAGGTTCTAGAGGAGTTGAGAGAAGGCCAAAGAAGCAGCAGGGGTCGTTGTAGCTGAGGGGACATCATGGGTCAGTGACAGCAGCAGAGAGCAAGAAAGTGACACAGGCCAGCCTCACCCGTGCACTGGGCTGTGACACAGGCCAGCCTCACCCGTGCACTGGGCTGTGACACAGGCCAGCCTCACCCGTGCACTGGGCTGTGACACAGGCCAGCCTTACCCGTGCACTGGGCTGTGACACAGGCCAGCCTCACCCGTGCACTGGGCTGTGACACAGGCCAGCCTCACCAGTGCACTGGGCTGTGACACAGGCCAGCCTCCCCAGACACGGCATCTGAGGAGGAAGACTTACAAGGGCTCACAGGGAGAGGAGGCTGTCCAGTGGTCAGACGGAAGGCATCTGCCGGCCTGGGCAGGGATGGGAGGGAGTTGGGGTGTGGGGTGGCCGTGGGCACCCGGCTGTCACTGTCTTCTTTCTGGGTTGTCAGGCTCTCACCCCTGGACGATGGCTCCCCCTCCAGGTTCCACTCCCAGCCGCACAGGGGGCTTCCTGGGGACCACAAGCCCCGGCCCCATGGCTGAGCTCTACGGGGCGGCCAACCAAGACTCGGGGGTCAGCAGTTACATCAGCGCCGCCAGCCCCGCCCCCAGCACTGGTTTCGGCCACAGTCTCGGGGTGAGTGGCCTGGCCTGATGGCCTCCACCTCGCCCCCTCATCCTGGACGATCTCTGAAATTGGGGGCGGGAGAGGCTTTGTCCATTTCCTTGTGCCAAGTGAGACTGAGAGACAGGACAAGAGGGCTCCTTGTGACAAGTTTCCCTGCTGTCACTGGACACTGGCGACTCCAGGATGCTGGGCAGACAGGGTATCATCTCTGTTCTGTGTGGTCAGGGTCCAGCTAGGAGCACCCCAGCACTAACCAGGGAGCTGCTCTACACAGGTTCCCAGGCCCTACCTCACACACGCGTGAGTAGATCAGTATCCGGGCAGCACGTGCCACCTAGAAGAGTCTGCGTCTCACCTTGAGGTCCCCACGGGATGACAGGAGCCCCAGGATTGTCTGTACTGGCCCCAAGAGCTCAGGGGCTTCCTTTTCTTTTCAGGGCCCCTTGATCGCCACAGCTTTCACTAATGGGTACCACTGAAGCAGGGGAGAGGCGGCAGCAGGTGAGGAGGTGGAGGGGCGGGGCCTTTGGATGCTGTGGTGAATGCCAGCCCCATTTCCACTTAACAGCGTCCTCAGCTGCGGGGCTGGGGGTACACAGACCCGGACACCAGCAGTGGCCGGCAAACACAGTCTGATATCTGTTAAGCCAGGCACGGTGGCACATGCCTGTAATCCCTGCGCTTGGGAAGCTGAGGCAGGAGGGCCAGCTAGGCCTACATAGTGAAACTGTCTCAAGAGAGAGCTGGAGGGTTGGCTGAGCCGGTAAAGTCCCTGCTGAGCAAACATGGAGACCCCATTCAGATCCCACAGAAACAGATGAGCATGGTGGCACATGCCTGGGGCCCCCAGCACTGACAGGTGGATCCCTGGAGCTCATTAGCCAGCCATTCCAGCCAATCGGAGGAGACAGTTGCCACCCGCCTCTGGCCTCCACCTGCACAGGCACATGGGGGCACTTACGTCTTCACGTGTGTGTGCGTACACCCACTAACAAGTGAACGCACCCTAGTACACATGCCTCTACTCAAGTAGCATATAAAGTAGCCCAGCACTGGGTAGACAGGTCAGTAGATTATAAGTTCAATGCCAGCCTGATATGCATAACAAGTCCCTGTCTCAAGAAGCCAAGTATTAATTAGTTAAAATAGCTAATTTGTAAATGTAATATAAATAATCATACTTCATTGGACTGGTAAAGGTTTTTTTCTACCATTGATAACACCCAGCATTGCTCTCTGTCTAAATTTTTGGCTCCAAGTTCCCAAGGGGCAGTCTTACATGCTGAGATATTTAACTTGTGCTGGGAATTGAACCCAGGGCTGTGCACACCTACCATGATCTACACCGAGCTGTGGCCCAGCCCCGTCCAGGTTTGGTTTGGTTTTAAATTTATTTTATGTGTATGTGTGTTTTGCCTGCGTATATCTGTGCTCAAGGAGGGCATTGGGGCCTCTGCACCTGGAGCCAGAGGCGGCTGTGAGCTGCCATGTGGGTTCTGGGGACCAAAACCAGGTCCTAGGCAACAAGTGCTCTTAATCTCTGAGCACCCCCATTCTCAGCGCTCCCATCCAGGGTTTTAAACATTCATATCGTTTGACTCAGTAATTGCTTCTAGGCGTTTATTTTAAAAATTGCAAATTAGATGGCATGGTGTATCACGCCTTTCATCCCAGCACTTAGGAGGAGGCAGAGGCAGGTGGATGTCTGTGAGACCAAGGCCAGCCTGATCTACAGCAAGTTCCAAGCCAGCCAGGGCTACATAAGGAGATCCTATCTCAAAAAACAAAATAAAACAGAACAAAAGAATGTAGCCAGACAGAATATATGCATGCAATAGAAAATTACAGTTATTAAAATAGGATATGAGATAGACTTACATTACTCCTGTGTGTGATCACAACACTCGAGAAAGATGGAGGCTGGAGGTGCTGGGTGTTCGTGGCGCACACCTTTAGTCACGGCACTCGGGAGGCAGAGGCAGGTGGATCTCTGTGAGTTCCAGGCCAGCCTGGTCTACAGAGCAAGTTCCAGAACAGCCAGGACTACACAGAGAAACCATGTCTCAAACAAACAAACAAAACCCAAGGGGGAGAGAGGAAGAGAGAAAAAGGGAGGGAGAGAGAGGAGAGGGGAGAGAGACGGAGGAGGAACACTACAAGTTTGAGGTCACCTACAATACACAATAAATCTTTAAAAAGGTGTAAAAATAATGGTGCATTAGAGATTGTTCAGTGGTTATGAACACACACTAACTACCCTTGCAGAGGACCTGAATTCACATCAGATGGTTCACAACCAGTTCTAGGAATTCAAATTCAGTGCACCCTGTTCTGCACAGGCTCCTGCCTGCACTCATGCGCACACACACACACACACACACACACACACAGGCACGCACACACGCACGCACACATGCACACGCACATGCACAGGCCCACATGCACGCACACATGCACACGCACACATGCACACGCACACATGCACACACCCAAGTGGACATTATTTTAATTTTTGATACAGAGTCATGACTGGCCTGGCACTTGCTGTATAGATCATGAAGATCTAAAATCAGAGACCTGCCTACGTCTGCCTAAAGGACGTGTACCAACTCACCCAGCAGTATACATAGTTAAAAACATAATAAATCTTAAAAAAAAAAAAAAAAAAAAAAAAAAAAAAAAGAAATTAGAATTGATACAGGTAGTCATCTATCACATCTGGTATTTTATTAATAAAGATGTCTCAATAAAACAACAAAACAAAAAGTAAATCTTCAAAAATGTAAGAATAAAGCTAACAAACAAGATACTTGCAAATAGTTTACAAGGTACTGTTTTCAGTGGGACCAGCGCCCCAGCGACCATGACAAAACCTAGCCACTCAAGATCCCGGCAAAGTGCCCAGCGCCAACCCGCCATGCAACAGGAAGTGTAAAGTCTGAACAGAATTCTTGTAGGAAGGGTTAGGAGGGGCCCCCGCTACCCTGTGGGCCCTAGAGAGACCCGGTGGCCAGAGCACCCAGTCTCTGGCTGTTATCTTTCAGCACCCCAGCCTGCAGCTGACTGAGGACCAGAGTGAGCCAGGAAGGGGATGGGGACACCTCAGCCACAGCAGCCCAGCCCCTCCGCTGCAACTTGGACCGCTACTGCCTGTCCCCCAGCCCCTGGGCCCAGCCCTGCCCTGCTGTCCCCACGTGTCTGGCTCCTCCCTACTAACCTCCCCTTTCTGACGCTGTTCCCCCCCCCCCCCGTTCACTTTTATTTATTTTGGATTAGCCAGTTGCCTCCCCTCTCGGGTCTGCCCCCTCCATCCCTGCTGCCCCTTTTAGGACACCCCAAGATGGCTTCTGTATTTGTGCGTAGCTAGAGTGGGGGCAGAGGGAGCCTGCGACAGGCCGCAGCCCCAACCCTTGTTTTTTTATTCTGGCTTTTCCCTCTTTTGCTCTTATCTTTTTTTTTCTTTTTTTGTTTTTTTGGAACTGTTTTTAAACTATTTCTAGGTTTGTGAATGTGAAGCCCCGGGCCGCAGGGGGCAAGGGGCCAGGTGCCCCCCACCACTGAGAACAGAGTCTATCTGTGGGTGTGGGCTCCTGGCCACCTCCCTCCAGCCCTGGACGGGAGGGCAGAGGGCAGGGCGGTGGGAGGCCAGGCCGAGCCCCTGGAACCATCCCGTCTGTATCATATGTAAATACCGTGAGGTGAAGCCTACCCACCCTCCCTAAGACCCCTTGGGGTGTGGGCATTGCCCGACCCGCAGGGCAGAGGCCCCCCTTGTCCCGTGTCTATCCCGCCCTCCTCTTCAGACTTACTGTAATCTTGCAGACCTCAGCTCTGGCCACGGCAGGCCCACACTGTCAGGCCTCCCGGGTTCAAGGCCTATTCTCCCCCAAAGCCCAGTGCTGGGGCCAGGGAAGAGGAGGGCCTGCCTAGGGCCCTGCTGGGAAGGGACGAGCTCTCCTGAGGCCACAGCCTAGGCAGGACCTTCACCGTGGGCGGGTGTCAGTGGCACTTCAGTTAGGAGACGATGCCAGGGAGAGCAAAGGGCTTCTCAGGGAACCCCACATTCTCACTGAAGTTCGCCACCAGGATAGTCCCGTGACCAGAGCCCTTGGGAGCCCCTTTCAGAGCCAGCTGGCGTGGCAGGGCTGAGGCCTGCCTGCTGTCACCCCCCTCTCTGTCCTTCCCCAGCAGAGCCCCCGCCCCCAAAGCCCCCCTTGGAGAGTTAGCTGTCCCTGTGAGGCACTCAACCTGTTATCCCGGAGAACTCAAAGCAATAATCTTTGTCACCAAGATGCGCGGCTGTTTTCGGTTTTTTGTTTTAATATTTCTTAATAAAAGAGAAGCTGCATTTTATTGGTTTTTTTTTATTTTTAATTTTCTACACATCTGAGCTGAGCCCCAGGAGACTTAGCTTCCTTTTTTCCCCCATCCCTGGACCCGCTCACCCCACTGGGCCTAACCCTGGGTTCAGGGACCTGGAATTCCATTTTCTTATTTGTTTGAGAAAACAGAAAATATTTTTTTTAAAGATGTTACATGGTGTTTTTGAAGCCAGCAAGTTCCACCCTCGGTCTCTCCACATCTGTAACTTCTTTTTCCAGGTCGTACTTTGTTTTAAATTCCTAATAAATTATTTGAAAACGGTGCTGAGCTTGAGTGTCCGTGCGTGCCCTGTTTGAGGTGGCCCTGGGAGGTGGAAGGCGGGCTCCATAACTGTCCCTTCCTCTAGGTCAAACTGACAGGCAGCAGGTGAACACAGCTGGGCAGAAAGTGTGCCTGCCATGCACACATGCCTAGACTCAGTGCCCAGTGTCATAAAAACAGGAGGTGAAGTAACAGGAGAAAGTTGTAGGCGTTTACTGTTTTCATGATGCTGACTCGGGCGCTGCTGGGTGACTCGCAGGGTAGAGGTGCCCACTGCTCAACTTTGATCCCTGGGTCCCACGTGGCCCCAGAAGAGACTGACTCCCAAAGCCACCACCCTCTGGCCTCAACACTCCCATTCACAGTGAACTAATAAGAATAAAGTTGTGCCAGGTGTGTGCACGCCTGTAATCCCAGCAACCAGGACGATGAAGCAAAGGCATCTCCAGTTCCAACCTAGTGTGTCCACTGTGAAACCACCTCGAAGAAACCAATGGCAAAGAGCCAGGCATGGCCCTGACCACTGCCTCAGTGCCCAGGAGGCTGAGAGGCAGGATCCCTGCAAATTCAAGGCGGGCCTGGTCCACTTAGTGAGTCCTAAGCCAGCCAGAGCTACACAGGGAAAGAAAGAAAAGCCCAAACAAGGCGGTGGCCTTGATGGCAGCTCAGGAGGCAGGCAGAGCTCTGTGAGTTCAGGGCTAAGACAGTCTACATTTGAAGATCTGTAAAATGAAAAACCGCTCAGGTTTGTTCTCGGTTTGAACGTGCGTTGTGGTTTACGGTAATTGAACTCACGTCGTCAGGTTTACGTGTCGGGTACTTTTATTCGATAGACCATCTCATCTGCCCAAATGAGAACTTTAAGGCATTCAATGACTCCGGTGGCCGACAGTGAAGGGTCCTGGTTGCATAACCTGGGGAACTGCGCTGGATCCCTGGGATCTATGTGGAGGAGGACTGACTCCAGAGTCCTCCAGCTTCACAGCAACACCCACGCATACACACGCACACACATGTGCACACACGTGTTAGCACTCAGGCATCTGCACTGGCCTGGCCCTGGGGTTCTGACAGGATTCACCCTCAGCTGCAGCCACTAAGAGCACCACCTGTGCATAATCACTATGTTCCCTTTTAATAGGGCCCTGCCCACCTCCCATCTCTCTCCTTTCCCTCCGCCCTCCCCTCCCGTCCTGTCCCTCCCCCCTTTCTCTCTTCCTCTCTGTCTCCCTCCCCCCACATCTGCTGCTTCTGTTCCCCAGGGGCCCTCCTCCCCCTTTTCCATCCCTTTCCCCTAATAAAAACCCCTCCCCCTCCGTGTGAGCTCTGTCCAATGCTATCTCTCCCTCTCTCATGACGCTCTCTAAATTACAGTAGCAACAGTAACAACACACACACCACACACACACACACCACACACACCACACACATACACACACATACACACACACCACACACATACACACACACACACCACACATACACACACACACATACACACACATACACACACATACACACACACCACACACACACATACACACTCACATACACTCATACACGTGCACACACATACACACATACACACTCACATACACTCATACACGTGCACACACATATACACACACATACACACACATACACTCACACCACACACATACACACACACACATACTCACACTTCACACACATACACTCACACACACCACACACATACACACACACATACACATACTCACACTTCACACACATACACACGCACACTCACACACACACTCACACACATACACTCACACATACACGCACACACAAATACACTCACACACATACACACACACTCACACACTACACACACTTTTAACATCTTCACTGCTATTGTCTTCCTGATCCTGGTTTCCCACTTGACCCAGCTTCCTTCTCCAGCACAAGGAAGGAAGGAAGGAAAAGGAGCAGCAGGCGGTTGAGTCCCAGCACCCACACTGAGCAGCCTCCCCCATCCCTCTCATTTCATTTATTTAGTCAGGGTCTCCCTCAATTGAGCCCAGAGCTTGGTGGTACAGGCCCATGCCCACCAGCATTGACTGAGTTCTGAGGATTTGAACTCAGGTTCTCATGCTTGCATGCAAGCATTTATCCACTGAGTCATCTCCCCAGCCCTCTCCTCCCTTTTAACTATTCTTATTTTTTATGCACAGGTGTTTTACCTGTATGTATGTATGTGTGTGTATGTATGTATGTATGTATGTATGTATGTATGTATGTATGTATGTATGTGTGCCACACGCATGCCTGGTGCCTGCAGAGGCCATGTGGGTATTGGAAATTGAACCTCGTCCTTTGGAAGAGCAGACAGAGCTTTTAACTCCTGGGCTATCTCTGCAGCCCCTGCCCACCCGCCTTATTTTTAGACATGTCCTCACTCTGTAACCCAGGTCAGCTTGGAACTCACAAGTGTCCTTCTCCAGCTTCCCAAGTGCTGGGATTGCAGACATGCAACACTACCACACCTGTCCACCACCACCACACCTGTCCACCACCACACCACTTCTCAGGCAGTGTGGCTTGGAGAGTGTCATCTAACCTCTCGGAGCCCACTCCATCAAATTGTGGAGGTGACGTGATTGGGCGCCTTCTGTGCCAGCCTGCAGGAGCTCTCAGCGCCAGCTCTGGCAAGTAGTTCCAGGAAGCAGGAGCCAGCAGGTGTGACCTTGACCTTGCTGGAGTGTGCCTATGCCGGCACCTGAAGGAGTCAAGAAGCTATCAGGGACTTTCCACTAGAGATTGTGGTCGTTTTCCAGCTCGGAGAGGGGGTGCTTCGTACACCTGTGCGTGGATTTCAGCCAGCAGAAACCCAGGCAGAGTGCAAGGCTCTGGAGAGGTCTTCCGTGACTGCAGACCACGGCTGTCACTTAGTGTGGCCTCTCTGTGTGGAGAATTGGTCCACACTGCCCTGGACGAGACTGCAGCACTCACTGCCCTGAGGTGCCACAGGCTGGGTGTCACTCAACCACTCGTCCTCCGAAGCACCCTCTGGGAAATGCAGAGTTTGTTGTTATTTGAGGACGGAACCCAGGTCCTGCCACTCACCAGGGAAATGATCTACTGTCCAACTACATTTCCACTTGGTTTTGTGTTTGGAGGGCATTGGAGTTTTTGTTATTTATTTATTTGTGTGGCCCTGGCTGTCCTGGAATTCACTCTGTAGAGCAGGCTGGCATCAAACTCACAGAGATCTCCCTGCTGCCGGGTAGAGATGGCATTGCTGTGTGATGGTGGTACAAGCCTTTAGTCCCAGTACTTGTGAGGCAGAGTCAGGCATATATCTGTGAGTTTGTGGCCAGCCTGGTCTACAGAGTTCCAGGACAGCCAGGGCGAAACAGAGAAACCCTGTCTTGAAAAACCAGAGAGGGGGGGGAGGGAAGGCAGGGAGAGAGAGAGAGAGAGAGGGAGGGAGAGAGGGAGGGAGGGAAGGAGGGAGAGAGGAAGGGAGGGAAGGAGGGAGGGGGAGAGACAGAGAGAGAGACAGAGAGAGAGACAGAGAGAGAGAGAGAGAGAGAGAGAGAGAGAGAGAGAGAGAGAGAGAGAGAGAGAGAGAGAGAGAGAGAGAGAGAGAGAGAGAGAGAGAGCTGCCTGGTGTACACCACCACAACCTGGCTACATTTCCAGATTTTGAATGGCGTTTGTGGACTACTAAGACGGGTCAGCCAGTGGAGGTAAAGTTGCTTGCATCTTGAGTTCAATCCCTGGAACCCACTTAAAGGAGGAAGAAGTGTGACTCCAGAGTCATCCTCTGACCTCCACATGTGTGTATGCACGCACATTAACTAATTAGTTGATTAAAAATTGAATTTCCAACTGGACCTGCCTCTAGGCTGTGTCAGGTTTGGGACAGACTTAGCACTGAGTTTACACTGTTAACATGGAGGATTGTTGGAGCCAGCGACTCCTGCCTGGGACCACGCATCACTCTCAGCATCCCTCAGACCCAACCTCAGGAGCGACGAATGTGTCTTCTTATGACCTCAAAGCCTCCACGGAGGAGGGACACGGTACTCTGTCTGTCACCACACTTGAGCTGCTGTGGGGTGTCGAGCCAGCCCTTTCTCTTTGCCTGTGGGACAGCACTGACTCAGGCTCTGCCCCATCTACAGTGGCTCTGCGGGTCGGAACTGTCTGTGAGGGTGGACTCTCTGA